>JAZKJV010007566.1:0-460104 GCA_037367405.1 Ottelia alismoides | reverse complement strand
TCCATCTGCGTGATGCTCTGGCACTGCTTCTTCTCGATCAGCTCCATCCGGTCCAACTTCTCGTTGATGATGCCCATATCCGCAACGGACGACTCTGCCTGTGCTGCTGCAACTGCGGATGAACTGGATGGACCGGCGTCGACCCGTGCTATCCGCTGGTACTACACGGGTCCTGGCTGCTGCTGGGGTCTCCCCTGTGTATACAACCGGGTCTGGGACATCACCATGTAATTCTCGGCCATCTCCTCGTAGATGGCCTAGACCTGGTCGTGGTCTTTGGCGAAATAGGACCCGCCGCAAGAAGCATTCACCAGGCCCTGGAGCTCTGGTGTCAACCCGCTGAAGAAGCTCTGAACAAGGTTCGGCTTCGAGATGTCGTGGTGCGGGCATCGGTCTGTGAGCTCTCGGAACCTCTCCCATGCCTCGTGGAATTGCTCATTGGGGAGCATGGAGAAGTTGCTGATCAGGGCCCTCGCTGCATTCGTCCGCCCGAGTGGATAGTACTTGTTCAAGTACTCGGTGCGGAGCTTCTCCCATGTGTAAACAAACTTCCCCAGATGCTTCAGCCAGGTGGCTGCTCTGTCAGCTAAGGAGAAGGGGAAGGCGATCATCCTGATCGTGTCCTGGTCCACCTGACGGTCGTGGACAGTGCTGCATATTATCAAGAACTCCTGGAGGTGGAGATGGGGCTCCTCTGTCGCGAGTCCGTGGAAGCGGGGGAGTAGCTGCAAAGTGTTTGGGGGGAACTTGAAGTCCCCCACGATCGCTGGAAGTACTACCCAGTGGTGCGTCAGCGTCGATTCGGGGTTGTGTAACTCCCGCATCGGTCTCGGTGGTCCTCCGACCGCTCCTGCGGCGGCTGCTGCTGCGGCTGCTGCATCCGCATCATCTGGGATCCTCGGTCCCTCTCTCCTCTGCTCTCGCTCTCTCTCTGCTCTCATCTGCTCCATCTCTCTCCTCATGTCGATCATGAATGCTCCCTGATCCCTCAGCTGCTGCTGGACGATCTCTAACGAGGCGATCAGGGTGGAGTTGATCACTCCCTGATCCAATACGAAGTGCTCAGGCTAACGGGAGCGATCCTCAGAACTGCCGGCCATGACGTCTGCAAAATCAAATGAGCCCAACTCAGGTGCTATCAAATCTGCTAATCTCTCCTCGGGCTCATGTCGCTCAGGTCCGAAAGAAGGGGATCGAGGGGGAACAGGGTGGAGTCGTACTCGGGCTCGGAGAGCTGGTCTTGGCTTTCACGGGCCAACCTAGAGGATCGGGTAGACGTGCCCGAAAGCGGTGCAGCCAGAGGCTGCCTAAGAGAGCGTCTACTCATCATCTTGATCTGGCGAGTAGTGCGGATGAGATCTGGAGAAACTATGATCAGAATGCAAACCCCCGGTTCACCAACGCAACGCGAGCGGAAGACCGTGAAAGTTCGGTCAAATTATCTTGTCAATTTTTATTAGGTGAACACACAAGATATCAAAGTGCTTACGTGACCTGTTAGGATACCCGATGCTACCCCAACCGACTGGCCCGCACGGAGAAGTCGGTAATCAGTCGGGAATAACACCGGAGGGCTCTACCTAGGTGCGGGTCACTCTCTCGCGCATCCAAACCAAACAATGAGGGGGTTGCTCTCCCCAAGACAAATTTTTAGGGTGAGTGTCTTTTAGGGTCAATAGTTTTATCCAGTCCCCATTTTATGATTTTTCTTTTTAATATTTTTCAAATAAAAACAAAGGCCTAACAAATTTTTCGGTTCTCCTGGTTATTTAATCCAAAACAGGGGGAGAAGACGAAAAAGCCGATGCGCGATGAAATCAATGATGCATGCTGAGTCAGAAATGCGTACCTTGCCTCCAGCACTCTACATGCAAGTGATCCGCGCAGAATTTAAAGACAGGAAATAAACTACCTAAATGATGCAGCGGGAAAAACCGAGTCCTAGATGAGCACTTTCTACTCGCAAAACCGTCTAATCGATCACCGACCTCCAAGCCAAAGCGTACGGTCTTGGCCCACCCCTCCTCTGCCCGACAAATCGGGGGTAGGAGAAAGCGCTTTACAAGGTGAGCTGCAACACGTAGGCTACGAAGGAGATGAGTCAATTATTTTTATTAATTGATTATTAGTGAGTCCAATTAGCGCACTATAGGAACAGGCAAATAGTTAAGTGTGGGGACCCTACTAATTACGGCACAAGCAAGAGAAAATCCTAAAGCTAGGGGCTCAATGAAAACCGCGTAAACACCGGAAAAGGCAGAAAAAATGAAAAGAAAACAAAGCCGCGTAAAAAGCCGCGAAAAACTCCTAAGGGTCCCCCGAGCACACCGGTGCTCGGCGAAACAGACCCGCTAAGTCCAAGAGTCCACAAGTGTCCAGTCTGAGTCCCTGTATTATTACAATAATAATAATAAAAATAAAACCTAATCTAACCTCACCCACTCAACTCTCTCTCTCTCGCTCTCTCCTGCGGCTTCGTAGAGAAGGAAGCCGCCTCCAAGTTCTTCGGTTGCACCGGCTCCTCGAAAGTCGCCTCCGCAGTCCTCGGGCCCTCGCAAGAAAAAGAGGTGATTGGTCAGACCAAAATAATCAAATAATAATAAAAAAGAAAATAAATGAAACTGAAATGAGGGTATATGTGCAAAAATACAAAATAAAATAAATACTCAAAATAAAACAAAAAAAAATAAAAGAAAAACAAAATAAAACAAAAAAAAGTATAGACAAAAAGCCGCGAAAAAGCCGGGAGAAACAAAACGAAAATATAAATAAAAACTACTAAGCCGTGCTCCCCGGCAACGGTGCCATTCTGATCCCTCTGCTGAGAACTCGGGTATAAGGTACTAAATAGGTCGTTGTGACCCAAGCGATCAAGCGCAGACGATCAAGATAAATGAACCACTAATAGAGATAAAACAAATAAAACACAAAATAGCGGTCCTGCTATTGGATTAACCTGTTATAGCGACCAAGGTCGAACCCAAGGAGCACGGATTGGCCTTTCGGCCCACCAAGTAGTAAAAAGGAATAAAATGAAAGAACAAAATATTTTTAGTGGTTTTTAATTATTTTATATTTTTTTTGGATTTTTTAATGTATTAAGAAAATAAGAAAAGTAAACAAGCACACACTTCAATAAATTATTAAATGCACTAAAAATCAATCAAAAATTCGAACAAAAATGTTTTTGTGTGTTTTATAATTTTTAGTGTTTTTGATGAATTTTTGAGAATTTTCTGATCTTTATTGAATTTTCTAAAAATCAAAAAGTAGCTGAAATAAATGGTACTGTCCAGCCGAGCCAAAAAAGCCCAGATAAAATATATAAGAGCCCCAAAATGGCTGGGAGGTAATTTTCTTGTAAAGAAGATAAAATGAGGAAAATTTAGGCACCAATTTTATTTTTCTTGGATTTTTGGTGTATTTACTAGAATTTTTTATAAGTTTTTATGTGTTTTTCAATTTTAGTGGTTTTCAGTAATGAAAAATAGCCAAAATTGGCTAGAAAATCAAGCTAAGAAAAATAGACAGTAGACAATTTTTTTGTAATTTTTAGACACTATTTAATATTTTTTTGTGATTTTTAAAGTTAGACAGTAGCAAAATTAAAGGTTTTTGAATTTTTAAAAATAACAAATGAAAACAAAAATGTCCTCAAAAATCCACGAAAATTTTACACCATGGCAGGAGCCATGTATCCAATTTTCGTTGGATTTGAAGGTAAGTTGCTATTTTATTCAAAAATAAAGAGAGGGCACAGTGCATAGGGACCTAAGTGCAAATACCCAAGAGTCTGGGGGGTCTGGTGCAATTTATCCAGCAAAACACACGCCACGCGCGTGCCTGGGGGCACTCAGGGACCTATATGTAATGAAAATAAGTCCCGAGGACTTATCGGTAACGGGTACCAAAGTCCAAGGGCTCATCTTCAAAATACCCACAAATATCACGCACATGCTCAAATAAACCACGCACAGGGGTATAAATGCAAATAGATAAAAACTTTCATTCAACTGTTAACAACCACAACTACAAGGGCATAAGATGCAAATATCCCAACAAACCACGTGACGAAGCACGTGTCAGACCATGTACAGGGGTATATCAGCAAATAAAAACAAGCGCACGGGTCTCTATGCAAAAATACCATAACTTAAACAACTAAACTCAATATTTACAGGACTAAAGCGAAATAAAATAAGAAAGGGGGCCTAAGGGTAAATTACCCTTTATTACTCGGAGCGGCTGGATGGAGGGCACGTGGCGCATCCGACGGCGGTGAACAGCGGCCTCTCTACAGCTGGGCTCCTCGGGATGATCTGACGCTCAAGGTCAAGCCACGTGGCGTGATCAACGGTGGTGGCTCGCTGTGGCTTAACCCACGAGCATCGGGCAGCTGGGATCGCCTCTCCAAAGATCTGGCGGTGCAGGTTCCTCCTGAGATGGACGGTCTCGATCAGAACTGGAGGGCCGAGGCGATCGGACGACGACGGAGGGTGCTGGAGGAACAGGTTGTCGGCAAGACTCGGCGGCCTCTAGCGTGCGCTAGACTCCTCCTGGAAGCACTCTGAAGGTCGGAGAAGAAACGTGGTGTGCTCCCGCGTCTGCCGGTAGGCTCCGATGATCCAACCGGGCTCTGGAGAGCTCCAGCGAGGTCGGCGGAGGCGAGGCTCCTGGCCTGAATGACCAAAGCCCTCAGATGGGCTTGGTAGCACCTGCAAAGACCACCAAGAGACTCGCGGGTCGAGGGCAAATTGCCTCGACCCGTTAGGCGGAGCGACGGTGAACTGGGGGTCGAAATGGCGAGCTCCGACGAAGGGGGTAGACGGAGGAGCTCGACTCCCAGCTCCTGTGCGAGCTGGGTTGGATGGAGGGGTGAAGAAGGTGCGTCGCAGGGAGGCGGATGCGATGGTCGATTCGATGATCGAACAGAGTGATGGGATGGTCGGAGTCAGCTAGAGACGGCGGCGGTACGAATTGGGCGTAAATGGAAATCAGGGAAAAATAAAGACCTACAAGGTTACCTGGGTGGACGAAGTGACTGGGGAGGAGCTGGGGAAGCTCCTGGTCGTTTCCTTGAGGAGCGTCTCCCTCCGAGGCTCGGTGCTCACGCTGGTGGCGGAGCAACGACGGCTGTGCTCGCCGGATCAGTGGATACGCCTCCACTCCTCGCTTCGACGGCGCCGGACGCAAGCTGTCACTCTCACGAGTGCGTTGGAGCTCACAGGAGGTGGATACGAATGGCCAAAGATCGGGAAATGAGGTGGCGGAGCAACGACTATATATGGCTAGGGGTCCTTCTAAGAGAGGTCCGGGCAAGCTTAGAATCATGCAGATCCCGAGGATGCGGCTCCGGCGAGGATGTCGGATGTGTCATTAAGGATTCGGACCCGGGGTTTAGGTGGTAGGCACTCGGGTTTAGCGGGGAAAAATCCGAGAAGTTGGGGACCCGCTAAGGACCCGAGTGGAGTGGTCCTGGGGGGGGGGGGTAGTTGACCGGGCGGTCAACATCCCCAGGACCCAATAGAAACAGGCCACGTGGCTGGATTTTGAAGTTAAAATTAAGGGTAGCTAGGGGCCGATTTAGCAAAAACTCAAAACATGAAATATTGTTATTTTTTTTCTTTTTTTTGTGATTTTTAATTAATTTTTAGAAATAAAATTAGGTATGTACACTATATGTACTATATAGGTATATGTACACTATTAGGGTCTTTAATTTTTGATTTTTAATTATTATTTTTATGCAATTTTATTCCTATTTTATATTTTATTTATTTTCATTATAAAATAAGGAATAAAAAGATATTTTTATTTTATTTTTATTATTTATATACATAGGTAAAATAAATACATATATACACTTATGTACATGGTATATGTACCATCTATTTTTGTGTTTTTAATTTTTGCTATTTTTATTTGATTTTTGTTTTGATTGTTTTTATTTTATTTATTTACACTATATAATAAAGAATATTTACAAAAATTTTGGGAATTAATTTTATTTATTTACAAGGTTAACTAAATGTAGAAGAGTGGTTCATATACATGATGAAAGGAGTGTTTTTGTTCTTTTTGATTTTTATCCTTTTCTTTTGTTTTTATGCTTATAAATATGTACAAGTTTTTACAAGCATATTTTTGGTGAGGAAAATATCTTTATTTTATTTACATAAATATGTACACACATGAGCACCTATCTCCCTCTACTTTGGCTTTTATGCGGTCAGGCCCATGCTGAGCCCTCCCTTGGGTTAGGTTGCTCAATATTTATTCTAAATATTTCCCTCTTTTTCTTTTTAATCTTTATTCTATTATTTTTGCACAAAAACATGCTAATTATAGGTTTTTTACACAATGCATGCTTTTGGTAATTATTTGTATTTACACATATCTACATGCATTTGCAAAGGTTTTTGTAGCTAAAATATAAGAATAAAGAGTGATGAATGAGTATTCATCAAAAAGTCATCCATGAAGACCTCTAAACTTTCTCCCACCATGTTCGAGAAGATGGAAAGCATGCACCTTTGGAATGTAGCTAGGGCATTACATAAACCAAAGGGCATCCGTCTAAAAGCATATGTTTCGAACGGACATGTGAATGTCGTTTTCTCCTTGTCTTCGGGCGCTATGGCCACCTGATTGTATCCCGAGTACCCGTCAAGAAAGCAGTAGTGACTCTTCCCAGCTAAGCCCTCAATAATCTAATCAATAAATGACAGCATGAAATGATCCTTCTTAGTGGCCTGATTCAATCGTCTGTAGTCCACACAGACCCCTGATACGGCTCGGGTCTCGTGAGTGATAATAAAAGTGTCGGTGTAGAGGATCGCTCAGACTCGAAACCCGAACTTGATCAAACAAATTTCGGTTTAAAATAGAAGAGAGAGAAAAAGAAGGGATTAAGCGACTTCTCTCCTATTTTAAAATCTTACACTTTTTCTTTAGCCAGTTAAGTGTGCCTGGGTCGAACTCAAGGAGGCAGAATAGAGATATCTTGATTTTTGAGAGAAAAGGATCTTTTTGTGATTTTTTATCTCTTCTCAAAATGAGTAGATTTTTAAGATCTTATTCGATTTTATCTTTTTCAATTTTTATTTAATTTTTCAAAGTGATATTTTTAAACAATTTACCGACGATATAATATGTGAGATATATGTGAAATATATGTGATATTATATAATAGGTAAATCGAGCGAGCAATGAGCTCGAAGAAGACTCAAAAACAAATCAAAACGGAAGCGAAATTCAACAAATCGAAACACGATGAAAAAGCGACAAAACATACAAGAATTATTGAAAAACCTTGCTAGGGTAGTTATGTAACTACCCTAAAAAGATCTAGGAAAAATAGTGTCGAAAATACGTTCAAAGTCACCCTACAACATAGGGGCAGAAATGTAAGAAACAAAAAGAAAAGTTCTACAGTTAGGTCCTCTGTCAGGGACTGAATTGTGAAGAAAATATGAAAGATTACATTTAGGTCCCCGCGCAGGGACCTAAACATAATTTCTGGGAAAGCTCTATGGTGGTCTGGACTTCTGGAGTTCTTCTGGGCTTAGTATGCAAATGTCACACCGTTTCGACTTGGACGGTGGAGACCATAAGGTGCTGATCAATCTGAAGCGTCATCTCTAAGACACGTGGCGTTCAACTGTAGCCCTGCTGTTCTTGGGCTTATCTTAAGACGGTTGAATAGCTGGTGAAGGCGCCTCCTTCTCCGAGTTATCACCGACGATAGATGCGTAGCTTGGGCCTCCAACGGGGACAGAGGGGTGCCTCCTCCACCCCTCGAGCTCGCCCGCAGTGGACACGGCCTGAGGTAGCAGAGAGCGATGGAGATAGGCGGAAGAAGATGACAGTCCACTGCTCTGCTCCTGGAGCTAAGTTTGTTGCTCCTTTGCTGATGATTTATGTGAAGATTGAAGACTCCAATTGACGTGAGATTGCTCCAGATGCAAGATGAACCTGCAAAGAAGATGTATATGTGCTCGATTTGCTATGAAATCTGCCAACAAATTATTAATTGCAAGCTCAAAAGTTGTTTCCAGAATATATGAAAATAGGTGTAAAAATTCTTGCCTTCCATATCGCGTACCCTGATCCGAGAAAATATCACAGGTTGAACTATGGGTTCAACTGACCAGCACCAAGTAGCCTCCGCCTACTCTGGTAGGTAGATAGGGGCGAAATTGCGGTGCACCGTGATAAGTCGCTAGTAGCCTCCGCCTGCTCCGGTAGGTAGATAAGGGCGAAGTTATAGCCTTGTTAGCCTTCGCCAACTTCGGTAGGTAGAAAGGGAGGAATAGAGATTCGGAGGTGTCAGATTAGTTAGGTCAAAGAGTTGACTTAACGAGATCGAGATAACCAAAGTCCTATATCGTATGCTGTCATGATATAGGCACGCATCCTCTGACCGGAGACAGATGCGTTACTATATGTTTGAGTATGTACATTTAGCAGACCAATAAGTTGATGACCTAATCAAGGTCTATACACTAGCGCGCTAGTGTGCATGCAAGGGCATATGAGTAATACGATCTCTCAAAGGGATCATACAGGTTCAGTTACCAAAGTGGAAGACATGAGCTCACTCATGAGATATTGGGAAGAATCAAATTTCGTGCACGGTCGTCTCGCTTTGGAAGCTTGACTGAATTTGTAGGTTTGATATATACTTTTGGAAAGTATATGATCAAGACATAGGTATGATATATGGTTTTGGAAAGTATATGATCGATACCAACTCCCAATGATCGAATGAGAAACTTAATGATAAAACTCTGAAGTAGACAGTGTAAAATTGATCTTAAACTTCAGGTTTATTCTGAGTCTTCCAGTATGCAGGATGTACATGTATTGGGAATACCTGAGGGTGATGTGATCATAAACGATAGTATAACCATGACGCTTCCATTCCTAGGGAGTGATGAAACAGATCTGGATTTTAGTGACTCCTCTCAGTAGAGAAGTAATATAATCTTAGTCCAAATGTTGGACATTGATCTGAATGTGATTCAGATGCAATGAGAAGATTAGATTTGCGGTCTTGATTTAATCCAGCATCTATGGGAGGACCGAGATCTGGATTTGAGATGAGATCTCAATATCCAAGTCACTATACGTGGAACAATACAATTTCCCTGTCCTTATCTCGAAGTATTAGCGGAGAAAGCGCATTATCCTTGAAAGGGTTCAGGATAATTTCATTGTTGATAATATGTATCCAAGCATTGAGAAAATGGACAACTAAATGTGATTTAATTATCACGAATAATATGAATTTGATTCATATTATAAGGAGATTTATCTTAGATAATTAAATTTGATTTAACTATCAAAGATGTAAATAATGTGAATGTGATTCATATTATTTGGGCACATGAGAATAGAGATCCAAGATGATTGAATGTGATTTAATTATCATGGATAATGTGGATTGCACTATCCATATTAATCACATATATTATAAATGTTATTTATAATATATAAGAGAGAGCTATTTGTATTTTACATTTGTTAATTAAATGTTGATGTGAATTGGATTCACATTGAACATTAAATTGAAAATGTTACATTTTATTTTGTGTTGTTAATGTGATTCACAAATTTCCAATGGCAAGAATGCAATATTCACAAAATGATTATGAATTATTTTGTAGAATAATTTACAACAATTGTTGTTGTAAATAATTGGAGACATATGGAATCATGCAATCTTGAGATTGCATTGAGATTCCCCCTTTCCTTATAGGAGAGGGGGACGGCCAGCAATCCCTAAATGAAAGGGTGGTCGTCCACTCTTCCTATATGAAAGAGAGGAGCCTCCTTTCCATTATCTCCAATGTTAGTTGATTCAATTTGGTGATTGAATTATATCGATTTATCAATATATAATTAATCTAAATTAAATTTATTGTTGTTGGTTTTTACCAACACAAATCATGGCCATTAAAAGAAACACAAATCAATGAGAGCCATTGGATTTGTGTTGCCCATGGATTGTGATCCATAGATCCCAAAATATTATAAAAGAAGAGACACCCCTTTGCTCTTCTTTACACATTGAGAACATAATTCTCTCTTTCTCTTCCTCTCTCTACACGCATACTCTCTCTCCCCCTCTCATATGGCCGTCCACCATGGATGCCCTAGAGAGGTTCTCCATCGCCACATCGTCGTCGTTATGCTGTCTGATTGTTTGTTTGTGGATCTCCGTCTCCTTTGGTGCGCCTCGGTGGTGAAGAAGATGTAGGATCTCATGTGTCGAGATCAGGAGATCCGCCGCTTGTATCATCAACATGGATTGCGAGAAGCACGTGTTTCATCAACACGCTCGCAAGCGTCTCCTCCGTCGGATCGGACTTGAGACATGAGGTCTCTTCGTTAAGATACTCCATGGCAACCATGCTTCAAGAGGTAACCCTAATACTTGTTTGTGATTTAAATGAAATGATCCGAGAAGTGTTCTTGGATCATATGGTTTCAAAACATGAAAAATTTTAATTTCCGCTGCATAGAACAACTAGTACGACTAGTCGTTCTTCGTCGTATTCGATACGATCCTCACGCTTCTGTGATGCGCTTGAGGATTATCCCGTATCCTTCAAGTGGTATCAAAGCCAGGTTGATGGTTTCAGATACGATTCGTAAACCTAAGCCGACTTTGGTTCGTTAGGGTTGCGAATGTTTTATCGCATTTCATTTTCGTATCTCTAATTTGTGATTATTTTCGGCCCTGTTTAAATTGTTTAAACACGAAAATACAATTTATATTTTGTTCCTCATTAAATAAGGAAACCATAGGATCTGAGTTTACGTAATTTGGATTTTGGTTGCTCGAGATATGGTCGTTTTAATGAACATGTATTCACTGTTGCGGGAACTGAGAATCTTAACATGATTAATGAGTTAATTACTGTTTTGATACGCCTTGAAATGCGTGAAATATCACTTAAGTTCTGTCATAAATCAAATTATCAATCTTAGGAAACTGATTTTGCATAATTTGGATTTGTTTTGATTGAGATATGTTAATTTTGGTAAGTAGGGGTCACTGCTGAAATTACATTCCTAATCAAGAAACATGTGATTGTCAATTAGTGAAATTAATTGTTAATTTCATGAAATAATTATGGAAAATATTTGAGAAATATTTAGTGTTGATTATTTTCTTAATTAACTTGGCTTCAACCAATAAATTGAATAAATTTGATCTAGATCACAATTAGTAACACAATCAACAATCAACTTGCTTGAATAGGATTGGGAATTTGTCTAGCAAATATCCTTATAATCAAAAATGTTTTGATTATTACTATATGGTATAATTTCGGTTGAAGAGCTGATGATCATCTCAAGTACAAAGTGACTGGCTTGACATTATTTTTTCTCGAGGCGGATATGGTGTCTAGTCGGGGATCGCTGGGGTAGCGGGTCGCACCAGTTGTGGTCCGTCCCTCTCCCGCTGGTACTGGCCATGACAGCGGGTAGGGAATGAATGATGTCTGAGAGATCATGATGTATTTTCTAATTATTAAAATTTGAATTAATACGTAGTTTGAGCTAATACCATATATTCAAGTAAAAATCAAGTTTGTTGATTGAATTGGATTGATAACTAATTTAATGTGATTGAGTTAATTATATCCAATTAAAAATACTCTATTATGAATAGATATGTATTTCCCTTGGAAGAATTAATTAGTTGAATATGATTCATAATTATTGATTAAAATTTGAATATGAGGTGGAGGATCACATAAGTGACATCCATGGTCTCCCGTCAAGGCGAAGGGTTTCGTCGCCAAATATTGTATGTAGGAGACGCCTATCCGAAGTGATAGCTCCTGCATACAATCCATTTGGATCGGGCTCGTTGCTTCTCGAAAGAGTAAAGACGTATGCGCAGTGACCCCAATATCGGGTCCTCATATTATTGGGGTGATATTGGATTACGTATAGCGAGTTGTATTCATGTTGACGATTGGTTCAATTAATGACGGGTCAACATCACCTTAGGATTGGTGGGCCCAGGTGTTAAAGATCGAATTGGGAGATGCAAGTTGGACTTGCAAGGCGGAATGTGTTCCCGCTTCTTTTTATCCGAGTTACAGGTTTCTATATTATTGGAATGTAACAAATATAAGGAAGGAGATCCCAGATCTTGCTTGAGATATAATGGTAAGTATATCTCTTACATTGAAAGTGATTAAGGGAATGAACTTTCATTATTGACATGGCAAGACAACTTTAATATAAAATTTCCTAAATCAAAGTAAATTATATATTTATATATGTTTATGCAAATTTCTTATTTTAGATAATCCTTCTTTAATCCCACTCAATGTTATACTCAATAATAATCAGTAGAATATCATGGATTGGACCCATGATCCAGATATTGTACTTGCAGTTGAACACATAATGTATGTGGTTGCAATGTGCAAATTTCCTCATAATAATGAGGAATGACAATTATAATAGACAATAGGACTTCAACCCTAGGGTTTGTATGTCTCTATAGTCCTGATCTCTCATCGAATGTACTTTGGAAGTGACATGCCGATGATGATATGCAATTGTCAATTAATCCTTATAAAATCTAAGAAGATGTTCTGGTATACATATGTGCTCTTGACATTTATTTATGAATGACATGGTTCTCTGCATCATGCTGAATGGTGGCTCTATAAGAGATGATGTATTCAAATTGTTTGAGTACCCACCTGAACCTAAGTCTTTAAGAGTTAAGATGTATGTATATATGATGAGTGTCATCATTCTACTGTATATACTCTGGTCATTCATGAAGCTTCAGAATATTCATATTGTATGAATTGAAGGAAGCATGTATAAATGTTGAAATGCTCTTATATTGAAATCTTTTGAATTTAGCATAAGAGATCCTTCATCTTAAGCAATGGTTGTTTATAGATAAAGGGAGCGCAGCGGAAGCATGGGTTGGACCCAAGTAAGAAGTATAGTCAAAGAGTTGACTGTACTTATGTGACTTCCATATGACATCCAAAGAGTTGGATGAATGCCAATACTGCAATAAGTTGATGTGTTGATAGTATGACTATCAAATCTATCTAGGATCCTAAGAGAAGGAATCGAATAGTACATCAGAATAATCTACATATAATCATCAAAATTGACTTACTTATTTGATAAGATAATGTCTAATAATTGTATCTCAATCTTCTAATGACACTTGCAATTGGTTGCACATGTATTAGAATATTAGAAATTTGATCTTAAAGTTTAATGGTCATCCATGTTGGAAGTGATGCAATTGTTGCAATAATTTCCATTGGATCAATAGACTTCATATTTTTAGTAGGAGCCCTTAGTCTTAGAGAATGTCTCCGTGACCTAGATATTAGAATACACTCATAGTTTATTTCTAAATGTTGGAAATAAACATGAATTCTGGAATAAAACTATCATAGAGAGTTATGATGGATATATTTCAGATAGTAATCTAACATCTAGTGGACTCCGCTAAATTTGAAAATTAATGAATAGTTCATTAAGATTTCTAATACTGAAAATTAAACTTTTAAAGATCAATAGGAGGATGAAGATCATTTGACAATGATCTGGCATCATGTTTTGGACCTATGTCTGTTGATGAGATCAATGGACAAGTAAGAGATGGAAATTTAAAATGTCTAAAATTTCAAAACTTGCATACTTATGAATATTGTATTTAAAGTAAAAATGTCAAATACACCCTTCTTTGGGAAAGGTATAAGATGTCAAGGTATTCAGGATCTCATACATATTGATGTTTGTAAATTATCTATATCATAGTAAACATAATGGATATGTGATATCTATTGATGATTATGTATGATATGAGATTTCTTCTCATCACCTAAGAAACCTTTGAAATGTTCAAAGATTTCACAATTTTGGTTTAGAACCAAAGTTTGAAGGAAGATTAAATGAATTTGATCTAATCTAGGTAGTCCGTACCTATTAGATGAATTCATAGAATACCTTATAGAGATATGAATATCATTTCTATCTCACTCCTCCTAATAAACCTAAACTCAATGGAGTTGTAGGGAGATACAATTGGATCATGTGTGACATGATTGATCAATGATGAATCTTAGCATAATTATCTCCTAGTTTCCAAGGTATATGTATATGTAGTAGAAGACTACAATATATATATATATCTTTAATAAGGTTCCAAGCAAGTAAGCTAGAATTTAGCACCTGAGAGTGCTACTTCATTAGGAAAATAAAGGATGGTATTGGATACCTACTTTATGACCCTGAGATTCTTAAAAGATTTCATATCCGAGAACGTGATTCTTAGATGACGAGACTCTTGAGAATCAAGATGAAAATGAAGTAAAGGAACTCATTTAGTCTTGAGAAGATATTGAGGCTCCTAAAATTGGAAACTAAAAGGACAATTAAATATAAAACACTAATACCTCTTCAAATAAGTTTGAAGATGGATTCCATGTGTCAATTGAATCTGACAATGATATTTAAGCTTCTGAAGATCATGACATGGAAAGATGGATGTTAGCAATAAAGTCTAAAGCAGACTTCATATACAAGTGTTGTATATGGACCCTCGAGGATCCACCTAAATGGGTAAGACCCATTAAGGAGTAAATGGATCTTCAAGAGAAAGTGGGAACTTGATGAGAAGGTAGAGACCTTCAAAGCACGGTTCGTAGCCATGAGCTACACACCGAAGAGAAGACATCGCTTGTAATGAGACTTTCTCTCCAGTGACCTTGCTTTAACCCATCAGATATTGCTAACCATAGCTACACAACTTGACTATGACATCTTTATAATGTGAGTCAAGATTACATTCCTCTATAAATAGCTCTCTGAGGATATTCACATGAAGTAGCCTCAGGGCTTCATGGTTGAGGAAAGAAAGGTGTGCAAGCTAGATAACTCCATCTATGGACTCAAATATGCTTCTTGTAGTTGGAATATTAGATTTGATGACATCGTAAATGTTATGTTTTCAAATAGAATCTTGATAAACCATGTGAAGCTTAGTGGGAGTGCCACTGTGTTCATCATGCTAAATGTAGATAATATCCTAATCATTTAGAATGATATAAGGATGATAATAATAAGTGTTTTATAATCTGGTTGTTCCATACCTCGAGATATGATCTCAAGGATACCTCTTAGATCTTAGTTCTGAAGTTGTTCAGAAGCAAAGAGAAGAGGATATTGGGACCGTCACACTAATAGCACACTTTGGACATTTCCATTTTCTGGAAAATTCCAAGAAAGGCTTCTTTTCCTCAAAATATGGTACTGACCTATGTAAAGGGATAGCACCTCAAAGAGTTGAGGATGTGAATGCTAAAACTGCTTGCCCTTGTGCATCAGTTCCAAGAAGCCAGGTGTATGCTAGATGTGTACAAAAGCCAGATGTCTGCCATGCAGTGGGAGAAGTAAACTATTACTAATCCTACTATGGTGATAAAACACTTGATTGCAGTAATAACGATATCTTCATAGAAGACAAAACTTTTGAGATAGTGATCTCAAAGTATTATCTTCAAGAAATTAAGACTTTATAGATAGTGAACTGAAAGGTCTTAATTACGAATACCTTGGGAGATAGAGATCTCCAGGAATAATGACATTCTGATAAGGATAAATTGAAATTACATATAGGTCATAATAATTATTGAGGTGTAGTGTCTAGAACACTATGATTGAGTATTGGTTGCATGAGATGCAATATTCACATTTGATGCGACCACTGTCACTAGGAGATATGCAAGTGTCGTAAAAGGACTTGGCATAGTATCTTGGGAATAGAGTGACTGATCAACTTACCTAGCTATTTTCTAAATAACCTATGATTGTCACATGAGTGCGGGTTTAAATGATTAGCCCATTAATGGCTCTTTGGGCTAGTGGGAGATTGTTGGACATGCGAGCCCACGACAAGCCATTATGCAATAAATGTTATTGCAAATATCATTCCCTGATCTGAAATGAAGAATAACCAATTTGCATAATAGGTCCCTTAGTACAATTAGGGTTATATACCATGGCCATCTTGATGATCATACAACTATTGATTCAAATATTAAATCATAGAGGCTGGTGCTTGGATGAACATATAAAGAGTTAGGTTGACGACTCATCAAGCACTGTCAAATGATTGTTGAGATATGATCTACAACCTGAGTAGGAGATGGCAATCCTTTCTCAGGTAGGTTTATATCTGATCGACTTCTTGATGCAGGTCTTCTGCATAGGAATAGAGATTCGGAGGTGTCAGATTAGTTAGGTCAAAGAGTTGACTTAATGAGATCGAGATAACCAAAGTCCTATATCGTATGCTGTCATGATATAGGCACGCATCCTCTGACTGGAGATAGATGTGTTACTATATATCTAAGTACGTACATTTGGCAAACCAATAGGTTGATGACCTAATCAAGGTCTATACACCGGTGCGCTGGTGTGCAAGCAAGGGCATATGAGTAATACGATCTCTCAAAGGGATCATACAGGTTCAGTTATCGACCGGAAGACATGAGCTCGCTCATGAGATATTGGGAAGAATCAAATTACGTGCACGGTCGTCTCGCTTTGGAAGCTTGACTGAATTTGTAGGTTTGATATATACTTTTGGAAAGTATATGATCAAGACCTGGGTATGATATATGTTTTTTTAAAGTATATGATCGATACTGACTCCCAATGATCGAATGAGAAACTTAATGATAAAACTCTGAAGTAGACAGTGTAAAATTGATCTTATACTTCAGGTTTATTCTGAGTCTTCCAGTATGCATGATATACAAGTATTGGGAATACCTGAGGGTGATGTGATCATAAACGAATGTATAACCATGACGCTTACTTTCCTAGGGAGTGATGAAACGGGTCTGGATTTTAGTGACTCCTCTCAGTAGAGAAGTAATATAATCTTAGTCCAAATATTGGACATTGATCTGAATGTGATTCAGATGCAATGCGAAGATTAGATTTGCGGTCTTGATTTAATCAAGCATCTATGGGAGGCCCGAGATCTGGATTTGAGATGAGATCTCAATATCCAAGTCACTATACGTAGAACAATATAATCACCCTATCCTTATCTCCAAGTATTCGCGGAGAAAGCACATTATCCTTGAAAGGGTTCAGGATAAGTTCATTGTTGATAATATGTATCCAAGAATTGAGAAAATGGATAATTAAATGTGATTTAACTGTCATGAATAATATGAATTTGATTCATATTATAAGGAGATTTATCTTAGATAATTAAATGTGTTTAATTATCAAAGATGTAAATAATGTCAATGTGATTCATATTATTTGGGCACATGAGAATAGAGATCCAAGATGATTGAATGTGATTTAATTATCATGGATAATGTGGATAGCACTATCCATATTAATCACATATATTATAAATGTGATTTATAATATATAAGAGAGAACTATTTGTAATTTACATTTGTTAATTAAATGTTGATGTGAATTGGATTCAAATTGAACATTAAATTGAAAATGTAATTTACATTTTATTTCGGGTTGTTAATGTGATTCACAAATTTCCAATGGCAAGATTGCAATATTCACAAAATGATTATGAATTATTTTGTTGAATAATTTACAACAATTATTGTTGTAAATAATTGGAGACATATGGAATCATGCAATCTTGAGATTGCATTGAGATTCCCCCTTTCCTAATAGGAGAGGGGGGACGACCACCAATCCCTAAAGGAAAGGGTGGCCGTCCACTCTTCCTATATGGAAGGGAGGTTCCTCCTTTCCATTATCTCCAATGTTAGTTGATTTAATTTGGTGATTGAATTATATTGATTTATCAATACATAATTAATCTAAATTAAATTAATTATTGTTGGTTTTTACCAATACAAATCTTGGCCATTAAAAGAAACACAAATCTATGAGAGCCATTGGATTTGTGTTGCCCATGGATTGAGATCCATGGATCCCAAAATATTATAAAAGGAGAGGCACCCCTTTGCTCTTCTTTACACAATGAGAACATAAGTCTCTCTTTCTCTTACTCTCTCTACATGCCTACACCCTCTCTCTCCCTCTCATATGGCCGTCTACCATGGATGCCCTAGAGAGTTTCTCCACCACGGCAGCGTCATCATTATGCTGCCCGATCATTTGCTCGTGGATCTCCGTCTCCTTCGGTGTGCCTCGCTCGTGAAGAAGATGTTAGATCTCGTGTGTCGAGATCAGGAGATCCGCCGCTTGGATCATCACATGGATTGCGAGAAGCACGTGTTTCATCAACACGCTCGCAAGCGTCTCCTCCGTCGGATCGGACTTGAGACAGGAGGTCTCTTCGTTAAGAGACTCGATCGCAACCACGCTTCAAGAGGTAACCCTAATACTTGTTTGTGGTTTAGATGAAATGATCCGATAAGTGTTCTTGGATCATGTGGTTTCATCACATGAAAAAATTTTAATTTCGCTGCATAGAACAACTAGTACGATTAGTCGTTCTTCGTCGTATTCGATACGATGCTCACGCTTCCGTGATGCGCTTGAGGATTATCCCATATCCTTCAGTAGCTTTACTTTGTAAGGTAGTTAGTAATCTTTCTGTGTATTTCCTTCCGGCTGATGTATATATAATTGGTTATAGTGGGACAATGTATCATGTGAACTTTATTTTGTGAATGGAAAAGTGTTGAAATACTTCCTACTGAGTATTTCTATTTGCAGTCAGTTTCTGAATGTTAGTTGTGATTGTTGAATAAATTATTATTGAGTAACCAAATCCGAATATGGGAGGATCAACGACCCAGAATTAGGATCATGACCGATTGGTATCAAAGCCCGGTTACTCCAGTAATTTACTCAACAATTGATAACTATGAGTGGTAGAAACTAAGGTTGTCTTAAGATCCTTTGATCTCAAAATGTGATTGTCGTATCATTCACAACTCATTGACCCTTATGTACATCATGCTAAAACCTATAGGACCTAACCTTTGGTCTTGATTCATCCCATGTTCATGGTAGACCAAGATGTGTCTAGGCAATTAACGGCTATGATAGTGATGACCCATGAGATGGGTCAAAGGTAATAGGCATTAGAGCGAAGATTCATTGCCATAATAAGAGATCAAACTCATCCAAACTCATGGATGCTAGAGTTGAGGGTTCTATTCACCCTCATAAGAAAGAGTCTAGATACCATCAGTCCATAGAATTTGTTTGCCCCTAAATTTGTTTGCCCCTACTCCATTTGGAGGAGCAGTAGAGGAGGCGCTTCGTAGGCACACAAAGAAGAAGAATATTTGATAATTATTGTAGGGATAAGTTCCCGATAAAAGCATAAAACCATTATCTAAGTAAGCATCCAGGAGGTCAATTATATTCAAGAAGATCTTAGACGATTGTGTGGGACAGATTGTAGGACATCAGTTACCTACTTATCTACTACTTATCAAAATGAATTATTTTGATCTCATCTTGGGGATGGACTAGCTAGAAAGGCATTATGCATGCCTTGACTGTTTTCAGAAGACAATAACGTTTCACTTTCCTAACTCGACGGAGTTCCAGTTCATTGGAAAGACATCCAATGATAATATTGAATACATCTCTACTTTGAAGGCACAACAGTTGTTAGAGCATGGGTGACAAGGCTATTTAGCTTACGTAACCATCATCAGGGTCAGACAGAATGATAAAAGATGTAACTATAGTGTGCAAGCTTCCTGATGTATTTCCAGAAGAACTATCTGGATTACCACTTGAGCGAGAGATTGAGTTTGAAATCTCTTTCACACCTGATTCTCAACCTATCTCTATCCCTCCATATGATGGCGTCAACTGAGTTGCGAGAGTTAAAAGTACAATTACAAGAACTATTAGATAAAGGATTTATTCATCCTAGTACTTCATCATGGGGTGTACCTGTCTTGTTTGTGAGGAAAAAGGACGGGTCAATGCGGTTGTGCATTGACTATAGAAAGTTAAACAAGAAGATAGTAAAGAACAAGTATCCCCTACCAAGAATAGATGATCTCTTTGATCAGTTGCAGGATTCAACTATGTATTCCAAGATTGACTTATGATCTGGATACCATCAATTACAGATTAAAGATACAGATATCCCCAAGATAACCTTTCGAACTAGATATGAACATTATGAATTCTTAGTTATGCCTTTTGGACTGACAAATGTCCTAGCAGCTTTCATGGATCTCATTAATAGTATTTTCAAGGAGTTCCTAGACCATTTTGTAGTAGTCTTTATTGATGACGTGCTTATTTACTCCAAGGATAAATACCAACATGAACACCATCTCTGACAAGCAATTGAAATATTAAGGAAGAACAAACTGTATGCTAGATATAGCAAATGTGACTTCTGGTTGTCTGAAGTATCCTTCTTAGACCATGTTATTTCTGGGAAAGGTATATCAGTTGATCCTACATAGGTTAGTATGGTGATGAGTTGGGAACGCCTGAAGACTGTCACAGAAATACGATCTTTTCTGGGTTTACCTGGATATTATAGAAGATTTCTGAAGGACTTTTCACGAATAGCATTGCCAATGACTATGCTGACTCAGAAGGAGGCCGCATTCATATGGTCTGATGCATGCGAAACTAGTTTCCTCACTGAAAAATGCCTAACATCTGCACCTATCCTTACTCTACCCTCTAGGAGTGAAGGGTTTACAGTGTACACTAACGCATCTAAAGAAGGACTAGGGGCAGTTCTTATGCAACATGGTAAGGTAGTTGTGTATGCATCATGACAGCTCAAGGCACGTGAGAATAACTACCGGACACATGATCTTGAATTAGTTGCCATAGTTTTCGCTTTAAAGATATGGAGACACTACCTCTATGGTATTACTTTTGAAATTTCACTGATCATAAAACATGAAATATATGTTTGATCAGAAGGAACTCAATATGAGACAGAGACGATGGCTAGAGTTGTTGAAGGACTATGATTGCAGCATCTCCTACCACCCCGGTAAGGGCAACGTAGTAGCAGATGCTCTTAGTGGAAGAACTTATTCACATGGGTTGGTGAGTGCTACCCACTTCTGGGGTGTACTATCAACGTTAAGTGAATGGAAACCATTTTATAGTAGTGTCAATACTATAACTATTCCTCACCAATACAAACCAGAGATTTGGGATAGAATAAAGAAAGGACAGAAGGATTATCCAATCCTTAAAGACTTGAGACAACAACTTGAGAAGAATGATATAGAGGGATTCTAGATACAAGATGGGTTACTATATAACCATCACATAGTTTGTATACCAAGCACAAATGAACTGAGGAAAGACATCTTACGTAAAGCGCATTGCTCTAGATTATCATTCCGGAATTACGGAGATGTATAAGGATCTTTGTTCAAACTTTTGGTGGCCAAGAATGAAGAAGGATGTTGCTGAGTTTGTAAATTCATGTTTCACTTGCCAACAGGTAAAAGCTTCACACCAAAAGCCACTAGGATTGTTACAACCCATCCCTATACCTGAGTGGAAATGGGAAAGCATTTCCATGGATTTCGTTAATGGCTTACCTCATACAACTGGTGGTAAAGATAGTATATGGGTTATAATAGATTGTCTGACCAAGGTAGCACACCTTATTCCAATAATCTTATCTTTCACTCTAGATCAGCTTGTTGAGTTATATATTACACATGTGATCTGCCTCCATGGTATCCCAAAGGAAATAGTTTCCAATCGAGATTCACGATTCACCTCACGCTATTGGGAGAACTTCATGAAAGCGTTAGACACACAGCTATGCTTGAGCACAACATATCATACACAAACAGATGGTCAATCAGAATGTACGATTCTGACTTTAGAGGATATGCTACGAGCATGTGCCTTAGAATGGAAAGGATCATGGGTGAAACATTTGCCTCTTGCAGAATTCACCTACAATAATAGTTACCATGCAAGTATTGGCATGGCATCATTTGAAGAACTATATGGACGAAGGTGTACTACTCCTTTGTGTTGGCAAGAGATCGGGATAAAGAACCATTATGAACAGATAGACTCTAGGAGACATAGGGAAGTTGTAGAGCTTGCTAGAAAAAGACTAATAACTGCTCAGAGTCATCAGAAAAGCTATAGTGATACCAAGCAAAGAGACCTTGAGTTTGAGGTAGGTGACTTTGTATTCCTAAAAGTATCGCCTATGAAGGTAGTTCAGAGGTTTGAATTGCATCGGAAGTTGGCACCTAGGGTTTGTTTGGTTACTGGGTTGGAGTGGGTTGGGGTAACCTGATTGAAATAATAGTTGTTTGGGATGGTTATGAGGGTTGGAGAGGTTTGGAATATAGAATGTGATGTGATGTCACTATGGTTTTTGATATAATTCCATCCCATCAAAAGGGGGGGGGGGGGGGGGTAAACCGGGATACCCGGGGGTAACCCGATTACCAAACGAGCCCCTAGGTTCATAGGTCCCTTTGAAATTATTCAAAGGATTGGAAAAGTCGCCTATAGACTTGCACTTCCTCCACATCTTTCAGCAATACATGATGTTTTTCATGTATCAAATATGAGAAAGTATATCAAGGATCCTGAGCACAAGATAAGCTATGATGATTTGCATGTTGATCCAAACTTGACATACCAAGAAATATCTGTGCAAATACTGGACATGGATATCAAGAAGTTGAGGAATAAAGAGGTACTTCTTGTTAAAGTGTTGTGGTGCAATCAAGGGTTTGAAGACGCCACATGGGAACTTGAGGTAGAAATGAGAGGAAAATACTCGTACTTGTTTGAATGATAACACCATGTATTGTGTATATCTTTATTATTAAAGAAATGACGTTCATTCTCTTTATGGTTGTTATGCCTGCATTTCTAGTCTCGAGGACAAGACTTCCTTTAAGGTTGTTATAATTGTAAAGCCTTGAACTTGTCTATCTATCGTATCCTATATCATAAGATCTGGCTCGTCAAGAGGAAACCAACGGAATTTGTTTCATGTGAATCAGACTTCATTTTGATTTGTTATGATTTTCGGAAGAAAGAGAAGTAAGGACGTTTCGGAGGTCATTAACCTGTAATGATCGTCATTAAGACTAATTAAGCATGATTAAAGAAACTAATGATGGATTAAAAACCACTAATGACCATTAGCGAATACTAATCAATAGTTAGCAAAAGATAAGCGTACGCCATGAAAGTTAAATCGTGATTAGTGGCAGTTAATCACGATTAGCGTTAATTAAGAATCATTAGTGAATCTATAATCTTCTAGATTGTTCTAACTTAAGCCCTAAGTTTTGGATAAGTTTTGGCCAAAACCATGGACTGCTAACCGCAATTAAGATCTAAACTATTGTTTTCTAACCATGGTTAGCGGTTTTCTGAAGCCTATAAATAGCCCCCCATTCATTCTCTACGATTTCCACTACCACCACCACCCCAAGGGATAGGGTCGAGAGGTCGGGATGAGGAGTGGGAGGCAAGGAAGGAGCGCTAGCGAAGCGTTGCCGGGAGAACGAGGAAGAAGAAGGTACAATCCTCTCTTAGTTTGCTTCGTAAGCTAGGTTTCCGATTCATCTTCTTTTTCTAGCTTTATTTTCGATTCATCTTTCTTTCCGATTCGTGTTCTATTATGGTTCGAGGAGAAATCTGTGTAACATCCTACTTAGGTGCGGGCGGCTATGCACGTCAGTGAACCTTGTGATTTGTCACACTTTCACTCACCTAAGACACATGGTGTCTACCGATTCTCCATTGTTTATGATTCTAGTCTTTCTATTCCGCTTTTATACTTATTTTGATGGAGAAATCTATGTAATACCCTACTTTGGTGTGGACGGCTATGCACGTCAGTGAATCCTGTGATTTGTCACACCTTCACTCACCTAAGATGCGTGGTGTCTACCGATTCTTCATCTCTTGCAGTTTGATTATATTCTTTTATATTCGTTGTTATTTCCTTCTTGTGATTTCATAGAGGAAATTCTTTTCAAATTTTTTTATAAAAATATATCTCAATATAAGGAGAAACTCTACCGAAATTTTCCTAGAAATATCATCCCGTATAAGGGGAAGCTCTACTGAAATTTCAAGAGAAAAATATATTTTTCTTGTTCTTCGTGTTCTTCGTGTGTTCTTCGTATGTTCTTTGCGTTCTCCATGTTCTTCGTTCATTCTTCACGTTCTTGGCACGTTCTTAGCATTTTTGATACGTAAATATTCGATCGTTTCAAGAGCCATAAATCATCCTTTTGAAAAAGAATCACAATAAAGCACTACATACAAGAGAGAGAGCTCCATTAGATAATGAAATCCTTCCTTTTGTTGTTGCATTTTCATATAAGATTGTTGAGATTTCTGTATTTATGCTCCTTATTATAAACCCTAATTTGGCAATTTTTGAGAAAGTATGAAAAGTTGCTTTGTGATTTCAACTAAAATAAGGTCTAAGCATCTAAGGGATGCAGTGGTTTGGAAAGTTAAGGTTTGGAAGTTTAAAAGAGCATAAATATGAGTATATAAATATATGAATTAATATGTGTGTAAGTCTATACTCAGTATTTATGGTTATGTTAATCTAAGGCTTAACGGAGGAATTACATCATGGGAATTGATGTATTTTAAGTTGGATCCTGAAAAGGATTGCATCTCACATTATGAAATGATTGGGAGTAGAACTACAGGTCGGGCATGCAACCTGTAGGTTTGTCGGAAGGAACTCGTATTGACATTTCCCTACCTTAATGGTACACGGTTGCCCTATTATGATAAGTGCGCACGAAATGAGTGATTTGCAACGCGTGGTACTAGGAGACGATATATTTGGATTGAACGACGGAAGATGTGGTCGTACCATGTGGAGGCACGGGTGGTTCAAAAGTGGCTGGGTCATGATAACATGTACTTTAAAGTTGCTAGGTTATGTGATTAAAGGTTAGTCTGAGGTTTTAAGCAACTGGATCTTCAAGGACGGTGTGCTCCTTTGTTTGTCGGGCTGAGGGTTTGAGACCCTGATTAATAAAAGAAAAGAAAATTGTCAGGGCAGTATTGGAGGATTGATTGAGGCGACGTGCGGCAGCATAAGCTTACCAGATCAATGCAATCTCCAATCCCGAAGTGTCCACATCTTCGGAGTCAATATCGTGGAGAGGTGATTCCCTGGACTAATCCCTCACGTGGAATAGAAAGGAATAGGAATTAAACTAATAAGAATGAATGAATATTTTTGTGATAACAAGTTTTGAAAAATTACCAATTTGTTTGCTTTTCTCTTCTTCGTTACTTAGCACTCGTTAATTGTTATCCTATAAGCCAACAAGAGTCGGTGAGCCATCGCAAGGACTCTAGTAATCCAGCCAGCTTACATAGTAGACATCCAGCCAGTCACGGTAGCTTTACTTTGTAAGGTAGTTAGTAATCTTTTTGTGTATTTCCTTCCGGCAGATGTACATATAAATGGTTATAGTGGGACAATGTATCATGTGAACTTTATTTTGTGAATGAAAAAGTGTTGAAATACTTCATGCTGAGTATTTTTAATTGCAGTCTGTTTTTAAATGTTAGTTGTGATTGCTGAAAAAATTATTGCAAAGTAACCATATCTAGATATGGGATGATCCGATGACCCGGAATTAGGATTGTGATAGGGCTTCAGCTTGAAGTGAGCGTGCACCGATGGAATGAGGATCCACTCAATCATCTGGTTGTCACCAGGATTGTATGTCTCTTTTAGTGTTGGTTTCAGCCATCCTTGTTCTGGCTCTTCCGCATCTGGATCATCACGGGGACCAGCTCCTCCTCCTCCTGGTCTGTCTCCTCGTCCTCCTCCTGCTTGCATATTCATAACATCATTCAGCATATCCTAGAACGCATTTTGTACCAGGGCCTGCTCTGTCAGCTGTTGCTGAATGGCTTGGATAGATGCCAACAACTGAGCGCATACCTGATTCTGATCAAGCATCTGTCCTTGCTCCGGCTGAGAAGGTGTCTGCTGACCCTTGCCCTTTCCTTGAGGAGCCATTTCGTGGTTTGAGTATGAAGAGATGAATTCTGTGTTTGGATCCAAGACTGGAACTGTCTTCTATCTGCAATGTGAAAAATCCCCAATCAGACCACTCGCAATTGAATCCCAACTACCAAGATGGATATGGAATTAGGGTCAATTCCAGAGTGTTGTGAATGAAAAAACGATATGAACTGTAATTAACTCTCATTCACAACAACGAAGGTGGGACAAGAGTGAACCTTGTTTATTGGATGATCAAAAGGGCAGGTAGAAGACGAGTCTGGAGATCGATCTGCAAGGTCCGGATCATGTTCTCGGGAATTGCCTTGAATTACTGACGAAGTCGAGTCTATGGAATCGATGCAGGTGTCAATGGGGTCCTTATTGAACCATCCATAGATCGGAAACTGTGACGCCCTTAGGATCCGGGTACCCGTTTACACAGATTCGCACTATTACATTCACATGTAATCACACAACGTATTGAAAATCAAGGAAAATTATTCGCACTTGGTATGACATTCACATTCAATGAATAAACCACATAGACGAGAATAAGAAGAAGTACCATCAATATTTCATTCATTTTCATATAACAATACATGTAACAAAAGAATGTATTAAAATGTACATGTAGATCCCAAAACATATGACTGAAGAGGAAAGAAACATATTACATCATAAGCTGAACCAAAAACTGAAACAAAAGACATCATACCATCTGGAGTATACACGATCACCAGAAGACATCAACAGCTACTACAGAGTTGCAGGAACCTTTCCTGCAAAAATATGTAGGGAAGAAAGGGCATCAGTGAGCGCTGGTACACCCATAATTCATATTATATAAAAAAATAGGCATTTAATATGCATACAAAAGAAATAAGTAGAAAGGCAGAAACATCCAAAATTTATTTCTGCTTGCAATGTAAAAAGGTTTCCAAGTGGCTTGTATGTAACTCCCCCTGATCACCCTTATTTCAACATTTTCCATATATAATATTTTTATATTGTAATTGATTATTCATAAGTGTTTGTGTATGTATGTATTCTCATATTATTCATCATATTTGTGGATTCTGACGATGGGAAAGGTGAGATTGGAAAGGGTTATTGATTTATTTAATCCTCGAGTCTAGTGAATAGTTTGTGGTCTTGGTCAGTGTGTGACCTCACACTATGACTCTAAGACAAAATATGCCTTAGGATTGGGGTGCCTCCATAGGCATGCAGTGTTGTATAATGCATCCTAACTAAGTTCCCAACACGTCCATTAGCGTAATTATAGTCAGCTCTAGTCAAAACAACTTACACTCAACTTCCTTTCTTAGACAAGATTTATAATACTTCTCTCTGAGTTCAATTGAAATTCTCTCAAATGTAACCCCATATGATTTCAGATGTAATATCGCTAAGCATATTGGCGAAAAAGTAATTAAAACTCAAGCAGTGAGGTAGCCTCCTAAGAGGCTCTTCCGTCTCGTCCTCTAATTGGAAATTTGGTCCAATAGAGGGAAAGGTCTACTTCAAAACTATGCCCCAGAGACGAGTGAGAGAGACTCTCCGGAAAAGTCACTCTAAAAAATCGGGCTGATTAGTACAGGTAAATGAGCTCG
The DNA here is from genome assembly GCA_037367405.1 of Ottelia alismoides. Classification (NCBI taxonomy): domain Eukaryota; kingdom Viridiplantae; phylum Streptophyta; class Magnoliopsida; order Alismatales; family Hydrocharitaceae; genus Ottelia; species Ottelia alismoides. The sequence continues at coordinate 432,465 of JAZKJV010007566.1, read as the reverse complement.
TATGAAAAACTAAAACTGAGGATCCCCCGCATGGGTATCCTAAAACAGAGGGGTCAGAAGATTGGTTAAAAGTCGAGATCCCAATGAGGCGTAAAAACACTGCGAGCTCGCATAAAAACCGTAGAAGGGATTGGGATCCTAGACATGCGCACTTAGCGGCTGCTGCCTATCTCCTGTCCAAAAGAGGGTCACCGCGCCCTCGTACGGTCAGGTGTAAGAATCACCAGACTGGTACACGTACTTATAATTTATCCTTGATTCACCATTTTCATTATTTGGTGACTACCCGAATCTAATTCAATCTCTTTTGTGATTATCTTTTCAGATCGAGTTATTTTGTCACAGCATCTCATTAGTGTATGGTAGATTTCATTCATGATCAATTCGATTGGGGATTTTCAAACACAGTGACCTTAGGAATTTCTAAAGTCATGAGATTAGGCATATCTCACTTGATCGAGATATAGGTCCAAATTTATGCTCAATTCTTTTGAACCTTTAAATCATGTACATAGTAATGGAATGGTTATCTTAAATTTATCTAGTTTATATACTAATCATTTTTTCAAGGAGACTATATGTGTCTTGATTTGTGGTCTGAACTTATAAACTACTTCTAATGTTTATATTTATATATAGATATACACGCATTTATGCATTTATTTAAAGGTAAAATGGGGTTGTCCCCTTGAGGGGGAGCTAACTTGGCTCCCCCGCCCCATTTTCCCTATTTTTTTATTTTTTTGAAAGTTTCTTCTGTGGATTTTTATCAATATATCCCTATATTATGCTGGTAAAATTTTGTGTGAAACAGAGACTCATACGGCTTCCATCCAGACGAGGTCATTTTTAACAATTTTGTTACCATAAAAAAATGACAATCTGGATGGAGGCCGTAGGAGTCTCTGTTTCGCACGAAATTTTAATAGCATAGTATAGGGATATATTGACGGAAGAAATTTTCAAAAAAAATAAAAAAATGAGAAAAATATGGTGGGGGAGCCAAGTTAGCTCCCCCTTAAGGGCAGCCACATTAAACCCTTATTTAAAATATGTGTGTGTGTATGTACATGCACATCCTTATCAAGTCTTTACACTTATTTTAAATCTTGAGGATAGTAAAAAATTAATTTACACAAAAATTTAATAATTGAATCAATGACCAATCATAGTTTGAGAATAGCATAGAATCTTGAACTCATTCCTATTTACGGTATTTAATTAAATTAAATAACCATGCCCAAATCCTCAGTCCTCAGCCAGGTACCTGAAGAGCACACTATGCAAGAATTTATATTACCGTCTTAAACTATTGATAAGTGCACCTAAGAATGGATGAGAGAATCCAAATAGACAATACTAGTCTGCATCATTTTATTACTATACTACTGTAGAAAATCTAAGGGAATGCATTTTCCATAGTGGATCACAAACATATTCTAAAAATGTTAATATATTAATGGTTATTAGAAATTTGTATTGTGAATCAGAATTATGAATTTGATAACATGTTAGAGATTTGAATAAATTTACTAGTATATTAGTTTAATGAAATTTATTATTTAACACAGCAGCCTTATTACGCTAAATGTAAATAAGAAAACATAGGTTACATTATGCATGGCATTGGTTACTGTATGCACATGCAAGGTCATTTTTTTAGAATGTATCTGGATCTTGTCTGAACTGAATGCTCTAAATATTAGGAAGTATAAATTGGTGCCTGAACCCTGACGTTAAATAAAAACTAAATATATTCTTCATAGGAAGCATTGTACTCCAACTACAGCCCTTAATCCAATTTCAAAATTTTCAAAGATCCTAATTATCAACGGATCACTCCCTTTAGAAACAAAAAATTAAAGGAATGAATTTCTCACAGTAGAGTCATGGATGGAAATTAAGAACAGTGATCAACTACTAAATCTAAGAAAATAAATCTATGGATTTCTATCTTCAGCTCAAGAACTCAAATCTAAGGTGCATGCATGGCAGCAAGGAGAGTGAGAGGAGGATTGTACCTTAGATGATCTGTAGAAATGAAGAAAATGTCTTGGATTTAAAGCATACAATCGGCCTTATTTGAAGGAGCAGCTCCGGTTGCAGTTCAAACAAGTGAGAAGTGGAATTTTGGTTCCCTTATGACTGGAGAAGTGGAGAATTTAGAAAAGAAAGGTTGCTATATATAGGCAGAAGGATTATACCTATTTATATCTCCAATTTGGAGTTTAAAAGCCTTTCAAGCAGTGCTGGAAATCTGGGACAACAGCTGGATCTCAGAAGGAGAAGGGGCTGGAAAGGCTCCTTCGGTGGAGGAATTTAGAGAAAAAGTAAGAAGGAAAAAGGGGAAAGTTAATGGACATAAAAAGGGAGAGAAGGCCTTTAATGTTTGGTTTAATATAAAAAAGAGGAGGGAATGGGGCTACCGTTGGAATGAGAAGAGAAAGAGAGAGAAAAGGGAGAGGGGGGAAGATGGAAAGCTTCCTAGAAGTTTCCTTTTTTTACAATTATTACATCACTTCTAGTGATGTCATTGATGACATCACTCCGTTGATGTCATCCATGAAATCATTTACCAAATTTATTTTATATTATTCATTATATATAATTACATTTTTCATACTTTTGCGAAAATCTTAAAATTCGTATGTACGCACGCTTCAAGTGTCGGATTTCGACACACAGTATCTCGATTTGATCATCTTTGAACAGCGATCAATATGAGTATAATATTGATATGCTTCTGATCGGGTTTTGAATGCCTGAAATTTTTGAGATACGGTTTCGATTTGGAGTTAAATTTTATGATTTAAAAATTTCAAACGATATCCGATTGACAAACGGTCAATTCCGTTGGTCTTGTTTTGTCGAATCAGATTTTATGACGGTCTCGGATTGTTTTGTGGTTTCCGAATTTGCATCGTAGCTTTTTCGGGCACGCATTATGATGCGATTGATTTTTTGTTGATCTCACCTGAACGACTTTTAATTCACGATCAATTGATCGATTTAGATTGTTTGGCATCGACCAACAACTTTACTAGGTTAATTGGACCCTAATCGGGCCAGGTTCGGATTTATGTGGATCTGAATGTTGCAACAACGTGAACCAAGAGGGAGATCGATGTAGAAGGAAAGATGCGATGGTCAAGAGGAATAAAATGGAGTGTAAAATAGTAGAAAGGCTCGAACCGGGCGTGGGTCAAGAGGAAGACACATACTACAAAATTTGCACGATTACGTGGGATTTTATTCTTTTAACCTTAATCTAGATCCATACAAACACCATACGAAATTGGGTTCACCAGCTCACACCATGTGAATCCGTGAAGGTTCAGCTATTTATTATCTTTTTATTTTTAGAGTTGTTATTTCATGCATATCTTGTAACAAGTCCTTAGCATGCTAACTCTATAGGAGAGAGAGTACTGCCAGAAAAGTATCTTCTACTTGTCCTCGTCCTTTGTAACATGTAGTCTACACTTTTTGAGGTCTTTGTAACCCTTCCTGGATTCCTACTCAGCCAAAGAAATAGAGAGAGGAAGCTGATAGGCAAAACCGCTACTTCGATTCTCGCTCGCAACAGAATCACTCGTTAGTGTGCAAGAACCTACTCAGACGCAAACTGATGAGATAAATACCCTCGTGAAGGTGTGGCCTATGCTCAGTACTTCAGACCATGTCAATACTCCACACAATATGGGAACATCATCGTTGACAAGGCCCTACTCGGTCACGTACGATAGAAGCGCCATTACTTCGGAAATCCAAGCGATATATAAGGCAGTTGCAGATTCGGATTTGGGCTCTAATCCTTAGAGGGTCGTGCCTCGCTCATGGGAGGGGTTTTGGTCCGCTCCTAATATACTTGAAAACAATGAGGGCTTTATGAACCCAATACAATGAAAGTCCATTTCGGATTTTAATTAAGGTCGAAGTTTATTTAGCAGTCCCTTATTTTAGTTTTAGGGTTTTCATTTTTTTGATCTGTTTTCATATAAGTGTCTAATGTTTTTATAGATTTTCATTTAAGTCCTAGGTGCTCAAAATCTAAGGGAGATAGCGAAAAAGCCATGCAAGTTGATTCATTGATGGAAATCTCATCATTGAATCTAATGATGCATGCTGAGTTAGAGGACTTATAGTGCTTCCCAGCTCTCTCCATGCGATATGCAAAACATAATTTTTTAAACTTATTCTACATGGAGGTGTGCAATCAATAAAATTGCCCTAAACAGTAGCTGTTATTAATCATGAAGAACCAATGGTTAGTTATTCAAAAATGAGACCAAGGTCCGGTCTTCAATGTCGATCGGTGCCCGCCACAACAAGTCCTGCAAGCATTGTATACGATCTCTCTCAGCACGCGGTCTCAAGTCCAAATTACTAACATTATTAATTTGACTAGATCCAAATATAAAAGACTATAGGAACATGCATTCTTATTAGGGTTTGGACCTAATTACTGAGTCTAGCAACCTATGTCAAGGGGCTCCATGCACGCAAAACAAAATAAAATAAGGCAGAAAGCTCAAAATAGCAAAAATTAAATAAAAGAAGGCGAGAAAATATAAAAAACCTACAACGAGGCCCCCATGTCAACAGACACCCAGGCACTAGACTTCGTTGTGGAAAGTATAACCCAAAATCTTCAATTATTACATATTTGAATTGTCTCTCTCTCTCACCAATAAATACATAGATAAAACTAATCTAGTTCTATGCTGATTCACTATCCTTGCTTCCTTTGTAGCCTCTCCAAATGGTCACGTGGTGAAGACCAACCTCCACCAAGCTTGGCTGCATCAGCCCCCTAAAAATGCATCCTCACGTGGCGGGCCCTCGCAATAAAGTCACAAAGAGATTGAATTAGCACAAATAATCAAATTAAATCAAATTGAGTTGTACATAAAGAATTAATTGAATGACTATTTACAAAATAAATCAATTAATATTTACATCAATAAATCAATAAATAAAAATAAATAACTATACAAAAATAAAGGACAAAACTAGGCTATGCTCATTACTCCCCAACAACGGTGCCATCTGATAACCGGGATCTGAAGAGGGTCGTACGGTTTCACAAGGCAAAATCGCAGTCAATGTGTTGACCATTCTAAAGTCCCCAGTTAATCAGCAATTAACCCATAATATATATAAAGCCATGAATAACAAAAATGTGAGGTTAACATTTATTATTCTCTCCTACAAGAAGCATACCAAGTAAGCAAGTAGAGGTCGAACCACAGAGAGAGATGGGAAGGTCGAGAGGGGGACTGAGATCAGGGGTGGGATTAGATATATTAGCCATAAAGGATGGATACTAGGTGGGCCATGTGCCTATCGACCCCTGTTGTGCTCTAGCTAATGCCTTCCCTAGGTTTTGGGCGAAGAAGGGAGCAGCCGACCTTGGTGCATGATTCAGTCCCGAAGGAACGGACTTAGTTAACTTGACCACGCCATAATCTTATTCAAAGTCAATCTCACTAGAAGTCGTAGAATTGCAGCAAAATGGTAGCCTACAGTTATTTATGTACAACCATGTCAAGTATGTAGTATAGACATATATCTTTTGTGTGTTTTTATTTTATATTTTTATTTTATTTTATTTTTTTGTATTTTTTTGTTTTCAATTTTATAATTTTATATTTTCCTTTTATATTTTCAGATTTTTATATTTTTTTAAAAAATATATATAAAATATAAGGCTGTATATACATATAGAGTAATATATTTATAAATACAAGTTAATATAAATAAAATGCAACAAATAAAATATTTTGATTTTGGTATATTTTTCTAATGTTTTTGTAATTTTTTTGCTATTTTTGCTAATTTTTATTTATTTTAAAGTCAAAAGTATCCTGAATAAGGGATTTAATATATAAGTCGAAATTGATTTAAATATTAAAAATAGCAAATAGGCTTCAAAACTACTCAAATCAATTTTAATAAGTAAATATTTATATAAGGAAAATTATAAAATGAAAAACATATTTTTTGATTTTTAAATGATTTTTAGATTTTTATGAAGATTTTTGGGCGTTTCAATTTTTAAGCTTTTCCTTTTTCCATTTTTAATGATTTTTGGATTGGAGTTAAAATAGGATAAAATAGACACTATGCATTTTTTTGGAATTTTTCAAGACATTTTTTATTTTTTCGGTATTTTATACTGTAGACAGAATAAAAGAAAACTCCTTTTGATTTTTAAGAAATGGTTAAAGCTCAAAAATGCTAAAAGAATCCCTAGCGTGAAAGTACATGGCAGGAATCATCTAACCCTATTTTTGCGGATTTTTAGGAGCACTTTAGCTATTTTAAATAAGGAGATCAAATGCACAAAAATACATGTCCCGGTAGGAAAATTTTTACAATTAAAATAAATGACATATGTCTCCAAGCAAATTTGCCAAAAATATACAACGTATTTAACATTTTATTAGACTTAAACTAAATACGAAAAGGCATAGGGGTATCCCTACAAATTGCCCAAACTCATCTGGGATGACACGTGAGCTGAGCTAGACAGGACCTAAATGCAAATAAAATAAACATAGGGGCATTTTTGCAAAATTTACATTTTATTTTACGCATTATATTTTTATAGGACTAAATCTTAAATATACTAAAAGGCGGGGAATGATATGAAATTTACCCCTAATGAGGCGCAGAGATGGACAGTTCTGGTTCTTCACTTGGACACATGTCATCTCCACGTTGTGTGATGACGCTTCGTTGATGGATGGTTCATAATAGATCGCGAGGAAGGAACAGATGGTTGTGGTGTGTTTCATCCAACAGTTGTTTCTACTTCTGTTGCGGCTAGAAGATCCAACGGCGGGGGAGTAACCACGAAGAATAGGTCAAGAACTCGCCTGAGGCGAGTTCCAATCCAACTTCCTGGGCTACTTCGGCTGTTTGGGAGGCTAGAAGGTGATGCAAAGGCGAGCTTGGCCTACTCTGCGTTAGACGAGGGCGTCACTAGGGTCCTGAAAACCCTTATATTACCCTTCTTAATTCAACTAAATTAACGATCGAATTTAATGTGTGTTCGTTGCAGTCGGGTAAAATCAGATTTATCAAAACCACTTTGATTAATATGTTAATTAAATGCAGCGGTAATTTTTTAATTTACTTGGGCATTCCAAGGTCGAACTCAGGGAGGCAACTTTTTCCTTAGATTAATTTAAAGTTGATTCAGACGTTAGATTTTCAGAAGAATATTTTTATGGGTATTTTTTATGCAATAAAGACTATGCAATGCAATCCAGACGAAATTTGAAGATTAAAATGTAAAGTATAGTCAAATTAAGTACAAAAATTATCAAACTTGGCCCGAATGTTAAATGCAATGAAATTAAGCTACTGCATTTTTTTTGGAATTTTTCGACTTAATATGAATTAACTATGAATTTAGTATGAATGCAGGGTGGTTTTTGCAAAATTAATTTTAATAAATACCAAAATAAATCATTTTCAGAGATAAAAATTATCCTAGATACTTCTTTGTGAGATGATTGCAGGAAAATTACCAGACTTTAAAAAATGATTAATTTAGAATGTATTAAAAATCAATTAAGCAAAACACCAATTAATTTATTAAGGCTTCGTTATGATTGAAAATGATGTGATTTTTGGTCACAATGTAGAACTACTTAAACTAGTCCTATTATGATTTTTTGGTGATTTTTAGAGCAACAATCAATTTAATAATCAATTAAAGGCACACAGTGGGCAAAATATGCAATTTCCACGAAAAGAATTATATTAAATTCTTTAAAGCTCACAAAAACATAAAAAGCCTTCACAATGATGAAATATAAGATGGTCTACAATATACAATTTTTGGAATTAAGAATGATACTAAATGAGTGTTTAAACAAACACGCAAACACAGAGGTATGTATGGAAAATAGAAAATAAATTGATTAAAGAGAAACGTGCTTGCAGGACTAAAGTACAATTACCAAGACTGATGAAGACTTCGATGCAAAAGACCCATGAGATCACGTGTACATCACATGATGCTGACTGGCGGGGACATGAACTTAATTTCCAAGACTTGCAGGGGTGCAGCTGCAAATTACCCAACGTCCGCACGTGCAGGTCACGTGCGCTGCTGGTTAGGTGGTTGCTTCAGAACACACCTACACATGGTCATCACTGGAGCTTCGTTGGATCCCGAAGTTGAGGTCAGGAGAGGAGGTTCGGGTGGTGATGTGGATGATTGATGGCCATTGAATCTTAGAGATCGGGTGGCTCCTGTGAGCTGCAGAGAAGGACACGTGGCCAATTGTGAACCGTTAGATCACAACCGATCCAACGGTGGCTGCTGCAAGGGGATGCGATGACGTGGCTCCTAGTGAACTGTTTGATCTTGGAAATTGGACGGTGACTGCTCTTCTGGTTCCTCCTTGCCCCCGCCGCCTGCGGCGGGCTTGGTTGGACTCCGGTGAAGGTGCCCTTGCTCCACCTCCTCCTAACTTGCTCGGAGAGGACACTCAACTGCTTCTGATTGGCTAGTTGTCTTCGTTGCAACGTGGCAGAGCAACTCGAGTACTTGAAGTGTCTTGGGTTCCCTTGAATGCCGGAGTTAGAGCCTGCCAAGAAGGCTCCAGCGATAGCTCCGACCGGTGACAAATTAGGTACATGCACATTAGTGTATAGCTGAAGCATGGTGCGTTTTGATCTCGTGGATTAAGTGGGTGGTTCGAGGCCTTGTAGGGCGAAGAGGCGGACGACCGATGTGCTCCTCCGCCCTAAACAGTGGAGCAGTGGTCGGGGGTGATCTGCGGTCTCGATAGGTCAAGAGGAGGAGCGGAGAGACGAGTGAAGAAGAGGGATGCGAGGTGAGTCTCAATCAATGGTCGATGGAGGGGGATACTGAGCAGGGAGGCTTGGTAAATTCAGAAAAGATCGGAGAAAATGAAATGGAGAACCAGAGAAGAAGACAAAATTTTTACCTAGAGATGGATGGAGTTTGCTTGGGATTAGGGGCTATGATTGGAGCCTCCGGTCGTCACTCTATGGTCGGAAAATGCCCGAGCTTGAGCAACTCGAAGGTGAAGCTTCAGCACAACAAAATCTCGTCGTGGATCTCGCCGGAGAAATCCCTGTCGTCGCTCGATAACTGGCTGGATCTCTGTCACAAACCAGGAGATAGGAGATCGAGGTTCTCTCGTGTAAAGGCAGATAAAAGTGGAATGGAGCGGAGGCAGTCTATTTAACAAGAGAGTTTGGTGGTTCCGGTTATGGGGGTGAGGATTGAGTGGAGGGTGTGGAGTGAGAGGGACGGTTTTGCGATGTCCCACGGAGTGCGCGAGGATGGTGGAGTGATGGTCTCCACCACGGAGCAGTTGTCGAGTGGAGAGAGTGGTGGAGATGACAGGGGAAATGGAAAGGGGGAAGAGTTGCGCAAGATGGGCGACGTGTGCGAGGAAAGGGGGTCGGAGGTAGAAGACGAGTCCTCTGTCGTTGGATCTTGCGATCCAACGGTTGAGACTTAGGCGCATACGGGCGGCCAGGATCTGATCGAAGATGCGAGATCACATGGCACATGAAGTACCACATGGCACAACGAGAAAGTATCGTTAGCGGATGGCCAGATCTAATCTAAACCTTGATCGGGCGGCTGGAAAAGGAAGTGGGATGAATGGTTGAGATGGTTACATCTAGAGGCGGATCGAGTGGAGGCGAAAGGGACATGTGGCACGCTGAGGGTGGGGCGCTAGCGGTCGGTCATGATGAGATATGGTCATCGATCGAATGGCCTAGGATTAAAGTGGGATGGATGGTGGTGATCATAGGGAAGAAAGAGTAATCGAATGGCAGATAGAGCAGGGTGCGTGGCGCGTGAATAGACGGGCTGCATGGCGCAATCAGAAGGCGCCGCGTGGCCAAATCATATTATTTCGAAGAAAGACATCGAAGAAGAGGGTGAAAATGGTTGACTTTGAAAAAACTCAAAACATGAAAGTTGTAGATCTCGATGAGATCTACAAGTTTTATTTGACCAAAAATGAAAACGAGGTCAAATGAAGGGATAGAATACAAGGGTAAAAATACAAATAAGTACAATATGTAACAGGGGACGAAAACCCAAGTTTCGCATACGATCTCCGATTTTAATGAATTTAGTCTTGTTTTGAAGGTCTTTGAATGTATATTTTTCTAAAAGTGAATAGACCTAAATCGGATGATGTATGAGAGAGATATGCACAATTTAAGGTTCATAGTCTCGAACTTGTATTTGGGTTTTATTCGACAATTTTACAAGTTAGTATTTTTTTGACATTTTTATTTTTTTACTGTTAGTAATATATACATTATGGAGTTAGTTTTATTGGATTTGGAGTTAGTATAAAATATATACAAATAGGTGATTTAGGCTAATATACAGATGAATATTTACAAGTGAATTTGGCTCCTTATTTAATGCACATATGAATGCTAAAATGCAGATATTATTTATGCATGCATGAATGCTAATTATGCAATATAAGTAGAAATATGCAGCTAGTTGCTCGGGAACAAAGCTCTATTTTCAACTTTTAGAGTGATGAATCAAAGATTCATCAACCCCCTATACTTAAACTCTGCTCGTCCCCGAGCAACTAAAATGAAATGCAAAAAGTGAAATGATTGTGGGTTCCAAACCAAGGTCATGAATAAAAGGTGAAAATGGAGCTTGACTCAACCTTTGGATTAATTGTGTGGTGAAACTTTATTGGGATCTGAATTTAAGACCTAACGGACTTTAAGTTCCAGAAGTCTTCTATTCTAGATGCCTCAACAGTCAGGTCAGAACAAATCCTCATACGCAAATTTCTGATGACTATGAATCTTACTTGTACTGTGTAAGTGAAATATAGCTCTTCTAATCAGAAATGGCAAAGAATCAGCCTCCTCTATCAAGGTAACTCTAGTTCCCCGGTTTAGTAACTCTTTCCTCGAGGAGCGGGGTATTCCATTCTAAGTTCAAGTGCAACCAGCTCAAGAAGAGGGGGTTGAGAGAAGAGTGGACGGTAGCCAGTGTAGCTACCTATCCAAGAATGCTTGACCAGTGTAGCCAAGTCATCCAGCCGTAGGCTTCCATGGTATGATGCTTTGAAGCATATGCCTTACAAATATACATACTCCAACATGCATTTTATTTTCAATCCGGGCTGTCCACTTTTAGGACTTCTCTTTTCTTCTTCTTTTTTCATCTTTTTTCTTTTTTTTTTGAACTATATACAAGGTGTAGCATGTACATCAGGAGTTTTCCCTCTTGATCTAGTAGACTATCCCTCTTTTGAATCTTTATTGCAACCCACAACATCCTGTCCATATACGTCAACACTACCAGACTAGGTTGAGATGCACTACCCTCCCTAGAGGAGGACGGATGTCTCCACCCATGTGCTACTCCAAGCCAAAGGATTCTACCTCCTCGCCACCTCATCAATGAAGAGCTACATGCATGGTGCTTGTCCAAGTTAGGTCACTGTCTAAAAGAATCATGCGTGTGTACGAGATATTCTACTTAGATAAATCAAGATGACATGTGAACATAGACTTGCGGACTCAAAGAATTAAGTCACTTGACCTGAAAAATATTAACTTCATCTCCTATAAGGTTCCTCTGAAATTAGGTACATTAAGGTCAAATCAAATCCATCCTCAACATCTATTCATAACTCGGTTCAGAATCCACTAACTTTTCACATTGCATATGCAAGATATGCAGATGAGATGTAGATGACATGCTATGTAGATGAATGAAGTGCTAGACTTTTTTTTTCCATTTTTTACCCACCACGTAATTATTGCATAATATATACAAAAATACGTGAAAATACACGAAAGTATGAGCTATGGGTAAAGTATATGTGTACTATATACACGCCCCCCTATACTTAGCGTGTGCTATGTCCTCAGAGCTTGAAAAGTGAGGAAAAAGACATAGCTCGTGCTAAGCGTAGGAGAGCCAAAATAAGAAAAATGTATAGAAGTTGTCCTGTCCCCTATACTTAGGCTCTGGCAGCCTAAGTGTAGAAGAAGAACAAAATTGGTGTGGACGAGGTCAAGAGGGGTAGTGGATGAGTATCTACATGGTGGGCATCGGCTCCCCCTATACTTAGGCTCAGGTCAACCTAAGTGTAGGACAGGAGTGGATGTGAGAACCGATGAGATGTAGAGGATGTGCAGCGAATGATGAAGAGACTCTGGTCACTCTCCCCCTATACTTAGGATCTGGTCATCCTAAGTATAGACATAAAATGAATGGATATGGAGTCGAGGCGAGTGATTCGAATCACTAGGGAGGGAGGGAAAGAAAATATATACAAGAATGATGAGAATATATAAGGATCAAGATCTGAATCTTTTCGATGCAGTTGAAGGTGAGAGCTCAATGTTGCAAGGCCTCATGCACGACTTTATGTGTGTTTTCTGAGTCAACCTCACGCATGGAAACAATCTCCTCAATAGGGACTAACTGTTCATTAGGTTCGACAAAGTGTTTCAATAGTTGTCCATTAACTAGAGATATTTGTGCTCCATCTGTAAGATATGAGATCTCTACACATACACAATCATGCACAGCGCGGACTATGAACCGACCCGTCCACTTGGATTTAAGCTTCCCTTGGAAAGCTTTAGCCTCGCATGAAACAACCATACCTTCTGTCCATGAATAAAGGTCTTTCGTCTGATAAATCTCTCGTGCCAACGCTTTACCTTGTCCGTGTACACCAAATTGTTGTCATATGCTCGATTTCTGATCTCCACAAGTTCATTCCGATCCATCTCTATATGTTTCTGCCCTAGGTGTGTGTTCCAAATGACCTTGATTTCCCATTTGGATTTATGCACTAATTCTGTGGACAAATGGCACAGCTTCTCAAACACCATTCTGAATGGGGAGGTTCCTAAGGGTATCTTGTAAGCTATCCTATAAGCCCAAAGGACCTGATCCAAAATCTGAGACCAGTCCTTCCTGTCCGGGCGGACAAGCTTCTGCAAAATGGTCTTAACCTCCCTATTCGACACCTCTGCCATGCCATTGGTCTGTGGGTGGTAAGGACTCATGACACGGTGTTCGATGTTGTAATCCTTTAAGAGTTTCTTCACGTCTCTATTCACAAAATGGCTACCCCCATCGGATATCAATACTTTGGGGATCCCAAACCTAGAGACGATATGATCTCTAATAAATTTACAGACAGTCCTGCTATCTGCAGCTCGGGTCGGGATAGCCTCCACCCACCTTGATAGATAATCCACCGCAAGAAGGATATATTCAAAACCATGGCTAACCGGGAATGGGCCCATGAAGTCGATGCCCCAGGTATCAAAGACATCACAGATGATGATAGGATGCATTGCTATCTCATCCTCGGAGCTAACGGTTCCTCCCATTCGCTGGCATACTGGGCATGACTTCGCAAAGATGAGAGCATCATGAAATAGAGTAGGCCAGTATAAGCTACATTGTAGAAGCTTCCATGTGGTCCTCTTCCTGGAGTGGTGTCCTCCTGCCTCCAGACTATGGAAGAAAGTAAGGACACTCTGATATTCCTCCCGAGGAATACACCTCCTCCAGACACAATCCGATCCTTCAAAGAAAGGATCGGATCCTCCCAATGGTAATATCTCGCATCCGACTTGAGTCGGTCTATGTGGATCTTGGACCAATCTTCAGGAACTTTCTTAGAGACAAGATAGTTCACTATATTGGCATACCATGTGAGTGAGTCGATAACAAAAACCTACTTGTCCGGAAAGGAGTCTCGAATAGGTGTATCATCAGAAGTATCATGAATTTCGAGACGGGAGAGGTGATCAGCCACTACGTTCTTCTTTCCATGTTTATCTCTAATGTCCAAGTCAAACTCCTGAATGAGTAAAATCCACCTAAGAAGATACGCCTTCACGTCCTTCTTTTCCATTTGGTATCTTAGTGTTATATGATCTGTGAACACAATCACCTTAGATCCGATGAGATGGGATCTGAACTTATCCAAGGCGAACACTACTGCAAGCATCTCCTTTTCAGTAACTGTATAGTTATGCTGGGTGGTATCAAGCACTTTGCTTGCGTAGTTTATAGCGAACGAGATATCATCCCGCCTCTGTCCTAATACAACCTCAACAGCAAAATCAGAGACGTCCATCATGATCTCAAAAGGGAGAGACCAATCCGGGGCTTGTAGAATTGGGACATCCATGATCATCCCTTGAAGTTGCTTGAAGGCATCAAGACATTTGTGATCAACAATAAACTCCACGTCTTTGCCTAGAAGCTCATTTAGCGGCTGGGCAATCTTCAAAAAATCTTTGATAAATCTTCTATAAAATCCAACATGCCTGAGGAATGATCGCAACTGCTTTACGTTGGTTGGTGGGTGGAGTCATCTAATCACGTCCACCTTGGCATGGTCAACCTCCATTCCTCTCTTGGAGATGACATGCCCCAACGCAATGCCCTCCATCACCATGAAGTGGCTTTTCTCACAGGAGAGCGCCAGATTAACCTCACAACATCTTTTGAGGACTCGGTCCAGATTTCTAAGATAGGAATCGAAGGAATTACCATGGATCGAGAAGTCATCCATGAAGACTTCTAGGAATTCACCGACTATCTCGACGAATACTGTGATCATACACATTTGAAATGTACCGGAAGCATTGCATAACCCAAAGGGCATGCGCCTAAAAGCATATGTACCAAAGGAGCATGTGAATGTGGTTTTCTCCTGGTCCTCAAGAGCGATAGCTACTTGGTTATAGCCCGAGAACCCATCTAAAAAGCATAAGAATTCCTTTCCCGCTAATCTTTCCTAAGATTTGATCAATAAATGATAGGGGAAAATGATCCTTCTTCGTCACGGCATTAAAGCATCTGTAATCCACACAGACACGCCACAACATAGGTACTCGTGTCACGATCTTCTCTCTGTCCTCATTGGTATTCGTCTGGTTTCCCGACTTTTTTGGGACAACATGGATGGGTGCCACCCACTTGGAATCGGTGATGGGGTAAATAAAACCTATGTCACACCATTTCTCAATCTCCTTCTTCACGACCTCTCGTAAATTTAGATTCAACCTGTGTTGGAATTCATGAGATGGTTTAGCTTCATCCTCAAGGTAGATATGGTGCAAACATAGAGTGGGATTTATCCCATGGAGATCGGAGATGCTCCAGTCTATCGCCTTGCGGTTTTTCTCCAAGATCTCTAACAAGTGATATTCCTGCTCCTCGATCAATCGTGAACTGATGATGATCGGAAATTTTCTCTCTTGTCCCGCAAGGAAGGCGTACTTAAGGGTTGTGGGTAATGGTTTGAGCTCAGGTATGGTGTGGTCATCAAGGAAATCTGGCACAATCAACTCTGGTTATGTGCTAGTCGTGGCTGGATCTGTCTCTGAAGTAATTGCCACCAACTCATTCAGCTCTAGAGTCGGATCATCAAAAGTATCCAAGAAATCGGCGAAAGCCACGCCCGACTCATCATCCTCGTCTTCTGATTGTCCTAAAGAGGGAAGGACTGACAGGACCAGCTGGGCCTCTATGTCATCGAAGATATAGGGGGATGCATTTTCTGTGTGATCTGCGTTGTACTTGCTCCTAAGGATGTCGCAGGCTGTCTTATGTACAAGATGCTCTCCAACAGAGAGAGACTCATCGGTACTGGCTGGATTTTGTCTCCATGGCCCAACGGTGTCTACATGAACACACTCTGCTTCTAACGAAGTGTACTCGATGCTTGATACGGAATCTGGCCTCTGCCACCTTATCAGCTTCGTCTTAAGTTCCTCATCTTCGCCTGGAGTTTGAAACTGAATTTTCCCAATCTTATAATTAAATAAGGCCCATGTTGTTCTCAGGAAGGGCCTTCCTAGAATGATCTGGGAATCTCTCCAATTTCTAGGGGTCTCCATATCAAGGACTGTAAAGTCCACCATATAATCCCAACCCTCGACTTTGATGATAATGTTCCTCAATTCTCCCTTGGACCTCTTGGTTAATTTATCTGCGAACTGGAGTAAGGCTCTGGATTTCCTAAGAGGTCCTATATTTAGCCGCTCATAGAGGGTTGTGGGCATCAGATTATATGAGGATCCATTATCTAGGAGATTATGTGCAAACGTAGTGTCGTTGACATGACTCACCACATAATGGACACCCATGTTCCTTCGCTTCCTTGGAAACACATTCTTGATGGCGCAAGTAGTGGCTACTGAGAAAACGTGCTTCTCAACATGGCTTCTAGTTTTCCTGCTGACCCTAGTAGGTGTGCATCTCACCTTAAGATACTTCTGAAATGCAGATGTCATATCCACATACTTATCAAAGGGGATTGTGACCTTGATATATTTGTTGCAGAATTCTGCCATCTCAGGGTAATCTTTTTGAAGGATATGGGAAAAATCCTCAAGCGCATCATTGAAGCGTGAGCATCGTATTGAATACGATGAAGAACGACTAGTCGAACTAGTTGTTCTATGCAGCGGAATTTAAAATTTTTCATGTGATGAAAGCACATGATCCAAGAACGATTCTCGGATCGTTTCATCTAGAACCACAACAAGCATAAAGGAATACCTCTTGAAGCGTAGTTGATCGAGTCTCTACGAAAAAGAGACCTCATGTCTCAAGTCCGATCGTCGGACAAGAAGCTTGTGAGCGTGGGGATGAGTCGCGTGATCCTCGCAATCCAACAAATTGATCCAAGCACGGTGAACTCCTGATCTCGTTGTACGAGATAGAATGTCTTCTTTGCGAGCATAGCACTCCAAGAAGATGGAGAACCGAAGAACATCGAAGCGGCTGTGTGGTGGCGAGGGCGACGACGGCTTTCTCCTCTAGAGTTTGGTGGACAGCCACCAAGGAGAGAGGGAGAGGGTTGACGTGTAGAATGAGAGAGAGAGAGAGATGTGCTTCAAAAGTATAACCCTAGAGAGCATGGTATGCCTCTGTATTTATAGGGTTTAGGGATCCATGGATCTCAATCCATGGGACACATAAAATCAATGGATGAGATTGATTTATGTTTAATCCAATGGTCAAGATTGTTGTTGGTAAAAACCAACAACTTATGATTTAATTTAGATCAAATAGATTTGATAAATAAAATACAATTCAATCCTAAATTAGATCAAACAAATAACGAGACAATTACCTTGGAGATCTCATCTCCAAATGGAATATAGTGGACGGCCACCAATTCCTTATAGGACTTGGTAGCCGTCCACTTGTTTCCAAGTGGGGGCAATCTCATGAAATCTCATGAGATTGCATATCTCCATGAAATTCTCCATTATTTATTCCAACAACTTTTGTTGTGATATATTCTTCAAAAATAATTCATAACTAATTTTGAGAATATTGCAATCTTACCATTGGAAATTTGTGAATCACATTCACAACCCAAAACAAAATATAATTTACATTTTTAATTAATTATACAATGTGTATCCAATACACATCAATAATTAATTAACAAATATAAATTATAATTAGCTCTCTCTAATACATTATAAATCACATTTATAATATATTATGAATAATTGGATATTGCTATCCATATTATTCTTATCCACAATAAATGAATCACATTTAATTATATTGGATAATTTCCACATACATCAAGATAATTAAATCACATTTAATTATTAATTTCACAATGCTTAGATCTATGGAATTATTCTTGAACCCTTTCAAGAATAATGTGATTTCTCCACAGATACTTGGAGATAAGGACAGGGCGATTGTATTGTTCCACGCATAGCGACTTGGATATTGAGATCACATCTCAAATCCAGATCTCAGGGACCTCCCATAGATGCTTGAATAAATCAAGACCGTAAACCTAATCTTCTCATTGCATCCAAATCTCATTTAGATCAATGTCCCATACTTGGACTAAGATTAGGTCACTTCTTTACTGAAAGGAATCACTAAAATCCAAACATGTTTCATCACTCCCTCGGAATGGAAGCGTCATGGTTATACAATCGTTTATGATCACATCACCCTCATGTATTCCTAACACCTATACATCCTACATACTGGAAGACCTATGATCATCCTGAAGATATAGATCACTTTTATACTGTCATCTTCAGGGTTTGATCACTAAGTTTCTCAATCTTGGTCTTTGAGATTTGGTATAGATCATATGCTTTCACAAAGCATATATCTTACCTTCAAATTCATGTCATGATTCCAAAGCAAGACGACCATGCAAGGAATTTGATCAATCCCAATACCTCATGAGTGAGCTCATGTCTCCCGATTCACAAGTGAACATGTATGATCCCTTTGAGAGATCGTATTACTCATATGCCCTTACATGCACACCAACTCGCCGGTGTATAGACCTTGGTTAGGTCATCAACCTATTGGTCTGCCAAATGTACATACTCAGACATATAGTAACACATCTGTCTCCGATCAGAGGATGCGTGCCTATATCATGACAGCATACGACATAGGACTTTGATTATCTCGATCTCGTTAAGTCAACTCTTTGACCTAATTAATCTGACACCTCTGAATCTCTATTCCTATGCAGAGGACTTGCATCAAGAGGTCAGTCAGATATCATCCTATGTGAGAAAAGGATTGCCATCTCCTTCTAAGGCTGGAGATCATCTCTTAATAATCATTTGATGGTGCTTGATGAATCCTCTATCTAACTCCTTAGATATTCATCCAAGCACCAGCCTCTATGATTCAATAACTGAATCAACAGCTGTATGATCATCAAGATTGCCATGATACATAACCCTAATTGTACTAAGGGACCTATTATGTAAATTGGTGTTCTTCATTTCAGATCAGGGAATGATATTTGCAATAACATTTATTACATAATGATGAGCCGAAAAATGATCGAGACTCAGGTAAATGAAATAAAGCTAGGGTCGTTGCGACCCGAGTCTCGGAGATCAATCAGCTCAACAAGAAAAATAAGGAACATACCACCAAATAGAGTTAAAAATCAATAAAAATAACTAGTGGCCCTGGCTATGGGATTAGCCTGGTATAGCACCCAGGGTCGGACTCAGGGAGCGCGGATTGGCCTTACGGCCTACGAAGTAGTCTAAAAATAAATAAAATAAAAACAAATGATTTTTGGTGGATTTTTAATATTTTTATATTTTTTTGGGATTTTTAATTATGAAGAAAATAATAAAAAGGTGAAAAGAAGCACAAATAACAAATTATTTAACTATTCTAAAAAGCTCCAAAAATTCAAACAAAAACATTTTTAGGTTTTATAGGTTTTTTACTATTTTTGGCGAATTTTTGAGAATTTTCTGATTTTTATAGAATTTTATAAAAATAAAAGAAAGAAGCAAAATAGTGATGCTGTCCAGCCAGGCTCTAAGGGCCAAAATAAAATGTAAAATGGCCCTAACAAAACGTATAGGAATTTTTCCTGGAAAATATAAAAAAAGGAAAAATCAGAGAAAGAGTTTATTATTTTTGGGATTTTCTATGAATTATTAGAATTTTTATGAGTTTTTCAAGGTTTTTCAATTTTTATAGTTTTTATAAATCTAAAAATAACCAAAAATTGATAGAAAATCTATTACACAAAAACACACAAGCTCTGATTTTTTTGTAATTTTTAAGGAGATTTTTATATTTTTTTTGTGAATTTTAAATCTGAACAGGCAGAAAAATGTAGGTTTTTGAATTTTTAAAAATAACAAAAGGGCTAAAAAATTTTTCCAAAAATTGATGAAAATTCTACACAGTGGCAGGAGCCACGTATCCAATTTTCACTTAATTTGGTTGAGATTTGATATTTTATTTAAAAAACAAGAGCCCACAGTGCACATAGACCTGTTTGTAATAAAAATATCTTCTAGGGGCCTAAAAGTAATAAAAACAGAAGCTCAGGGGGTCCTCGTGCAAAAACACCAGATCCCACGTGCGCGGCACATGTTCTGGGTACTGAGGGACCCGAAAGAAAACTTAAGTCTCCGGACTTATTAGCAACAGGTGCTAAAAGTCCAGGGGTTAAGTTGTAAAAAGCCCAACGATATTCATCACATGTTCAATAAAAACACTCACAGGGGCATAAGTGCAAATATCCAAAAATATATTTCATTCCATAACATGTAAAAACTACAGGCCCATATCATGCAATTTCACCAAAAATTCACGTGTATCCACCATATACATGGGTAGAAATGCAAATGAACCAACATGGTCCTATGTGCAAATGTTCCAAAATAAAATGAACTACGGAAAATATTTACAGGACTAAATGCTAAAACAAAATAGAAGGGGGCCTAAGTGATATTTACCCCTATTATTTATCCGAGGGCTGGGATGGTGCCACGTGGTGAATCTGACAGCTGGAAGTGATGGCGCCTCAACGCAGGACCTCGAGGTGTGAACGGACGGTGGATGGTTTGCCACGTGGAAGATCAACAGCTGAGGTACGCTGTGGCTAACCCTTCATTGGAACAGACTGTCCAGATCTAGCCTCAAATGATCGACGGTGGTCTTCTGCTCCTCAAATGGACGGCGTGGATTGCAACTGGAGCTCGAGGCTGAATGGATGGCTGGGAAGGATCCTGGAAGAATAGGTGGCCGGCGAACTTCACCGGCCCAGAACTCGCACGGTGGACCTCCCCGGCTGCTGCTAAGATGCGGAAGAGCTCCGCCGTGACGTCCCGCAGCGGATGCACCTCTCCGATGAGGCCGACGAGCTCCGAGGAGCACCGGCGATGGCGGTGGCTTGGAGCTGCTGCCCCTGAAAGCTCAGGCCCTCAGATGGACCTGTTGTGACCTGCAAAATAGCGCAACAAGCTCCTGGGTCGAGGGCAAAATGCCTCGACCCGATTAGGGACGAAATGGGTGAACGATGCGTCGGGGCGGAGGATCTCCGACGATGCAACGGCGAGGGAGATCGACTCCCTGTTCCGAGGCGAACTGGGTTGGATGAAGGGGCGAAGAATGTGCAGGGAAGAAGGGCGGAGATAATGGTCGGGTCGATTGATGAAATGGGTGGACGGGATGATCGGAATCGATGGTCGACGGTGATGAACGAAATTGGGCGTAAACGGAAATTAGAGTAAACTAAGAAGAACTAGGCTTACCGGATGGTCGAGGTCGACTGGGAATGAGCTCCTGGAGCACCTGGTCCTTGCCTCAAGGGACGTCGAGGCCCGAGGCTCGAGCGCGGCTCCTGGGCGACGCACGATGGTGCTAGGTCGCCGGATCAGTGGCTGGGACACCTCCTCCTCACTGCGACACCACCCGCGACTGGCTGTCACTCTAGGGAAGGCAGTGGAGGTCCTGGGATGGGAAGGCGGAGCTAAAGATAGAGTGAATCGTGCGGCGGAGCTGGAGCTTTATATGGCTAGGGGTCCGGCTAGATGGGAGTCGGGCACGCACGTCGATGCATGGACCCCTAAAACCCACCCCGGGCGTGGATCTCGGATATACAAGTAAGGATTAGGACCCAGGGTTTAAGGGTTTGAAGATCGGATCAAGCAAGGAAAATGTGGAGAAATCAGGTCGGAGTTCAGGATCCGTGGGCTAGTGGTCCAAGGGGGGGAGTTGACCGGGGGTCAACATCCCCCGTGGACCAATCAGGTGCGGCCACGCTATAAAGATTTGGAAATTGAATAATAAATAGTAAATGTGCGAATCTCGAAAAACTCAAAACATGAAAAATGTTTCTTTTATTTTAAATTAATTTTTGGTGATTTTTTTTATTTTTTTGAAATAAAAATAAGGTATTTACAAAAATAGTATTATTATATATAGGTATATACAATATTAATTTTTAATTTTTTTGATTTTTAATTATTTATTTTTGTACATTTTTTTCCAATTTTATATTTTATATATTTATAGAATAAAATTTGGAATAATTTGGTATTTTTATTTTATTTTTATTATTTATTTACAAGGGCTAAATAAATACTTTTATTTCTATACATATATGGTATATATACAATGTCAGGTTTGGTTTTATTTTTATTTCTTTTTATTTTATTTTTCTTTTTATGGTTTTTATTTTATTTATTTACATTATGGAATAAGGAATATGTACAAATTTTTGTGGAATTTTATTTATTTATTTATAGGGATAAATAAATAGATATGTGGGTTTTATGTGCATGGTGTATGTACAATGAGGATGGGTATTTTATTTCTTTTGATTTTTTCATTTTTATTTTAATTTTATATTTACAAATATCTACATATAAATATAAAACCATTTTTTTTATTTAGAGGAAAATATTTTTATAAATATATAGGTATATATGTACACATGAGCTTCCTTATCTCTCTCTACTTGGATTTTTATGCGGTCAGGCCCATGCTGAGCCCTCCCTTGGGATTAGGTCGCTCAATATTTATTCTAAATATCTCCCTCTTTTTCTTTTGTTTCTTTATTCTTTTACTTTTGCACAAAAACATGCTAATTATTTATTTTTACAAAATGCATGTTGAATGCTAATTATTATTATTTACATATATCTACATGTATTTGGCAAAGGTTTTGTAGCTAAAATAAAAGAATAAAGAGTGATGAATGGGTATTCATCACCCCCCTATACTTAACTTTGCTAGTTCCTTAGCAAACACTTATTTGAAAAAGAAGTGAAAAAGAAAAAGAAAAAGAGGAGAAAATGCATGGATTAATGCTGATAATTACACTTGCCTTCATTAAATTGAAATATGGAGCTCGATCAGATCTTTAGATTATCAATGTATCGGAACCTTATTTGGACTTAAGTATAAAACTCAACAGCCTCTAAGATCCACTAATCTATAGTCAAGACTCCTCAATAATCCAGATCAGAACAAGTCTACATACGCAAACCCTGAAGACTATGAGTCTTTCCTTGCACAGTGTAAGTGAGGTATAGCTCTCCACCTCAGAAGTAGTAACTTGACAACCCTCCCAAACAAGGTAACTCTATGACCCTAGTCTGGCCACTCTTTCCTCGAGGAGCGGGGTATTCCCTTATAAGTTCAAGTTCAACCGGCTCAAGAAGAGGGGGAAGAAGAGAATGGACCATGGCCAGTGTAACCATGTATCCTTGGGAGCTCAACCAGTGTAGCTAAGTCTCCCTGCTGCAAGCTACGTAAGATGGAACCATAAGTCTCAAGCTTTGCTTATTGCACTATATACATACTCCGGTGGGATTATCATTTTCTCTCAGACCCACCACTTTTTTTTGGAGTTATTTTCTTTTTGCATTTTTTTTCAAGTGCATCTATACAACATATACAATGTGCAGCATATATACATAAGGAGTTTTTCCTCTTGAGCCAGTAGACTATCCCTCTTTTGAAGCATTATTGCAACCCACAATTCCTGTCGTTAGACCTCATGGCAACCAGACCAAGCTAAGATGCACTTCCTTCACTGAAAGAAGAAGAGAGGTTCCGCCTAGAAGTACTACCCTCATATGCTACCCCAAGTCAAGGAAGACTGCCTCCTCACCACCTCATCAGTAGAGAGCTCGGTGTAAAGTGTGGGTCCAAGTCAAGCCATTGTCTATATGAGTCATGTGTGTGTTGTTAAGTGCTCTACTTAGGCTCATTGAGATGACATGTGATCATAGCCTAGTGGACTCAAAGAATTAAGTTACCATGGACCTGAAAAGCCTTAACCCTAAGCCCTATAAGGTTCCTCTTAGAATTAGGTGGATTAAGATCTTACTCAAACTCCATTTCCCAATTTAACTCCAGGCTAGTTTAAATGTCAACTATAATCCAGGAAAAACTATACAGATATATACAAAGATGCTATTTACATAAAATTTACACACATGCAAAATTTTTGAAAAATGTTTTGAAATCATGGATGTATGCATGAATGCAAGTTTTGCAAAATATTTAAACAAATTTACATGAGGTTTTTGCAAACTTTTGCTTTTCAAAACATTTTGGAAAAATTTTGTACTATATACATAGTTTTGATATGCACATATTTACACAATCTTTACACAAAAAGTTTTTGAAAACATGTTTACAAAAACAATTTATACACTAGCTATGTATGTGCAAATAAAAGAATGTTTATTTACAGGTAAATTTTTTTAATTTTTATGGATTTTTGGGTTTTTAGCCATTTTTATTTATTGACACACTCACACAAAGTACGAGTTATGGCTAAAGTATATATGAAATATATACGCACACCCCTATACTTAGCTCGAACGATGTCCTCAGAGTCAAGAGCGATGAAGACATAACTCGTGCTTAGTATAAGGAAGTGAAAAGGAAGTCTATATACAACGACGAATGAAAGAACAGAAAATCAAGAGGATCTCGGCTTTTCCCCCTATACTTAGGATCAAATAATCCTAAGTATAGCAGGTTGTACACAAAGGGAAAACCGAGTGAAGAATGTACAGGGTCTACCCACCCTATACTTAGGGTAAAATATCCCTAAGTATAGGCAACAAAAACAGGGGTAAAAATGAATCAAAAGAATACCCGAGATTCATACATCCCCCCTATACTTAGGGTAAAGTACACCCTTAGTATAGCATAATCAAAGGATGAGAAAAGGGATGTGGGGCTAAAGAATGGAATGATATGGAAAACTGGATCTATACAAGTCTGGAGAACAGTGATAATCAGGCGTGAGATGCAATAGATGTGAGTCAAGAGACCACATCTCACGCAAAGTGAATAGGAGCAACATCAACGACCTGCGGCTCATGATCAAGATATGGCTTGAGCCGCTAACCGTTCACTCGAAAGGTACTCTCAGAAGAAAACTCAGATATATCAATACTCCCATTGTCGTGTACCTTTCTCACTAGATACGATCCCTTACATTTGCTCTGTAGCTTCCCTGGAAATAGACGAAGCCTAGCATCAAACAACCATACTCTCTATCCAGGCTCAAAATGCTTGTGGCTGATGTGAGAATCATGCCACTCCTTCACTCTCTCCTTGTACTGTAGGCTGTTTGAGAAGGCGGTATCACAAAGCTCCTCCAAGGCTGCTAACTCTGCCCTCCTTTGATCTCCTACACTATCTGGATCCAAAAGTATATCTGTGACTGCCCAAAGTGACATGTGTCTCAACTCAACAAGTAAATGGCACGGCTTGCCATAAACGAGGCGAAAGGGAGATGTGCCCAATGGTGTCTTGAAAGACGTCCTATATGCCCACAAGACCGAGTCCAAAAGCTGTGACCAATCCTTTCGGTCAGGGCGGATGACTTTCTGCAATATAGTCTTGATCTCCCTGTTGGACACTTCAGCTAGACCATTCGTCTGAGGATGGTATGGAGTGGCAACTCGATGGTCTATGCCGAACTCGCTAGCAAGGGCCTTCACCTGGTCGTTGAAGAAATGAGACCCCCTGTCAGAAATCAACACTCGAGGTACCCCGGACCGTGTAATGATATGCTTCCTCAAAAATTTGCAAACAGTCGTAGCATCTGCGGTTCGGGCGGGGATGGCCTCAACCCAACGACTCACATAATCCACGACCAACAGAATGTACTCGAATCCCTGACTCTTAGGGAATGGACCCATGAAATCGATGCCCCATGCGTCAAAAACCTCACAGAAGTGAATGGGCTGCATAGGCATCATATCACGCTGTTCACAAGTGCCCATCCTCTGACAGTCAGTACACCTCTGCACGAACTCATCAGAGTCCTTGAAGAGGGTAGGCCACCATAGGCCGGATTGGAGCACTTTCTGTGCCGTTCTCCTCCCAGAGTGATGTCCTCCTGCCTCAAGCTTGTGGTAGTAAGTGAGGACGCTATGGTGCTCCTCTTGAGGAATGCACCTACGCCAGACGCTATCCCCTCCTTCATGGTAAAGGATGGGATCCTCCCAGTGGTAGGACTTGGCCTTCGCGAGGAAGGTCTCAAGTCTCTGCCTGGGCCAATCTTGTGGAACATTCGTAGCAACAAGAAAGTTCACAATATTGATAAACCACAGGAGAGAGGCGATAGCAAGGATCGCCTCATCAGGGAAGGTCTCAAAAATAGGCTCAGTCTTCTCAGAATCCTCAAGATGCTCTAATCGGGAGAGATGATCCGCCACCACATTCTTGACTCCAGGCTTATCCTTAATCTCTATGTCAAACTCTTGGAGTAGAAGGATCCATCTAGTCAATCTGGCCTTGGCATCCTTCTTTGCCATGAGGTACTTGATGGCGGTATGATCAGTGTATAAGGTCACTCTAGATCCAATAATGTACGATCTGAACTTATCTAGGGCAAAAACTACGGCTAGCATCTCCTTCTCAGTGACTGTGTAGTTCTGCTGCGCGTAATCCAATGTGCGGCTAGCGTAGTGAATAGCAAATGGGACTCCATCCCTCCTCTGTCCCAGCATGGCCCCTACGGCAAAATCGGAGGCATCCGTCATGATCTAGAATGGGAGAGACCAATCAGGCGGCTGAAGGACAGGAGCCTCAACAACACATCTCTTGAGAGTCTCGAACGACGAAAGACACTTGTCATCGACAAGGAACTCGGTGTCTTTTGTCAGCAGGTCAGTCAACGGTCGGGCAATCCTACTGAAATCCTAAATGAAGCGCCGGTAGAAGCCGACGTGCCCCAGAAAAGACCGTAACTGCCGCAAGTTGGACGGCGGTGCGAGTTTTTTAATGACATCTACCTTGGCCGGACCAACCTCCATGCCCCTGTTGGAGATGATATGGCCAAGCACCATCCCTTGAGTCACCATGAAGTGACTCTTCTCCCAAGACAGCACAAGGTGAACCTCAATGCATCGCTGAAGGACTCGGTCTAGGCGGTCAAGACATGAGTCGAATCCGTCGCCGTAGACCGAGAAATCATCCATGAAGACCTCCAAGCACTCCCCCACCATGTTCGAAAAGATAGACATCATGCATCTCTGAAAAGTCGCAGTGGCGTTGCATAGCCCGAATGGCATGCGTCTGAAAGCATATGTGCCGAATGGACAGGTAAAGGTAGTCTTGTCCAGATCCTCGGGAGCGATGGCCACCTGGTTGTAGCCGGAGTACCCATCCAGAAAATAGTAGTGGCTCTTCCCTGCCAGTCTCTCAATGATCTGATCTATAAAGGGCAGGGGGAAATGATCCTTCTTGGTGGCCTGGTTGAGTCGTCTATAATTTACGCAGACCCACCAAGAAGTGGGTACCCAGGTAGCAATCTCCTCTCCAGACTCACTGACAACTGTAGTGATGCCCGTCTTCTTGGGATCCACATGCAACGGGCTGACCCACTTGGAGTCGGAGATGGGGTAGATAAAATCGGCGCTCCACCATTTCGAAATCTCCTTCATGACAACCTCTCTTAGATTCGGGTTCAGCCGCCGCTGGAACTCACGTGACGGCTTCGCCTCATCCTCGAGATAGATATGGTGGGAGCACAGGGCCGGACTTATCCCCTGAAGATCGGCTACGCTCCATCCAATCGCCTTGCATTTCTTTTCAAGAAGCCCCATCAAACGGGATTCCTGCTCTCCAGTCAAATTCGCTGAGATAATGACTGGGTACATCTCATGCTCACCCGCAAGGAACATATACTTCAGCGACGCAGGTAGTGGCTTCAGCTCTGGACATGTCGGTGCTGGCGGATCTGGCCTCTGAAAACTCTGAGTGAATGCTGCCAAATCTGCATGGGAAAACTGAAACTCTCGCTCACACTCCGAATCTGGAGAAGGCTGCCCTGCTGGATTGTCTCTGCTCTGCTCGGCATCCATCTCCTCCCTGGTTGTAGGCTCAGTGGAAGTCAGATCTGGTATGTAATCCTCAAACTCTGCCCAATCAAAATCTGACTCTGAGGGATCTGTATCATCCTTGGTGGCCTCAGTACCACCGTCATCACAAAACAAATCTGTCTCACGGTCAAGAATCGGCTATGCTGCCTCAAAAGTATCCTGGACCAGGAATGCGCTCTCCAAGCTCTCCTCTGCTGGAGTCTCTGCATCAGCGAACTCTGAAGGTGAGAGGATGGCATGTGCATCTGGATCTACCCATACTGCCTCATCATCTGTA
This sequence comes from Ottelia alismoides, assembly GCA_037367405.1. NCBI lineage: Eukaryota > Viridiplantae > Streptophyta > Magnoliopsida > Alismatales > Hydrocharitaceae > Ottelia > Ottelia alismoides. The sequence goes on along the minus strand of JAZKJV010007566.1, from coordinate 404,468 downwards.
ATCACGAAGTCGCAGTCCTGGAGGATGTCTGGCCCGACATCTGTCATCTGCTCTGTATCGGAAGTAGTCTCTGAGCACGTTGTATCTCTGGCTCTGATGTCCTCGACCGTCTCTATTTGTACACTCTCACCCTCGACGCGAAAGTATACCTTCCCACTATCATGGTCGGTCACTGCCTTGGCTGTGGCCAAGAACGGACGACCTAGAATGATGGGGGTATCGGTCACCGACTCAGGGATCTCCATGTCCAACACTACGAAGTCCACGGGGAATTGCAGGCCCTGAATCGTGACGACAACGTCCCTCAGCAACCCCTTTGACCTCTTAACAGATCGATCAGCAAACTGAAGGATTGTCCTGCTCTGTCGTAGAGTGCAAAACTCGAAGCGGTCGAGAAGGGCTGTCGGAAGTAGGTTGATCGATGAACCGCTGTCTAATAGAGTATGGTCGAACCTCTGCTCTCTGATGTGGCATCTAACATATGGGGCTGCTGAATCTGGCCTCTTGGCCGGCAGACGGTTCTGGATCACGAAACAAGTAGCTCTAGTCAGCACATGAATCTCTGAATGGTGGTTCCTCCTCTTCCTCCTAACTGTGGTCCTGTCTCTAAGTGAATGTTGGAGTAGAGGGATGTGCTGAAAAGCCTCCTGAAGAGTCATCTGAATGTGGAAACGGTCTATCATCTACTGGTTGAACTCTTCCTGCTGCCTCTTTTTTGGATTTTCGGGTTTCTTCCCCTTTCCCATGTGAAGAGCTCTAGGGAAGGGGATCACAGGGTCCTTCTCAGATGAAGGACTAGGAGAGGGTATAGACTGCTCGACGGCAGGATCCACGCATACATCAAGCACCACAGGTGGACCAGAAGAAAACAAACCCTTTCCTTTATTGCCAGAAATGTCCTGAGATACATGTACAGACGGAAAAACTGCAGGACTCTCAGAAGTGAAAATGGTGGCATCAGCACCACCCTCGGCTGGTCGACTCACAGCCTCAGTACCGCGCTCTGGCTCGGCAACATCGGTGGCGTCAGTACCACCTCCTCCATCTGGTGAAACGATGGCCTCAGTACCGTCAGTGGGATCAGCATCAATGGTGGCTTCAGTACCACCGTCATCGTCTCTAGCGGCATCAACACCGCTCTCCTCCTCGCCTGGCACTCTGGAAGTGTCCTCGGGGTGTCGCTCAGACGAGGCGCCGCCTGCTAGCATCCTACCGCTCCTGAGTGTGACAAAATCAGTATCAAACAAATATGCAGACATATCTCCAAATGTATCACTAGGAGTGGAATACTCAGTGAAATCTACCTGCTCAGACTTTCTCTTGAGGTTGTTCGGATTGGGCTCTATCTGGGCAGGGATGGCGGCCTTCCCTCTCACGATGTCCCGCATCTCCTGGCGGAACTCGTCCATCTCCTGTCGGAAAGTAGCCTGCTGATCGGTAAGGAGGCAGGCTATGTCATCCAAGGCGGGGCTCTCATAGGATGGCCCATGAGAGCCTGACGGGTGGCCTCACTGGTACTGAGGCTGTTGTGGCTGGTGCTGCTGGTGAGAGGGGTAAGACTAGGGATGATACTGCGGCTGAAGCTGATCACGCCTCCAAGACTATCCTTGCTGATAGGGACGAGGACCATACTGATGTGACTGTTGTTGCTGCTGCTGGTGGTGGTACACTGGGGGCTGCTGCGGCTGGTGATCTCTCTGATGGCTGTACTGGCCACCCTGTCCTGACGGCTGCTGCTGGGAGCTGGAACCTCTGGCCGACCAACGGAATCCAGGATGGTCTCGTTGGATACCGGGCTGGGGTCGGTCGTACCAAATCCCGTTGACATCCATCAACAACTCTGACTTGTAAGGGGTTGGCGGGAGTACTGCCAGAGGCTGATCCGGCTGGTATACCACCACCTGCATGTCTGGAGATGGTGGCGACTGGTAGGTGGGCTGCGGCTGCTGGTACGGCTCCGCCTGTACAAGGTGAACCTGTCTAGGCTGCTGGTGGTTGGAGCATTGGGACGAGCTGCTGCTGCTACTCGGAACGCCTCGTGCCTGAAGACGGGGCTGGGAAGCCGTCTGTGCCTCCTGGAGACACATGAGCTGTGTCTTCAGGTCACTCAGAGTCTGTGCCATCTTCTCCATCTGCGTGATGCCCTGGCACTGCTTCTTCTCAATAATCTCCATCCAGTCCAGCTTCTCGCTGATGATTCCCATGTCAGCGGCCGTGGACTCAGCATGTGTTGCTGCTGCTGACGAAGTGGATGGACCGGCGTCAAACCGTGCTATCCTATGGTACTGCACGGTCTGTGGCTGGGGTCGTCCCTGTGTGTAGAGTCGGGTCTGGGACATCACCATATAGTTCTCTACCATCTCCTCGTAGATGTCCCAGACCTGATCGTGGTCCTTGGCGAAATAGGACCCGCCACAAGAAGCATTCACCAGGCCCTGTAGCTCTAGTGTCAGCCCGCTGAACAAGCTCTGAACTAGGTTCGGCTTCGAGATGTCATGGTGCGGGCATCTGTCCGTCAACTCTCGGAACCTCTCCTATGCCTCGTGAAATTGCTCATTGGGGAGCATGGATAAGTTGTTGATCAGGGCCCTCGCGGCATTCGTCCGCCCGAGTGGGTAGTACTTGTTTAAGTACTCGGTGCGGAGCTGCTCCCAGGTGTAGACAAACTTCCCAGATGTTTCAGCCAGGTGGCTGCTCTGTCTGCTAGTGAGAAGGGGAAGGCAATCATGCGTATGGTATTCTGGTCCACCTGTCTGTCGTGGACTGTGCTGCAGATCATCAAGAACTCCTAAAGGTGGAGATGGGGCTCCTCTGTGAAGAGCCCATGGAACCGGGGGAGCAGCTGCAAAGTGTTTGGGGGGAACTTGAAGTCCCCCATGATGGCTGGAAGAACAACCCAGTGATGCGTCAAAGTCGATCCGGGGTTGTGTAACTCCCGCATCGGTCTCGGTGGCTCTGTTGCTGCTGCTGCGGCGACTGCGGCTGTTACGGCTGTTGCGGCATCATCGGGTATCCTCGGCCCGTCTCCTGGGCCACGCTGGGCTCGGTCGGCTCTCAACTGCTCCATCTCGCGCCTCATCTCTATCATAAAAGCTCCCTGATCCCTCAACTGCTGTTGCACTGTCTCCAAGGAGGCGATCAGGGTGGAGTTGATCGCACCCTGGTCCAAGATGAAAGTCTGCTCTGGTTGGGGACCTCGGGTGTGATCGTCACTACTGCCGGCCATGGTCTCTGCAAAAGCAAAATACCCATGCTCAGGTGCCGATAATTCATCTGATAGTCTCTCGTATGGCACTGGCATCTTAGAACTGGTAGAAGGGTGGTCGAGGGGGAACAAGGCGGAGTCGAACTCGGGTTCGGAGAGCGGGTCTCAGCTCTCGCGAACCAACCTAGATGAGCGGGCAGAAGTGCTGGGAAGCGGTGCAGCCGGAGGCTGCCTAAGGGACCTTCTGCCCATCATCTTTATCTAGCAAGTCGGGCCGATGAGATCTGGTAACAACAATGATCACAAGCAAACCCCTGATTCACCTATGCAACGCGAGCTGAAGACCGTAAAGGTTCGGTCAATTATCTTGTCAGTTTTTATTAGGTGATCAAGTCAAGATAGCAGAGCGATTAACGTGACCTGTTACGAATCTGGTTCCCACAGGAGACTGGCCCGATCCCGAACTAGATCTTTCCCAGCCAGTACAAGCCGCGGACCGTTTACCGGCTACCCGATCGGCTCACTCTGTTAAGGATATCGCGGCCCGCTTTACCGGAGACCGGAGCGATCCTCACTGGAGAACGACTAGCTCAAGAGCAGTAGTCTAAAGGAGGTCCAGTTGTGGCTCTAACCTAGGGTGCGGGTCACTCTCTCGCACAAGCAAACCAGACAAGGAGGGGGTTGCTCTCCCCAAGACAGATTTTAGGGTGAATGTCTTTTAGGGTCAAGTAGAGTTAACCAGTCCCAATTTTATGGTTCAAATTTTTAGGTATTTTTCAATAATCAAACAAATCGCCTAACGAATTTTTCGGTTCTCCTGGTTATTAAGTCCAAATAAGGGGGGAGAAGTCTAAAAAGCCGATGCGCGAGAAAATCAATGATGCATGCAGAGTAAGAAATGCGTACCTGACTCTAGTAGTCTACATGCAAAATGATCCGCGCATAATTTAAAGACTGAAATAAAACTACCTAAATGGTGCAAGTGGAAATCCGAGCCCTAAGCAGCAGTTCTACTCGAAATAACGTCTAGTCGACCACCAGCCTCCAATCCAAGAGTCCGGTCTCGGTCCACCCCTCCTCCTCTCGACAAATCGAGTTCAGGAGCAGCGCTTGGCAGGGTGGGCTGTGACGCGTAGGCTCGAAGGTAGTGGATCGACTATTTTATTAACTTTTTATTCTTGGTCTAATTACCGATCTATAGGTACAGGAAAATTTATTAGGGTGTTTGTATCCTATTTATTACATCACAGTCAAGCAAAAATCCTAAGGCTAGGGGCTCAAAAAACCACGAGAAACCGAATTGGCAGATAATAAAATCAAAACTGCGAAGAAAACCGCGTAAAATTGAGGGGTCCCCCGAGCACACCGGTGCTCGGCGAAACAGACCCCGAGAGTCTAAGTCTGGCTGAGAGAGTCTTGTCCCTATATTATTACAATAATCCAAATAATGCTGAAAATAAAATCTAAACTAGACTAATCTAAGCTCCCGCACTCTATTGTCTCCCCGCTCTCTCCTGCGGCTCCATACAGAAGGGAGCCGCCTTCGATAGCTGCGGTTGCGTCGGTGATGAATACCCATTCATCACTCTTTATTCTTATATTTTAGCTACAAAAACCTTTGCAAATGCATGTAGATATGTGTAAATAGGAATACTTAGCAAAAGCATGCATTGTGTAAAAACCTATAATTAGCATGTTTTTGTGCAAAAATAAAAGAATAAAGATTAAAAAGAAAAAGAGGGAAATATTTAGAATAAATATTGAGCAGTCGGCTCCTCGAAAGTCACCGCCTCGGTCCTCGGCCCTCACAAGAAGACAACAAAGTGTCAAACCAGATAAAAATAAAGCAAATAATGCAAATAAAATAAAACATGATATATATGCAAAAATAGAAATAAAAATACACAAGCAAAAACAAGCAAAAATAAAATAAAAGAAAAGAAATAAAAATAAAAATAAAATGAAAATAAAAGAAAAATAAAAAGTCGTGAAAAGCCGCAGACGACGAAAAAGCCGCAGAAAGCCGTGAAAAAGAAAACAAAAATAAAAAGAAAAAGAAACCAACTACTAAGCCGTGCTCCCCAGCAACGGCGCCATTCTGATGAGCCGAAAAATGATCGAGACTCAGGTAAATGAAATAAAGCTATTGTCGTTGCGACCAGAGTCTCGGAGATCAATCAGCTCAACAAGAAAAATAAGGAATAGACCACCAAACAGAGATAAAAATCAATAAAAATAACTAGTGGCCCTGGCTATGAGATTAGCCTGGTATAGCACCCAGGATCGGACTCAGGGAGCGCAGATTGGCCTTGCGACCAACGAGGTAGTCTAAAAATAAAGAAAATAAAAACAAATGATTTTTGGTTATGAAGAAAATAATAAAAAGGTGAAAACAAGCACAAACAACAAATTATGTAACTACCCTAAAAAGTTCCAAAAATTCAAACAAAAATATTATTAGGTTTTATAGATTTTTTACTATTTTCGGTGAAGTTTTGAGAATTTTTTGATTTTTATAAAATTTTATAAAAATATAAGAAAGAAGCAAAACAGTGATGTTGTCCAGCCAGGCTCTAAGGGCCAAAATAAAATGTAAAATGGCCCTAACAAAACCTGAAGGTATTTTTCCTGGAAATTATAAACAAAAAGGAAAAATCAGAGAAAGAGTTTATTATTTTTGGGATTTTCTATTAATTATTAGAATTTGTATGAGTTTTTCAAAGTTTTTCAATTTTTATAGTTTTTATAAATCTAAAAATAACCAAAAATTGATAGAAAATCAATCACACAAAAACACACAAACTCTATTTTTTTGTAATTTTTAAAGAGGTTTTTATATTTTTTTTGTGAATTCTAAATCTGAACAGTCTGAAAAATGTAGCTTTTTGAATTTTTTAAAATAACAAAAGGGCTCAAAAATTTTCCCAAAAATCGGTGAAAATTCTACACAGTGGCAGGAGCCAAGTGTCCAATTTTCACTTAATTTGGATGACACTTGATATTTTATTTAAAACAAACAAGAGCCCACAGTGCATAGGGACCTGTTTGTAATAAAAATATCTTCTGGGGGCCTAAAAGCAAAAATCAGAAGCTCAGGGGGTCCTCATGCAAAAACACTAGATTCCCACGTGCGCGGCACGTGTTCTGATCACTGAGGGACCCAAATGAAAGAAAACTTAAGTCTCCGGACTTATTAAGAACATGTGCTAAAAGTCCAGGGGCTACGTTGTAAAAAGCCCAACGATATTCAACACATGTTCAATAAAAACACTCACAGGGGCATAAGTGCAAATATCCAAAAATATATTTCATTCCATAACATGTAAAAACTACAGGCCCATATCATGCAATTTCACCAAAAATTCACATGACGAAGCATGTGTCCAACATATACAGGGGTAGAAATGCAATTAAAATAAACAACAGGATCCTACGTGCAAATGTTCCAAAATAAAATGATCTACGGAAAATATTTACAGGACTAAATGCTAAAACAAAATTGAAGGGGGCCTAAGTGATATTTACCCCTATTATTTATCCGAGGGTTGGGATGACGCCACGTGGTGAATCTGACGGCTGGAAGTGATGGCGCCTCAACGCAGGACCTCAAGGTGAGATCGGATGGTGGAGGGTTCGCCACGTGGAATTTCAACAGCTGAGGTACGCTGTGGCTAACCCTTCATTGGAACAGACGGTCCAGATCTAGCCTCAGATGATCGACAGTGGTCTTCTGCTCCTCAAATGGACGGCGTGGATTACAACTAGAGCTCGAGGCTGAATGGACGGCTGAGAAGGATCCTGGAAGAACAGGTGGTCAGCGAACTTCGCCGGCCCAGAACTCGCGCGGTGGACATCCCCAACTGCTGCTAAGATGCGGAAGAGCTCCGCCGTGACGTCCCGCAGCGGATGCACCTCTCCGATGAGGCCGACAAGCTCCGAGGAGCTCCGGCGACGGCGGTGGCCTGGAGCTGCTGCCCCTGAAAGCTCAGGCCCTCAGATGGACCTGTCGTGACTTGCAAAATAGCGCAACAAGCTCCTGGGTCGAGGGCAAAATGCCTTGACCCGATTAGGGGCGAAATGGGTAAACGATGCATCGGGGCGGAGGATCTCCGGCGATGCGACGGCGAGGGAGATCGACTCCCAGTTCCGGGGTGAACTGGGTTTGATGAAGGGGCGAAGAACGTGTAGGGAAGAAGGGCGGAGATAATGGTCGGGTCGATCGATGAAATGGGTGGATGGCATGATCGAAATCGATGGTCGACGGCGATGGACGAAATTGGGCGTAAACGGAAATTAGAGTAAACTAAGAAGAACTAGGCTTACCGGATGGTCGAGGTCGACTGGGAATGAGCTCCTGGAGCTCCTGGTCCTTGCCTCAAGGGACGTCGAGGCCCGAGGCTCGAGCGCGGCTCCTAGGCGGCGCACGGCGGCGCTAGGTCGCCAGATCAGTGGCTGGGACACCTCCTCCTCACTGCGACACCACCCGGGGCTAGCTGTCACTCTAGGGAAGGCAGTGGAGGTCCTGCAATGGGAAGGCGGAGCCGAAGATAGAGTGAATCGTGCGGCGGAGCTGGAGCTTTATATGGCTAGGGGTCCGGCAAGATGGGAGTCGGGCACGCACGTCGATGCACGAACCCCTAAAACCCACCCTGGGCATGGATCTCGGATCTACAAGTAAGGATTAGGACGCGAGGTTTAAGGGTTTGAAGATCGGATCAAGCAAGGAAAATGTGGAGAAATCGGGTCGGAGTTCAGGATCCGTGGGCTAGTGGTCCAAGGGGGGAGTTGACCGGGGGTCAACATCCCCCGTGGACCAATCAGGTGCGGCCACGCAATAAAGATTTGGAAATTGAATAATAAATAGTAAATGGCTGAATCTCGAAAAACTCAAAACATGAAAAATGTTTCTTTTATTTTAAATTAATTTTTGGTGAATTTTATTTATTTTTTTGAAATAAAAATAAGGTATTTACAAAAATAGTATTATTATATATAGGTATATACAATATTAATTTTTAATTTTTTGATTTTTAATTATTTATTTTTGTACATTTTATTCCAATTTTCTATTTTATTTATTTATAGAATAAATTTTGGAATAATTTGGTATTTTTTTATTATTTATTTACAAGGGCTAAATAAATACTTATATATATATATATGGTATATATATAATGTTGGGTTTGGTTTTATTTTTATTTCTTTCTATTTTATTTTTCTTTTTATGGTTTTTATTTTATTTATTTACAATATGGAATAAGGAATATGTACAAATTTTTGTGGAATTTTATTTATTTATTTATAGGGATAAATAAATAGATATGTGGGTTTTATGTACATGGAGTATCTGCAATGAGAAAGGGTATTTTATTTCTTTTGATTTTTCTCATTTTTATTTTAATTTTATATTTACAAATATCTACATATAAATATAAACCCATTTTATTTTTTTTAGAGGAAAATGTTTTTATTTATATACATGTATATATGTACACATGAGCTTCCTTATCTCTCTCTACTTGGATTTTTATGCGGTCAAGCCCGTGCTGAGCCCTCCCTTGTGATTAGGTCGCTCAATATTTATTCTAAATATCTCCCTCTTTTTCTTTTGTTTCTTTATTCTTTTATTTATGCACAAAAACATGCTCATTATTTATTTTTACACAATGCCTGCTGAATGCTAATTATTATTATTTACATATATCTACATGTGTTTGGCAAAGGTTTTGTAGCTAAAATAAAAGAATAAAGAGTGATGAATGTGTATTCATCACATAATGGCTCGACGTGGGCTCGCATGTCCAACACTTTTTGGAGTTTTTTGGTTTTTTCTTCTTTCTACCCTTAAGGGCACGGGGGAAAGGGATTATTGATGATAACTCAGATTCTAAAACTGAAAGATTCTCATTTAAACGGGAAACTTAGTTCTGTACAGGACTGGGACTCTGGCTATGACTCTTACATTAACTCGGATGAAAAAGATATTCATATGGCAAAACAGGTGATGCATCCACCGCGAATTCTGGTACGTCCTCCTCAGATGGAGGTGCAGGCTCCTCATCTGTTTCGTTCGATTCATTGTTGGTACTCCTCCCCTTCTTCTTGCCATGGAGCTTTGAGGACCTGGAAATCCTCTTATTCTACTGGTGGTGGTGATGCTCCTCTACCTCTGAGTTCTCCTCAGGTAGAGACTTGGCGGCGTCTTCCTCATGTACCCGCACCGATCAGGTATGGTCACGACCCTTCCGCTCTTGAGATACATATGATTAACATTATCGTACGAAAGTGTTCAGATAGAGAATAATATGAATAGTATACCTGATCGCGTGGTTGGTGCTGACCCTGATTCAAGCTATTTGGGTTGTCCTGAACCTGGGCGGGAATCATGGTATTTGGTGCCATATGTTGATCTTGGTGGCGTGAGATACAGTTCAGATTTGTTCTGATATCCAAGTAATCGTTCTGTATCTGCTGGACCATATCAGCCAGAGTCTGGATGTCCAAGGTGAGGGACTCCAATTCACTAGTGCGAGGGGCTTGCTGCTGCTGACTAGAGAATGAGTGATTCAGTTGTTTATACTGGCCATGCTGGCCTTGCCGATACTGCTGTGGGTGGGACTGTAGGCTCTGCTCGCCTGAGTGGAATGTGCGTTGTTGTTGGTGCTGTTGAGGCTAGTCTCCTTGTCCTGGCCGGGAGTGTACAAAATGTGGTGTGGGGACGGAGCTGGTTTCCTGGTAATTTAGGGAAGGTCGGTGTGGCTGATCGTTCCCTATCCCCGACTGTCTGCCGATGGGGTGATAGCTGTACCACAACTCATTGATCTCGAACACCTACGGAGGCTCCTCGTAGACTGACTCCACCTGTGGGGGTACTTGCTGCTCCTACTGAGTGTACTACTGCTCCTCAACCCAGCTACTCTGAGGCCCCTATACTTGCTCCTGTACAAGATGAACTCGATGTACAGGTATATGCGGTGCAGAAGGGGCAGGTAGTCGTATCTTGGCTACCTTCTCAGTCAATTCCCTTACATTCTTCGGTAATCATGAAAGTGCCTCAAGTTCAGTGATCCTCTTGTGGATCTATTCTACCATGGTGAGCTTATCAGCTATTATCCCCATGTTGGGGATTAGGTCATCTGTCAGATCCACTATAGTTCTCCTAGTTTTCTCATTAGATAGGCTTGATGGAGACAACTGATAGGCCCTGGTGGCCTGAGATCTGCCTGTTTCCGCCATCTGCTCTAGAATCTTCCATACGACGTATTCGTTCTTATTTAGATTGCTTCCTCCACAGGATGCACTCACTAACCCCTGCATTTCAGGGGTCATGCCACAGAACAAGGTTTGGACTAAGATCGCCTTGGTAACACCATGGCAGGGGCATTTTTGTGTTAAGTCATTGAATCTATCCCATGCTTCATGGAATGGTTCGTGGGGACCCTGGGAAAAGCTCACGATCTTCATCCTCATCTGGTTAGTCCTACTGAGTGGGAAGAACTTCTTCAAGAATAAATCTTTGAATTGCATCCAGGTTGTACATCTAACCTTGAGATTCTTTGCCAATGAGCAGCCTTATCTCCTAAGGTAAACAGGGTAGCCTTTAGCCTGATGTAATCTTGTCTAACCCTAGGGTGACTAAGGTTGTTGCATACCAACTCAAAGTCTCTCAGGAAAGCATATGGTTCTTCGGTGGCATTTCCATTAAACATTGGTAGCAGACTACGAAAATGGGGCTTCAGCTCGAATGCTTATGGGGGTACCTCAGGTACAAGCCAACTATGCATCTCATTCTCAGCTGGGTTGTAGGCATCTACCATCGGTCGGTCAATTCCACCTGCCTCAATCACCTGTCCCATCCTAGCCATAAGATCTGCATTCACCTACTCTGCTCTAGCTAAACGGGCAAGGATTTGATGCATAGGATCATCTATGTGTTCCTCTTCACAGGGGGTCTCTTAGGAGGCATATTGGTTTTGGGTTGATCTTCTTCACTTCTTCTTCACTTGAGATAACAATATGTTTGTATTAGAAGAAGATTTAGGGATGAATATATGCTCCCCGAGGTGAAGGTTTTCCTCGAAGAGATGAGAGGTGAGGAAAGGGATGGTTTAAGGGTAACAATCCTGAGAGTGGGGGATCCTGAACTCAAGAGGGTCATGAGCTCGGGTTGACCCAAGTTGTGCTTGCGGCATTGAAGATGAACTTCGTGAGGGGTTCAGTGAGAGATTTGCAAAGCTTGAGTAAATATCCCCCCCCCAATCATCTTTGATGGCAGAAAGAAGAATCAGGAGCACAAGTATGTAGAGATAGGATTTGACTCCTACCTAAAACAAGAAAATGAATCACAAACCCTGGATTCACACTCAACATAGTGAAGGACCCAAAGCTGGGTCCAATTAATCAGGTTAATTTTAAGTGTGATTTTTCAGACAAATAGCAAGGATTACACGGCCTATAGGGAAGTCGGCTCAAAGCCGGATGCGTCTCCCCTATTTAACCTGTCACCTAAGATACCAATGCCCTTCCTTTCTTTGCTCCTATCACCAACTGAAAAGTTCAACGACATGCCCCTATCTACCTACCAAAATAGGCGGAGGTTGACAAGGCTTATAACTTCACCCCGGAGGGTTACTAGCAACTTGTCGCGGTGCACCGCAATTTCATACCTACCAGAGCAGGCAGAGTCTACTTGGTGCTGGTCAGTCGAACCCCAAATAGTTCAGCCTGTGATATTTGCAGGATCGGGGTATGTGATATGGAAGGCAAGGATTTTGGCTCTACCTTAGGGTGTGCACACACACTCAGTACCCTCACTCAGCCTGAAATCAAGGTCGGGGTTATTCTCTCGCAAACAAAATTTCTGATTTTATATTGATTTTTTTGGTCAATTTATTTAACAGTCCAGATTTTAAGTTAGATGGCCACTTGATTAGTCCAACACACAAGGCACACCTATCGTTCAGTCCCAGTTTCATTTAATCCTAAGTTGGAAAACCAAGGGAGAAGGAGTCGAGAAAAGCCGATGCACGATAAAACAATGATGTATGCCAAGTTCAGAAGAATTATAGTGATCCTCGCTCTATACATACGGGATGCAAAACAGAATTGAAATTTTATCTATATGGATGCAAGCGAGAAAAGCTGCTCCTAGACAAGCAGTTCTATTAGCAAGTGAAGAACAAGTTAGATTTGGCTAAAGTCATGCAGTCTAAGTACGTTTTTTAATGGTGAAGTGTGGTCCTTAATATTACGAGCACAAACAGTTCTAAGAGATCTCTAAGAGCCGTAAGTGCAGGCCCTATCCTACGTCAAGTAACCACACAACACACAGAGACTCTTTTTATTATTACTTACACACGTAAGAACCCAAACAAGAACCACTGTAAATGCAAACTTTTTTTACAAGTCCTCTCAAAAACCACTCAGTTCAAATCGATGCAGGTCTTCAGCTTGCCTGGTGAATTGCCTTCGATGCATCGTGTTCCTCTTACAAAAATAGATGATGGTCAGAGAAAGGACGACACAAAATAAATAAATACAAGAAAAAAATAGAAAAATATTCTCAAGAAAAATCAGGAATCAGACTACCCTGGGATGGAAAACATAAAATCTGAATTTCTAAAAATTAACATAAGTCGTGCCTCCCCGGCAACGACGCCATTTGAAAAACCTTAGATTACCCTTCTTAATTCAACTGGATTAATGATAGAAATTAATGTGTGTCCATTGCAGTCAGATAAAATCGGACTTATCTAAACCACTTTGATTAATATGTCAATTAAACACAACAATAATTTTTTTATTTTACTAGAGCAAGCCCAAGGTCGAACTCAGGGAGGAAACTTTTTCCTTAGATTAATTTAAAATTGATTCAGATGTTAGGTTTTCAGGAGAATATTTTTATGGTTTTTTTTCTATGCAATAAAGAAAATGCAATCCAGACAAAATTCGAAGGTTAAAATGTAAAGTATAGTGAAATTCAGTCCAAAAATTATGAAACTTGGCCCGAATGTTATGCAATGAAATTAAGCTACTGTAATGTTTTAGAATTTTTCGACTCAATATGAATTGACTATGAATTAAATATGAATGCAGGGTGGTTTTCGCAAAATTAATTTTTATAAATACCAATCAAATCATTTTCAAAGATAAAAATTATCCTAAATACTTCTATATGAGATGATTCCAGGAAAATTACTAGAGTTCAAAAAATGATTAATTTAGACCCTATTAAAATCAATTAAGCAAAATACCAATTAATGTATTAAAGCCTCGTTATGAGTGGAAATGATGTGATTTTTGGACATAATGTAGAACTACTTAAATTAGACCTATTATGATTTTTTGGTGATTTTTGGAGCAACAATCAATTTAATAATCAATTAAAGGTACACAGTGGGCAAAATATGCAATTTTCCATAAAAAGAATTATATTAAATCCTTTAAAGCTCACAAAAATATAACAAGCCTTCACAATTATGAAATATAAGATGTTATACAATATGCAATTTTTGGAATTAAGAAATGATGCTAAATGAGTGTTTAAACAAACACACAAACACAGGGGTATGGATGAAAAATAGAAAAAAAATATTACAGAGAAACGTGCTTGCAGGACTAAAGTGCAATTACCTAGACTGATGAGGACTTCGATGCAAAAGACCAACGGGATCACGTGCACATCACGTGATGCTGACTAGCGGGGACGTGAACTTAATTTCTAGGACTTGCAAGGGCACAGTTGCAAATTACCCAATGTCAGCACGTGTGGTCACGTGCGTTGCTAGTTCGACGATCGCTTTAGAATGGGCCTACACGTGGCAGTCACTAGCGCTTCGGTGGAACCCAAAGCTGAGCTCAGGAGAGGAGGTTCATGTGGCGATATGGATGATTGATGGCTGTCGGATCTTAGAGATCGGGTGGCTCCTGTGAGCTGCGGAGAAGGACACGTGGCCGATTGTAAACCATTAGATCACAACTGATCCAATGATGGCTGCTGCGAGGGGATGCGATGATGTGGCTCCTGGTGAACTGTCCGATCTTGGAAATCGGATGGTGACTGCTCTTCTGGTTCCTCCTTATCGCCACCTCCTACGACGGGCTTGGTTGGACTCCGGTGAAGGTGCCCTTGCTCCACCTCCTCCTAACTTGCTCGGAGATGATCCTCAATCCCTCTTGATTGGCTAGTTGTCTTCGTTGCAGTGTGGCAGAACAGCTCGAGTATTTGAAGTGTCTTGGTTTCCCGTGAATGCCGGAGTTAGAGCCTGCCAAGGAGGCTCCGACGACAGCTCCGGTCGGTGACAAATTAGGTACATGCACGTTAGTGTATATCTGAAGCATGGTGCATTTTTATCTCGTGGATTAAGTGGGGTGGTTCGAGGCCTTGTGGGGGCGAAGAGGCAGACTGTCGATGTGCTCTTCCGTCATGAATGACAGAGTAGTGGTCGGGGGTGATTTGCGGTCTCGATAGGTCGAGAGGAGGAGCGGAGGGACGAGCGAAGATGAGGGATGCGAGGTGAGGCTCAATCAACTGTAGATGGAGGGTGATACTAAGCGGGGAGGCATGGCAAATTTAGAGAAGATCAGAGAAAATGAAATGGAGAACCAGAGAAGAAGAAGAATTTTACCTGGAGAAGGATGGAGTTTGCCTTGGATTAGGGGCTCTGATGGGAGCCTTCAGTCGTCACTCTAGGGCCGGCAAATGCCCGAGCACGAGCAGCTCGAAGGTGAAGTTGTAGCACGATGAAATCTCGTTGTGGATCTCACCAGAGAAATCCTTGTTGTCGCTTGATAACCGGTACGATCTTTGCCACAGATCAGGAGATAGGAGCTCGAGGTTCTCTCGTGTAAAGGCAGATAAAGGTGGAATGGGGCGGAGGCGTCGTATTTAATGAGAGAGTTTGGTGATTCCAGTGATGGGGGTGAGGATTGGTGGAGGATGTGGAGCGAGAGGGACGGTTTGGCGATGTCCCACGGAGTGCGCGAGGATTGTGGAGTGATGGTCTCCGCCACGGAGCAGTTGTCGAGCGGAGAGAGTGGTGGAGATGACGGGGGAAATGGAACAGGGAAAGAGGTGTGCAAGGTGGGCGATGTGTGCGGGGAAGTGGGGGTCGGAGGTGGAAGACGAGTCCTCTGTCGTTGGATCTTGCGATCCAACGACCGAGACTTAATCGCATATGGGTGGCCAGGATCTGATCGAAGAGGCGAGATCGCACAACACAGGAAGCACCACGTGGCACAATGAGGAAGTAGCGATGGATGACAGCCAAGATCTGATTTAAACCTTGATCGGGTCGCTGGAAAAGGAAGCGGGAAGAATGGTTGAGATGGTTACATCTAAAGGCGGATTGAGCGGCGGCAGAAGCGACACGTGGCACGTTGAGGGCAAGGCGCTAGTGGTCGGTCATGATGAGATCTGGTCGTCGATCGAACGGCCTGGGATTAAAGTGGGATGGATGGGAGTGATCAGAGGGAAGCAAGAGTAATCAGGAGGCGGATTGAGCAGGGCACGTGGCGCGCGAATTGACGGGCCGCGTGGCGCAACAAGAAGGCGCCACATGGCCTAATCATATTATTTCGAAGAAAGACCTAGAAGAAGAGGGTGAAAATAGCCGAATTTGAAAAAACTCAAAACATGAAGATCTACAAGTTTCATGTTGATAAAAAATGGAGACGAGGTCAAATTAAGGGAGAGAATACAAGGGTAAAAATACAGATAAGTACAATATACAATAGCGGCCAAAAATCCAAGTTTCACATATGATCTCTGATTTTAATGAATTTGATCTTATTTTGAAGGTCATTGAATGCATATTATTTCAAAAGTGATAGACCTAAATCAGATGTTGTATGAGAGAGATATGTGCGTTTTAAGGTTCATAGTCTCCAACTTGGATTTGGGTTTTATTGGAAAATTTTACAAGTAAGTATTTTTTGAAAATTTTCTTTTATTATTGTTAGTAATATATACATTATGTAGTTAGTTTTATTATATTTGGAGTTAGTATAAATATATACAAATAGGTGATTTTGGCTAATATACATATGAATATTTACAAGTGAATTTGGCTCCTTATTTAATGCACATAGGAATGCTAAAATGCAGATATTATTTATGCATGCATGAATGCTAATTATGCAATATAAGTGGAAATATGCAGCTAATTGCTCGGGAACGAAGCTCTATTTTCAACTTTTAGAGTGATGAATCACACATTCATCAGGTCCGTGGAGCTCCAGTTACGCGGAACGAGCTCGATGAAGTTTGGATCTCCAGGAACCTGGTCGCGAGTCGAATTCGAGCCAATCTGGGTTGTTTGGTCCTCCAACACCTGCAAGAAGCTAAGGCACAACAAGAAGAAGGTCCTGGGGACCTTATTGGTTGAAATGGGCATGCGATGAGGGACGGGCGGAGGTGCTCCGGCGAGGCGAAGGGGTGAACACCTAATCTCCAGATCAGAGTTCGATCTCGATGAATGAAGATGCTTGGGATGGAGTAGAAGTGAAGGGGGATGTGATGGAGATGATATGGGAGTCAGGGAAGGAACGAATCGACAGGAAATCGTGCCGAAGCTCGAGTGCTCCGGCGAGGCGATTTAAATACTCTACCCTAACTACGCATAGAAAGGCTAATCTAAAGGTTGGAATGAAATAACAATAATGAAATCTACCTAAGAAAGGAAAGAAAACAACTCTTATATTGGGGGTCGGCCAGGGAGCAGGGCCACCGGTGATATGGCTGTGGGTGCACCTCCGACTTCCTGGAGCTGCTCCGCCCAGCCATGAGAAGGCTCCTCCTGTCACGAGGGGATCTTCTAGACCAAGGCCCATGGCTCTAAGACTTAAAAAGGTGACCAAAGAAGCGATGGAAGGCAGAGGAGGTTATTTAAAAACAAGGGCACACACCCTTATTGACCGGATTATTGGGAGACGATCGAGCTATGTACAAGCAATCTATGATTTTGACATGTATCATGGAAGAGTAATGGACAATTTTTCTGAAGAGATCGAGGGTGATTGAAGGGCGGATCGAGCGGAGAAAAGGCAAGAAATTGTAGGAAAAGACAAGCACGTTAAGCCAGATGTCTAGAGGGGGAGTTGACCGAGCGGTCAATAAACGACGTGCCCTTTTTGATCCAGCTCAGACACTAAAAGACAAAACATACTGGATTATTCGAAAATAATTAATAAAAAATAGTATTTTATTTTGTTAATTTTTTAGTATAAAATAAAAAATGTTTATTATTTTATGTAGTATTTTAATATGATTTTTATTTATTTTTGGTGTTATTTATTAGTAGTTATTTTTAGGCGTGTATTTATAGGTATACTCATCTATATTTTAGTTATTTTATTTTTATTTTGTATAATTTATTTTATTATTTTATTCTCTTATGTTATATATTTATAACTTATTTGTAAGTGTATAAATATATTTTTATTAAATTTTTATGATATTATTTGTACACTGTAATAAATAGGTACATTAATTATATAGGTATACTTATAGGTATTTTACCTTTGAGTTATATACATTATTTTATTTTAATGTATCTCTTGGGTTTTACTTTAGCTTTATATTTTTAATAGAATATAAATAATATTTACAAGAGTATAAGAATATAAAAGAATAAAGAATAAAAGAATATGGTTTACTTTTATTGATGTACAAGTGATAGCATAGGTATTTTGCCTATGTATTTACATAGTTTTATTTTATTTGGTGTCTACATTTTGGTTTTAGTTTGTTTTTAATATGCACCTGGGTTATAAATAATATTTACAAAATTATAAAAATATAAAATTATAAAAATAATAAGTAATGAATAAATTGAATATCTTAATCATGTATAATGTACAATTAAGGTCCAAAACCTAACTTTCACAACTTAACTCCAAAAAATATAAAACCACTTCCATTAAATAGCTTATGAAAAGTTATATATAGTTAAAGGTGATTTTGATACATTTTGAGTTTTATTTGGAAGATATGGGTCTATGAAGTTGGGATTTTGGCTTTTTATTTTGTGTATAAAAAGTACATTGTATATGATTTTTGTACAAACTCAATTTTATATTTTTATCTACATTATTATCCATAACTTTCATGTACAAAATTTCTTTATTTGATGTATAAATAATAAAGAATAATATAGGTGTCGAAAATACTTTATTGAATGAATGAAATAATGGGATTTTTATTTTATTTTGGCCCTTATCTCCCCCTACTTTATTCCTTGTCGACCAACTCAATTCTTGACTTGATCTCGGGGTTTAGGGTCATAAAGTACCTTTAGTATTTTATTCTTTTTCTTTTCTTCTCTATTTTATAATTTTGGCATTAAAGACAATACTATTTACACAATAAATACAATAAATGATGAATGCTATTTTGCACAAATTGATGCTATTTACATGCATTAGCTTGGGTTTCTAAAGCCAAAATGATAGAATAAAGGTGATGAAATGGAGATTCATCACCTAATATCATGATAGATCTGGAAGAAGGAAGACCTCTAGATGCCAAACAGGTAAGCGTTCTACAACTTATTTGTGGTATGGCAGCAAGGGAGGATACTCCACTAATTCCAGGCTTTAGATGCTTAACTGATGCAAATCTTCGACATGCATATGAACGAATAAAGGTTTATAAATTTCATTCTTCTAAAAAGTTCTTCTAGAAAAATGTTTAATACCTTTTTGATAGAACTTTGTTGATATTTTCAATTTTGATACCAATGTAAGAGTCAAGGAAGCAGTCAACCATCGATTATCAAAACATCTTAAGTAACATCGCCACAACTTGAAGGAGTGGGAGGAAGTTGGAGATGTAGCGAGGCCAGCGAATGTGTCGACTGAGCATTGGAGTGTCGTGGTTCAAATATGACAACAATCGATCCATCAAGTAAGCATCTAATTAATATTTAACTATGTTTGTATAATATTACTTTGTGCTATAATATTACTTTATTAATTACGATTAATTAGCAGAAGTTTCAGACAGATAAGGGCACAAGCACTATACATGTCAAAAATCTCTCAACTACCGGTGCGAAGTCCTATGTAATTATGAAGAATGAGATTGTGAGTGTCGGGCTACCTATGTTATTATTTACTTTGATAAATTTCTTGAATTTATGATATTTTATTTTAATTGTATTAGTCTCGTGGTGAACTTGAGGGTCAACCATGTGGCGAGATACTATTGTTCAAGAAGACAAAGTTCAGTGTTGACATGGAGGGAAAGGAACCATTGGACCCTCTTACAGGATAACAAGGACATTGGTCTACACATGAAGCAAGACAAACATATGTAAGTTGCATCCATGATTGATATTTCACTTTTGAATGATACATATTTTATCTTTTATAGGTAACCATTTATTGTTTTATAGCTTACACTAGTAGGCATGTGTGTTGAAGTTAATGCAGAAGGGAGATGCATTACTGATGAATCCCTGATTCTCACTCTTTATTCTTTTATTTTGGCTATTTATCTCGGCAATACATTATGTAAATAGATGTAAATACAATAAGTTAGCATTATGCATGCATGTGTTAAATGTATATCTTTAGCATGTATTTGTGTAAAAATAAAAGAATAAAGAAAAAGAAAAAGGAAGGAGGTATTTAAAATAAATACAGAGTGACCCAAACCCCAAGAGAAGGCCAATCATTGGCTTGATCGCCAAATAAAACAAGTAAAGAGAGATAGGGCCCGCTCTTCATTGTACACAGTATTTATGTAAGTAAATAATTATTTTTGACAAAATAAAAACTAAAATACCCTTTTTACCTCCTTGTATATAGTCCTAAAAATAAAATAAAAAACAAAAAAATAAAACAAAAATAAAATGAAATCCTCTCTCCCTTTTACAAAATACATGTATATATGCTTTCTTCTCTATTTATTATACAACTGTAAATAAACAATAAAAATACAATAAAAATTATTTTGTACTCTAAAAATTATGTTGTAAATAAATAAAATATAAAATTGGGGTATTTGTGTAAAAATAACAAAATAAAAATAATTGTACAAAATACATAGGTAAATTATACATGTATATAATACACTATACTGTATATAGATTAATTTATTTTTCAAAATAAATAATTAAAAATCACAGAAAAATTCCTTGAAAAATAATAAACATTTTTTATTATATTCATTTTTTAATTTAAATTCATTTATTATTTTTAATTTATTTATCTTTAATTTTCACTGATATTTTGTCATGTAGCCTATCCTTTCCAATTCCAACCCGCTCCTGATTAGTCCAGGGGGGATTGTTGACTTCGATCAACTGCCTCCCCCGAACTCCTTTTTCGCTCGGACTCGATTTGTTACGCTCTTTGCCGAATTTTCTCGACCTGATCCGATCGATTCCTCCTTCCATTTGCAGCTCCGATTACTGAGGGTAGATCCATGATCCACGTCCGTTGTCATCCCTAGGGATCCGACCCTCGGTTCGCGTTCCCTTGCCCGATTCCTCTTGCCTCCTGGGAACCCTATAAAATCTCTTCTCCACCTTCTAGGAGCAACAGCTCGTGCCTCGCTCCCATTCTGATCCCTAGCCACCACCAACTGAGTGACAGCTGCTCGGAGCACCGCTCGGAGCTCGGTTTGGTGTAGTAGAGATGATGCTCACCCTTCGTGGCCGGAGTTTCACCGCGAGCAGCCTCCCCCGCCTTCCGCATCGAGGTTGAGGCCATCTCCCCGACGGTCATCTTTGCCTAAAGCTCAGGAGCATACCCAGATCTTCAGGTACCCTTTATACCCTTCACATTTCCATGTTCGATCCGATCATTTTTTGTTCATTGCCGTCGCATGTTCATATGCTCCGACCAGCTGGTCAGAGCCCCATTTTCCACCACCATCTGCTTCGATCGATCCGCACACTCGCCCTCCGTCTTGCTCCACAACCTGATTATCCTTAGCCTCGATCTTCAGGTCGAGATTAGGGCCTAGATCTCCCCTACCACCTTCATCGGAGATTGAACATCGCCCCCTCCGCTTCTTTGGCCTTTAGCTTCAATAACCCAGACCGGAGTATAGCCACGAGTCCTAGCGTTCCTTTACAGGTGATAGCGTGTGTTGGGATCCCCCATTTCGTCCCTCAGAGGTTTGCCGGAGCAGCTCCAGGCCTCCTTCATCGCCATGCACATCCGACCGATGGCTCCTCCATCGGACCCGCTCAGTCGACGTGGAAGCCCTCCACGACCATTCGCGTGCCTCCTGATCGACCATCGGAGCTGAGGATCATCTCCTTGGCTCCGTTGAAGTTAACCCGACGTTGTTCTTCTAGGCATCTCCAGCACCGTCGGATCGATCCCCAGCCTTCCATATCATATATACGTCGCCGACATCAGCAGGCTTTTCGACCATTAAATCACAGTTCTGACGCATCTGTGCCCCACGTCCCCGACCATTTCTGAGGCATCAGATCTGAATCTGCAGCAGATCAGAGCCGCACGTTCACGCCCCACCAGCGGCCTCCACGTGTCCCTCATGCGCACGTCACGCGCCTGCAAGGGTATATTGCACTATTTACCCTGCACTTTTTATGCTTTATTTTCTAATCTATTAAATAAAGTTGTAGTTTGAACTATTTACACTTTAGTCCCTAAGGTTTGTAGTATTTGCTTTTTAATCCTTCCTATCTGGAGACACGTGCTCGATCACGTGTACTGTGGTATTTTTGCATCATTAGTCCTGGACTTTGTGATGGTTCGTGTTTGAATGAAATATTTTCTAGAATTACAATTATGCCCCTGTGAACGATGTATTGAGCATGTGCATTATTTCCTAGGTATTTTTCATTGATGCCCTTGGACTTTTTATGCGTGTTACTATTTAGTTTAGAAACTTAGAATATTTGCATTTAGGTCCCAACAACCTATGTGCTTTGTTTTTATTCAAATAATTATTAAATCTAATCCAAAAATTCCCAAAAAATTACCAGTAGCTCCTGCTACTATGTAATATTTTTGATAATTTTTGTGATGCAAATTGATTTTATTTGATATTTTCAAAAAATCAAAACCCTAAAGTGTGTCTATCTATGTTAGAAAATACATAAAAAAATATAAAAATTACCCTAAAATTCTATAAAATTTTTTGATTGTTTAGGCTTATTTTAATTTGTGTAGCATTTTTAATCCATTATCTCTTATAAAACCCCTAAAAATCATAAAAGACCAAAAGTCTTATAAAAATCATTAAAAATTCTTTAAAAATCAAGAAAATGTGTTTTCAATTTTTCTAGTTAGATATTTTCATCTATTTTGACATAAGATTACAACCAGGACATTTGAGCAACCCTAAACCCTATACACTATCTTGATATTTTATCATTATTTCATTTTATAAAATTATATAAAAATCTGAAAATCCCACAAAATACCCAAAAACATGCATATTTTAAAAATATAAAAATATTCTCATTTTTAATTTCTGAGCCTTTTTAGCTTTAATAAAAATTGTTGTATGTGATTTCTTTCATTCTCTTATTCGTTTTCTTATTAGAAAATAAAAAAATTGCAAATTAAAAACCACAAAAGATTCCCTTTTTCTTTCCTTATTTTTCGACTACTTCATAGGCTTCACTCGTGCTCCTTGAGTTTGACCCTGGTCGCTATACCTGGTTTAATAAATAGCAGAGACTGCTTCTTTCGATTTTGAGCTTTATTGTTTTTATTCATGGTATTATTTTTCTTGATTGATTGTGCCTTGTGATTTGGGTCGCAACGACCGTAGTTACTACTTAACCCGAGTTGCTTGGGGCCGTCATCAGAATGGCACCGTTGTCGGGGAGCACGGCTTAGTAGTCGGTTTTCAGTTTTCTTTGCTTTTTTTGCTTTATGTTTGTTCATTTTTATCCTCTATCTATTATAATTGTTTTCTGACTTCTCTCTGTTTCATTCTCTATGCGAGGGACCGCCCGAGGAGATTGTGGCTTTTGGTTGGAGGACCTGCGCCCAGAGAGGAGTTGGAGGATAGGAGGAGAGTAGTTACAGTAGATAGAGTAGTCATTTTTTAGCATATTTCATATTATTGTAATTATACATGACCTTGGACACTTGGCTATATCGGGGTCTATTTTGTTGAGAAACGGTGTGCTCGGTGGACCTCACCACGGTTTTTCACTGATTTTGATTTTTCACCTTTTATTTTTATTTTGATTCTCGAAGAATTTGGCCCTTAGATTTAGGAATTTCATTGATTGTGATGTAATTAATTAAGGCCCAACCCTTAATTATTTGCCTGCACCTATAGTTCGTAATTGGATCGAATTAAATAAATCACAATAAAAAGTTAACTTGGTCACTTGAGAGGTCATGTGCTGCTAGAGGCCTCGTGGCGTACACCGACCGGCTTCAGAGATCGGACTCCGACCTCTCTCTTTGACCAGTTAGCTACAATTCTTCACGTGTAGAAATTGGTCATCTAAGGTCATTTTCTTATTGCATCGGCTTTTTCAACTTCTCCCCCCGTTTTTGGACTTTAAATAAATCAGGAGATTGAAAAATACGTTAGGCGTTTGTTTGTTTATTGAAAAATACATAAAAAAGTGATAATCATAAAATTGGGACTGCTAAACAAACTTGACCCTAAAAGACACCTGACTTAAAAATCTGTCTTGGGAGAGCAATCCCCTCCTTGTTTGGTTTGCTTGCACGAGAAAGTGACCCACACATTAGGCTAGAGCGACACCTAAACTTTCATCAGACTACTAGTCTTGGGGTTAGTCATTCTCTAGTGAGGATCGCTCCAGTCTCCGGTAAAGAGGGACGCGATATCCTTAACAGAGCGAGTTGATCGGGTGGCTCGTAAACGGTCCGCAACTTGTACTGGCTGGGAAAGATCTAGCTTTGGAATTGGGCCAGTCTCCTAAGAGCATTGGGTTCCTACCAGTTCGCTTAATCGTCATGCTAGACTGAATTATCACCTAAATAAAATCAATAAGATAAAATAACGAACCTTGACGGTCATTAGCTCTCAGTGTTGAGTAGGTGAATTGGGGGGTTTGTTTTCTGATCTTGTTTATTTCCAGATCCCATCCATACTTTCTATACATCACGATGATGGGCCGAAGGTCCCTTAGGCAGCCCTTGGTTGCACCGCTTTTGAGCACTCTGCACCATTCCTCTGGGTTGGTTCGTGAGAGCCCATACCCGCTCTCTGAACCCGAGTTCGATTACACCTTATTCCCCCTCGACCACCCTTCTTCCAGTCCAGAGGTTCCCAAGCAGAGACCGAGCATATATTCGTTCATTTGATGGCACCTAAGTTCGGGTGTTTTGCCTTTGCAGAGACCCAAGAGATGGCCAGTAGCGAGGAGTGCACAGATAGGCCGGCCCAGACCACCACGTATGTTCTAGATCAGGGCATCATCAACAACACCTTGTTATATTCCTTGGAGACAATGCAGAGACATATCAGAGAGCAGGGGCTTTCATGGTAGACATACGCAGAGAGATGGCCCAGATGCGAGCTGACCGAGGATAGCAGAACCGAGCTGGTGGTGGAGAGATACCAGAGCTTGGAGGAGGAGATGGAGGACAACCAGAGGAGCCACAGGAGCCAATCCGACCAGCCAGGCCGATGAGAGAGTTGCACAATCCTGGTGCGACTCTTACACACTGTTGGATTCAACTTCCGACAATCCTGGGAGATTTCAAGCCCCCCCCTCAGACATTCCAGTTGTTACCTAGATTCCATGGGCTAGCCACCGAGGAGCCGCATCTACATCTCCAGGAATTTGAGATGATCTGTAGTACGGTCCATGACAGATACGTGGACGGCGACACCATCAAGATGATGGTTTTTCCGTTCTCCCTGGTCGACAGAGCAGCTTATTGGCTAAAGCATTTAGGGAGATACGTCACTTTGTGGGAACGAGTACTTGAACAAGTACTGTCCACTCGGCCGGACGAATGCATCTCGAGCTCTCATCAACAACTTCTTCATGCTTCCCAACGAGCAATTCCATGAGGCATGGGATCGCTTCCGAGAGCTCATTGACCGGTGTTCACAACATGACATCTCCAAGCCCAACCTAGTGCAAAGTTTCTTTTGTGGGCTGACACCGGAGTTGCAGGGGCTTGTGAACACTTCTTGTGGGAGATCCTACTTCTCCAAGGATGAAGTCCAGGTCTGGTCCATATATGAGGAGATGGCTGATAACTACACCGTCATATCCCAGACCCGTCTCTACACTCAGGGGAAGCCCTCACCCAAGGCCGTGTCCTATCATAGGATATCACGGGTCAATGCAGGTCCATCTACCTTTTCAACAACCGAGGCAGAGTCGTCGGACGCTGATATGGGCATCATCAGTGAGAAGCTGGACCACATCGAGATAATCAAGAAGAAGCAATGCCAGGGTATGACGCAGATTGATCAAATTGCACAGACATTGAGTGACCTGAAGACCCAGATTATGTGTCTCCAGGAGGCACAGATGGCTTCTCAGCCCCGTCTAAGGTCACGAGCTGACCCTAGCAGCAGCAACTCGACGCAGCACCCCGCCCAGAGTTGACAGGTCCACCATGTTCAAGCAGAGTCGTTCCAGCAGCAGCAGCACCAGTACCCCCAGCCGCCACCATCTCAGGATACTTAGATGGTGGTGTACAAGCAGGATCAACCCCTGGCAGTCCTTCCTCCACCCCCTTTCAAGCAGGAGCCGTTGATGAAAGTCAACGGGATTTGGTACGATCGATAGCAGCCCGGGATCCACCGAGACCATCCTGGATTTAGGTGGTCAACCAGAGGTGCATCATCCTAGCAGCAGCCTCCAGCTCAAGGTGGACAATAAAACCAGCCTCAACAGCAGCCCCCTGTTCTCACACCAGCCACATCAGCAGCACTACCTATTGGGTCCTCGTCCCTACCAACAGGGACAACCATGGAGGCAGCACCAGCAGCAGCCTCAACAGTACTCTCAGTCCCCCCCTCATCCTTCCCAGCAGCAGCCTCACTTTCAGAGAGGCAACCCGTCCGGTTCTCATGGTCCAGCCTATGAGAACCCATCACTCGATGATCTAGCCCGTCTTCTTTCTGATCAGCAGGCCACATTCAGGCAGGAGATGGATGAGTTCCTCCAGGAGATGAGGGAGATTATCAAGGGCAAGGCTGCCATACTCGCTCAGATCGAGCCAAACCCAAACAACCTTAAGAGAAAGTCTGAGAAGGTACAGTTTATAAGGGTTACCACTCCTAGTGACTTATTGGGCGATATTGCTTTATATACATTTGATGCTGACTTT
Source organism: Ottelia alismoides (assembly GCA_037367405.1). Taxonomy (NCBI): domain Eukaryota; kingdom Viridiplantae; phylum Streptophyta; class Magnoliopsida; order Alismatales; family Hydrocharitaceae; genus Ottelia; species Ottelia alismoides. Next base: position 377,992 of record JAZKJV010007566.1, on the reverse strand, counting down.
GTTACACTTAGGAGCAGTAGGATGCCAGCCGACAGTGCCTCATCTGAACGACGATGCCACGAGGATGCATGAGCGCCAGAAGAGGAGGATAGCGGTGCTGACGCCACTAAGGATGTTGATCCAGCCGATGGTACTGAGGCCGTCGCATCCCCAGATACAGAGAGTGGTACTGATGCCACCAGATATTCAGATGTTGAGCCAGAGTGTGGTGTTGATGCTACAGTTCGTGATGCCATGAGTGGTATTGAGGCAACCCCTTCTATTCCAATTGTATTTCCTTCAGTTTCTGTACCTCGGGACTCTATAGAAAAAACAAAAAATTAATAGGGTTCTTCATCTTCGAGTCCATATGTGATGCATGTTGATACTTGTATGGATTCTATTTCTTCTCAATAGCAAGGACCCATTCCTAGCCCTCTATTTGAGGAGGGCCCAGCCATCCCCTTCCCTCAAGCACTCTGTTTATATGAGGGTACTAAAAAAGGAAAATCCAAAAAAATCACAGCAGTTAGAGTTCAACCAGTAGATGATCGATAGATTTCAGATTCAGCTGACTCTACAGGAGGCACTTGAGCACATCCCCCTCTTCCAGAAGAACCTGAGAGAGAAGACCACCATTCGCAGGAAGAAGGGGAACCATCATGCAGAGATCCATTTGCTCACTCATGCCACCTGCTTCGCCATCCAGAACCGTCTGTCAGCCAAGAGGCCAGATGCAGGAGCTCCTTATGTCAGATGCCATATTTGTGAGCAGAGATTTGATTGGACTCTATTAGACAGCGGCTCTTCCATCAACCTCCTTCCGGCAGCCTTACTCGATCGATTCGAGTTTGGCCCTCTTCGATAGAGCATGACAGTCCTTCAGTTTGTTGATAGATCTGTCAAGAGTCTGAAGGGATTGTTGAAGGATGTGGTCGTCACAATTCAGGGCCTGAAATTTCCTGTGGACTTCGTTGTGTAGAACATGGAGATCCCTGAGTCTATGATGGATACCCCCATCATTTTAAGGTGTCTGTTCTTGGCCACAACTAAGGCGATGCCCGACCATGATAGCAGGAAGGTATACTTTCGCATCGAGGGTGAGAGTATACAAATAGAGACGATCAACGAGACTAGAGCATGAGATTTAGCTTGCTCAGAGCAGCACAGTGATTCAGAGCATATGACAGAGGCAGAGCGAGACGTCCACCAGGAGTACGACTTTGTGAATACCGATGATGAAGCTGCTTGGTCTGATCTTGTTTCAAGAGCTCTCCTTTTGCCTTCAGATATTGCAGACTCACTGATTACAACAAAGGAGAGATTGGAGAGTACACTCTTGGCAAAGGACACATTCGAGGTTGAGGAGTGTATTCAGGATAGCGAGGCAGAGTATATTTCTTGTGATTCAGATTTAGATCCTTCATAGTCAGATATAGATTGGGCTGAATTTGATGAGTTGTTACCTTATCTGATTATAGAGATACGTGCAGGGCATTTTTCATGATCAACAAGAGTTCTCCCACGTAGATTTGGCTGCATTCACTCAGACATCCCAGAAGCCAGATTTGCCAGCTCCCAGTTGTCCATAACTGAAGCCGTTGTTGCAGTCGCTGAAGTATAGATTCCTTGTGGGCGAGCATGAGATGTACCCAATCATTATCTCAGCAGATTTGACTGGAGATCAAGAATCTCGTTTTATGGAGGTTCTTGAAAAGAACTGCAAGGCAATAGGATGGAGTGTAGCTGATCTCCAAGGGATAAGTCCGGAATAGGACACCAAGCCGTCGCGTGAGTTCCAGCGATGGTTGAACCCAAATCTTCGAGAGGTTGTCATGAAGGAGATTTCAAAATGGTGGAGCGCTGATTTTATCTACCCCATCTCTGACTCCAAGTGGGTTAGTCCATTACATGTGGTGCCAAAGAAGATGAGCATCACTACAGTTGTGAGTGAGTCTGGAGAGGAGATAGCTAACTGGGTACCCACTTCTTGGAGGGTCTGTGTGGACTATAGACGATTGAACTAGATTACCAAGAAGGATCATTTCCCGTTGCCTTTTATTGATCAGATTATAGAGAGGCTAGCTGGGAAGAGTCATTACTTCTGCCTTGATGGGTACTCTAGCTACAACCAGGTGGCCATTGCACCACAAGACCAGGACAAGATTACATTCACCTATCCGTTTGGGACTTATGCTTTCAGACGGATGCCCTTTGGTCTATGTAACGTCCCGACGACATTCCAAAGGTGCATGTTGTCCATCTTCTCGGATATGGTGGGTGACTGCTTAGAGGTCTTCATGGATGACTTTTCGGTCTATGGCGATGGGTAGGTTCATCTTGTTTTATCCTGGGAGAAGAGTCACTTCATGGTGACTCAAGGGACGGTGCTTGGTCATATCATCTCCAATAGGGGCATGGAGGTTAATCTGGCCAAGGTGGATATTATCAGGAAACTCAATCCACCGTCCAACCTGTGACAGTTATGTTATTTTCTAGGGCATGTCGGTTTCAGCAGGATTGCCTGACTGTTGACTGATTTGCTGACATAGGACACCGAGTTCATTGTAGATGAATAAGTGTCTCGCATCATTTGAGACTCTCAAGAGTCTAGTTGTTGAGGCTCCTGTCCTTCACCTGCCTGATTGGTCTCTCCCATTCGAGATCATAAAGGATGCCTCCAATTTTACCGTAGGGGTCATGCTAGGACAGAGGAGGGATGGAGTACCTTTTGCCATTCACTATGCTAGCCGTACATTGGATGCCGCGCAGCGGAACTACACTATCACAGAGAAATAGATGCTAGCTGTAGTCTTTATATTGGATAAATTCAGATCATATATTCTTGGATACAGTGTGACTATCTTTACTTATCATACCGCCATCATGTACTGCATGGCAAAGAAGGATGCCAAACCGAGTCTGACTAGATGGATCTTTCTACTCCAGGAGTTTGATATTGAGATTAAGGATAAACCTAGAGTCAAGAATGTGGTGGCGGATCATCTCTCTCGATTAGAAAATCTTGAGGAATCTGAGCAGACTGATCCCATCTCTGAGACCTTCCCAGATGAGGTGATCCTCGATATTGCCTCACTCCTGTGGTACGCCGACATTGTGAACTATCTTGTTGCAAAGAAAGTTCCACAAGGTTGGCCCAGGCAGCGAGTTGAGATCTTCCATGCGAAGGCCAAGTCTTATCATTAGGAGGATCCCATCCTTTCGTTGTACATGCGGGCCCACGGCGAGCCATTATGCAATAAATGTTATTGCACATATCATTCCCTGATCTGAAATGAAGAATAAATAATTTGCATAATAGGTCCTTCTATACAATTAGGGTTATGTACCATAGCCGTCTTGATAATCATATAGCTGTTGATTCATTAAATGAATCATAGAGGCTGGTGTTTGATGAATATCTAAAGAGTTAGATAGAGGACTCATCAAGCACCGTCAAGTGATTATTAAGAGATGATCTCCAGCCTGAGTAGGAGATGGCAATCCTCTCTCACATAGGTTGATATCTGACCGACCTCTTGATGGAGGTCCTCTGCATGGGAATAGTGATTCGGAGGTGTTATATTAGTTACGTCAATGGGTTGACTTAGCGAGATCGAGATAACCTAAGTCCTATGTTGAATGTTGTCACAGCATAGGCACACATCCTCTGACCGGAGACAGATGTGTTACTATATGTCTGAGTGTGTACATTTGGCAGACCAGTAGGTTGATGACCTAACCAAGGTATATACACCGGCAAGATGGTGTGCATATAAGGGCATATGAGTAATACGATCTCTCAAAGGGATCATACAGGTTCACTTATGAACTAGAAGACATGAGCTCACTCATGAGGTATTGGGACAGATCAAATTCCATGCATGGTCGTCGTGCTTTAGAAGCATGACAAGAATTTGAATGTATGATATATGCTTTGGGAAAGCATATGATCGATACTGATTCCCAATGACCAAGATTGAGAAACTTGGTGATCAAACCCTGAAGAAGACAATGTAAAATTGATCTTTATCTTCAGGTTGATCATTGGTCTTCCAGTATGCAGGATGTGCAGGTATTGGGAATGCCTGAGGGTGATGTGATCATAAATGATTGTATAACCATGAAGCTTCCAGTCTGAGGGGGTGATGAAACAGGTCTTGATTTTAGTGACTCCTCTCAGTAGAGAAGTAAATTGATCTTAGTCCAAGTGTTGGACATTGATCTGAATGTGATTCAGATGCAATGAGAAGATTAAGTATATGGACTTGATTTAATTAAGCATCTGTGGGAGGTCCGTTAGATCTGGATTTGAGATGAGATCGCAACATCCAAGTCACTATACGTGGAACAATACAATTGCCTTGTCCTTATCTCCATGTATCTGTAGAGAAAGCACATTATTCTTGAAGGAGTTCAAGAATAATTCCTATGATGAATTTAGTATCCAAGCAAGAAGGTCTTGATGATTAAATGATATTTAATTATCAAGTACAATATGAATGAGATTCATTTTGTGAGGATGATTGTCCAAAATAATTAAATGAGATTTAATTATCAAGGATAAGCAGATCGTGGATAGTGGTATCCAGAATATATGTGTATATTATAAATGGGATTTATAATATATCAGAGAGAGAGAGAAATATTGTAAATTGCATTTGTTTATTAATGTGGATTGGATCCACACTAATTAATTAATTGGAAATGTGAATATGATTCACATATTTTTCAGTGACATGATTAAAATATTCACAAATTAATTTGGAATTAATTTGGTGGATATTATTGCAATAATAGTTATTGTAATAAATTAAGAAATAATGATATAAAATAGAAGCAGACGAAATACCACCAAATTACAAGGTGGCGTCACCTATGACTGACGCCCCCTATAATCAAGGGTGGTTTGTTGCCTCTCTTTATTTGTTATCATATTATCTCTTAATAATTAATTTATTTTAATTAAATTTTGTTGATAATAATTCAACATATATTTAATTTAATATAAATTAATGTTTTTGGTTTTTAACTAACAACAATCATAGCTGTTGGATAGCTCTTGGATGACAATAGCCGTTGGATCCATATGAGCCATGGATTGAGATCCATTGGATCCCAAACTAGTATATAAGGAGGTCAACCCTAGCCCTTGAAGGGTACACCAAGTAGACGCCTACTCTACTTCTCTCTCTCCCTCTCATTCTCGTCCTCTCTCTCTCCCTCTCCATAAGGTGGTCGACCACCTTTGTTGAGAAAGAGAGAAGTTCTCGCCTTCGCCTTCGGCTACTCGAGGATCTCCATCTTCTTTGGGGTTGCTTGCTCTAGAGGAAGATGACGGATTTTGTTGGTTGAAATAAGGAGATTCGAGGCTTGGATCTTCATCGAGGATTGCGGGAGTCATGCATCTCATCATTGCGCCCGCAAGTGCTGTCTTCGTGGATCGGACTTGAGACAGGAGGATCTCTTGCTTTAGAGATCTCGTGATCGCAACCACGCTTCGAGAGGTATTTCTAATACTTTGTGGTTTGATGAAATGATCCAAGAATTGTTCTTGTGATCATGTGGTTTCATCACATGATTTAAAATTTTTAAATTCCGTTGCACCTTGCGACTAGTGCGACTAGTCGGCCCGATCGCATGAGATGTGATCGTCACGCTTCCGTGATGCGCTTGAGGATTCTCAATATCCTTCAAGTGGTATCAGAGCCTTGGGTCGAAAAGGGTTTTGGAAATGATCCATGAAGCAAGGACGACATGGGCTTGAAAGAGTCGCAAAAGTTTTTTAGCGCATTTGAATTTTCGCACCTCTGTCTAATTGATTTTTTCGGCACTGTTTAAATTGTTTAAATATGAAATATTCAATTTTATTTTGTTCCCAATTAAACAAGGAAACCATAGAATCTGAGTTTACTAAATCTGGATTTAATTTGCTCAAGATATGGTCTTTTGAATAAGCATGTATTCACTGTTGTGGGAACAGCAAAACTGAACGTGATTAATTTGTTAATTACGATTTTGATATGCCTTAAAATGTGTGAAATATCACTTGAGTTGTGTTCTAAATAAAGTAGCAATATTAGGAAACTAATTTTGCAAATTTTGGATTTAATTTGATCAAGATAAGTTAATTTTAGTGATTGGGGGTCACGGTTGGAAATTGACAAAACTTGATCATGAACCTTGTGTAGTCATTCAAACATGTTGATGAAAATTAATTGTTATTTTCTGAAATTGGTTATTGATAAATATTTGTGAAATGTTTAAAGATGATAATCAATTCCTTCAATGACATCCCACTAACCATAATGATAAGATAATTGATCTTGATCATTGGCGAATTTGAAATTATCAACAAACATTGTTTGCATACAAAACCCTAGGTCTTCCTACAATAGTTGTAGGACAACTTTTACATGCAAAACCCTCTTGCTTGAATAGGATTGGGGATTTGTTTAGCAAATCTCCTTATAATATAATCAAAATTGTTTTGATGTATATTATATGGTATAATTTCGGTTGAAAGACCGATGAGCATCTCAAAGTACATGATGATCTATCTGGCATTATCTTTTCCTGAGGTGGATATGATGTCTAGTCGGAGATCGCTGGGGTAGCGGGTTGCAACGTATGTGGTCTGTCCCACTCTTGTCGGTACTGGCCATGACAGCGGGTAGGGACTGGATAATGCCGGAGAAATCAAAGTGTATTTTTTTAATTATTAAAATTCGAAATAATACGTACTTTGAGATTATACCTATTATTCAAGTAAAATTCAAAGTTTGTTGATTGAAAATTAGATTGATAATTAATTTAATATGATTAAATTAATTATATCCTACTAAAACACTCTATTATGAATAGATGTGTATTTCCCCTTGGAAGAATTAATTATGTGAATATAGTTCACGATAATTAATTATTTCAATTTGAATAAGATGTGGAGGATCACATAAGTGACATCCATGGTCTCCCGTCAAGGCAAAGAATTTCGTCACTAAAAGTTGTATATAGGAGACGCATGTCCGAAGTGACAGATTCTATATACAATTATTTGGATCGGGTTCTTTTCTTCTCGAAAGAGTAAGGCCATATACGTAGTGACCCCAATATCGGGTCCTCATATTATTGGGGTGATATTGGATTGCGTATAGCGAGTATTAATCCTGCTGACGGGTGGTTCAATTAGCAACGGGTCAACATCATCTTAGGGGTGGTGGGCTCGGGTGTTAAAGACCGAATTGGGAAATGCAAGTTGGACTTGCAAGGCGGAATGTGTTCCCGTTTCTTTTTATCGGAGTCGCGGGTTCTCATAATATTGGGATGTGACAAAGATAGGAAAGGAGATCCCAGATCTTGCTAGAGATATAATGGTAAGAATATCTCTTACATTGAAAGTGATTAAGGGAATGAACTTTCATTGTTGACAAGGCAAGACAACTTTGATATAAAAATTCCTAAATCAAAGTGAAATATGTATATATAATATATATACCCTTATGCAAATTTCTTATTTCAGATAATCCTTCATTAAACCCACTCAATATTATATTCAATAATAACCAGTAAAATATCATGGATTGGACTCATGATCCAGATATTGTACTTATAATTGGACACATAATGTATGTGGTTGCAGTGTGCAAGTTTCCTCAACATAATGAGGTATGACAATTAAATAAGACAATAAGACACCATCTTAGGGTTTGTATGTCTCTATGGTCTTGATCTTTCAGCGAGTGTACTTTGGAAGTGGCATGTCGATGATGATCGCAATTGTCAAAATAATCCTTATAAAATCTAAGAAGATGTTCTGGCATACATATGTGCTCTAGACATTTAATCATGAATGACATGGTTCTCTACAGAATGGTGGCTCAAAAAAGATGATGTATTCAAAATGTTTGAATACCTACCTGAACCTAAGTATCTAAGAGTTAATATGTATGTAGATATGATGAATGTCATCATTCTACTATTTATACTCAAGTCATTCATAAAGCTTCATAATAATCATTTTGTATGAACTTAACGAAGCATGTATAAATGTTAAAGTCCTCTTGTATTGAAATCTTTTGAATTCAACATAAGAGATTCTTTGTCTTGAACAATGGTTGTTTATAGATGAAGAGAGCACAGTGGAAGCATGGGTCGGACCCATTTGAGAAGGAAAGTCAAAGAGTTGATTATACTTTTGTGACTTCCATATGACATCCAAAGAGTTGGATGAATGCCAATACTGCAATAAGTTGATGTGTTTATAGTATGACTATCAAGTCTATCTAGAATCCTTAGAGAAGGACTCAGATAGTGCATCATAATAATCTATATCTACATTTGATCATTGAAATTGACTTGCTTATTTGATAAGACAAAGTATAATAATTGTATCTCAATCTTCTAACAACACTTGCAATGTGTTGCACATGTTTTATAAGACTGAAAAAAATTTTGATCTTAAGGTTTATAGTTATCCACATGGATATTGATGCAATTGTTGCAACAATCTCTGTTGGATTGATAGACTACTTAATTTCAGTGGGAGAGCCTTAGTCTTAGAGAATGTCTCTATGACCTGGATATTAGAATACACTCATTGTTTGTTTCTAAATGTTGGAAATAAACATGAATTCTGGAATAAACCTATCATAAAGAATTATGATGGATATATTTCAGATAATAATCTAGCATCTGGTGGACTCTACTAAATTAGAAATTTAATGAATGGTTCATTAAGATTTCTAATACTGGAAGTTAAACCTTATAAGATCAATAGGAGGATAAAGATCATTTGACAATGATCTGGCATCAAGTCATGGACATATGTTTGTTGATGAGATCAATGAACTAGTAAGATATGAAACTTTAGAATGTCTAAAATTTCAAATCTTACATACTCATGAATATTGTATTTAAAGTAAAATGTCCAATACACCCTTCTTTTAAGAAAGGTGTTAGATGTTAAGGTATTCAGGATCTCATACATATTGATGTATGTGAATCATCTATATCATAGTAAACATTATGGATATGTGATATCTATTGATGATTATGTATGATATAAAATTTCTTTTCTTCACCAAAGAAAACTTTGAAATGTTCAAAGATTTCACAATTTTGATTTAGAACCAAAGTTTGAAGGAAGATTAAATGAATTTGATCTAACCAAGGTAGCAAGTACCTATTAGATGAATTCAAAGAATATCTTATGGAGATATGAATATCATTTCTATCGCAATCCTCATAACACACCTAAACTCAATGGAGTTGTATGAAGATACAATTGGATCATGTGTGACATGATTTGATCAATGATGAATTTTAGCAAAATTATCCCTTAGTTTCTAGGTATATATGTGTAGTAGAGACTACACTATATATATCCTTAATAAGATTCCATGCAAGTAAGCTGGAATTAAGCACTAGAGAGTGCTACTTCATTAGGAAAATAAAGGATGGTATTGGATACCTACTTTATGACCTTGAGATTCTTAAAAGATCTCATGTTTGAGAATATGATTCTTATAGGATGACTCTCTTGAGAATCAAGACAAAAATGAAGTGTAGGAACTCATTTAATCTTTAAAATAATGAGGCTCCTGAAATCAGGAACTAAAAGGATAATTAAGGATGAAACACTAATACTTCTTCAAATGAGTTTGAGGATGTATTCCATGTGTCAGTTGAATCTGACAATGATCTGACTTCATGTGATGAAGCTTCTGAAGATCAAATCATGGAAAGATGGATGTTAGCAATAAACTCTAAAGTAGACTTCATATATAAATGTTGTATATGGACCCTCGAGGATCCACCTATAAGGGTAAGACCCGTTGAGGTGTAAATGGATCTTCAATAGAAAGAGGGAACCTGATGAGAAGGTAGAGACCTTCAATCACGGTTCGTAGCCATGAACTACACACCGAAGAGAAGACATCACTTGCGATGAGGCTTGCTTTTCAGTGACCATGCTTAAACCCATCAGAATATTGCTAACCCTAGCTGCACAATTTGACTATGGCATCTTCAAGATGTGAGTCAAGATTGTATTCCTCTATGAATACCTCTTTGAGGATATTAACATGAAGTAGCCCCAGGGCTTCATGGTTGAGGAAAGCAAGATGTGCTAGCTAAAAAACTCCATCTTTGGGCTCAAATAAGCTTCTTGTAGTTGGAACATAAGATTTGACGAAATTATAAATGTTATGATTTCAAATAGAATCTTGATGAACCATGTGAAGCTTAGTGGGAGTGCCATTGTGTTCATCGTGCTAAATGTAGATAATATCCTAATCATTTGGGATGATATAAGGATAGTAATAATAAGTGTTTTATGATCTGGCTATTCCATACCTAGAGATATGATCTCAAAAAAATGCCTCTTGGATCTTAGTTCTGAAGGTGTTCAGAATCAAAGAAAAGAGGGTATTGGGACTGTCACATTTGTAGTACACCTTGGACATGTTCCATTTTCTGGAAATTTCAAGAAAGGCTTTCTTACCTTAAGATTTGGTACTGACCTATCTATAGGGATAGCACCTCAAAGAGTTGAGGAAGTGAATGCTAAAACTGGTTGCCCTTTTGTGCATCAGTTACAAGAAGCTGAAAGTATGCTAGATGTGTAAAAAAGCCAAGTGTCTGCCATGCAGTGGGAGTAGTAACAGTTACTAATCCTACTATGGAGATAGAACACTTAATTGCAGTAATAACAATATCTTCAAAGATGACAAGGCTTTAGAGATAGTGATCTCTAAGTCTTACCTTCAAGAAATTAAGACTTTTAGATGGAGATCTAAAAGGTCTTAACTGTGAATACCTTAGGAGATTGACATATCTAGGGATAAGGGTATTCTGATAAGGATAATAGAAATGACATACTGGTTATAATAATAATTTTTGAGCTGTAGTATCAAGGATACTATGACTGACAAAATTGAGTATTGGTTGCATTAGATTCAACATTCGCATTAGATGCGAGCATGGTTACTGGGGATATGCAAGTGCCATAAAAGGACTTGGCGTAGTCTCGCGGGAACAGAGCGACTGATCAACTTACCTAGCTATTTTCTAAATAGCCTATGATTGTCACATGAGTGTGGGTTTAAATGATTAGCCCATTAATGGATCTTTGGGCTAGTGGGAGATTGTTGGACATGCGAGCCCACGGCGAGCCATTATGCAATAAATGTTATTGCACATATCATTCCTTGATCTGAAATGAAGAATAAATAATTTGCATAATAGGTCCCTCTGTACAATTAGGCTTATGTACCATGACCGTCTTGATAATCATATAGCTGTTGATTCATTAAATGAATCATAGAGGCGGGTATTTGATGAATGTCTAAAGAGTTAGATAGAGGACTCATCAAGCACCGTCAAGTGATTATTAAGAGATAACCTCCAGCTTGAGTAGGAGATGGCAATCCTTTCTCACATAGGCTGATATTTGACCGACCTCTTGATGCAGGTCCTCTGCATGGGAATGGTGATTCAGAGGTGTCAGATTAGTTAAGTCAATGGGTTGACTTAGCGAGATCGAGATAACCTAAGTCCTATGTTGAATGCTGTCACAGCATAGGCACACATCCTCTGACCGGAGATAGATGTGTTACTATATGTCTGAGTGTGTACATTTGGCAGACCAGTAGGTTGATGACCTAACCAAGGTCTATACACCGGCGAGCTGGTGTGCATATAAGGGCATATGAGTAATACGATCTCTCATAGGGATCATACAGGTTCACTTATGAACAGGAAGACATGAGCTCACTCATGAGGTATTGGGACAGATCAAATTCCATGCATGGTCGTCGTACTTTAGAAGCATGACAAGAATTTGAAGGTATGATATATGCTTTGGGAAAGCATATGATCGATACCGATTCCCAATGACCAAGATTGAGAAACTTCGTGATCAAACCCTGAAGAAGACAGTGTAAAATTGATCTTCATCCTCAGGTTGATCATTGGTCTTCCAGTATGCAGGATGTGCAGGTATTGGGAATACCTGAGGGTGATGTGATCATAAACGATTGTATAACCATGACGCTTCCAGTCTGAGGGAGTGATGAAACAGGTCTGGATTTTAGTGACTCCTCTCAGTAGAGAAGTAACTTGATCTTAGTCCAAGTGTTGGACATTGATTTGAATGTGATTTAGATGCAATGAGAAGATTAAGTATACGTACTTGATTTAATCAAGCATCTGTGGGAGGTCCGTTAGATCTGGATTTGAGATGAGATCTCAACATTCAAGTCACTATACGTGGAACAATACAATCGCCATGTCCTTATCTCCAAGTATCTACGGAGAAAGCACATTATTCTTGAAAGAGTTCAAGAATAATTCCTGTGATGAATTTAGTATCCAAGCAAGAAGGTCTTGATGATTAAATGAGATTTAATTATCAAGTACAATATGAATGAGATTCATGTTGTGAGAATAATTGTCCAAAATAATTAAATGAGATTTAATTATCAAGGATAAGTAGATCGTGGATAGTGATATCCAGAATATCTGTGTATATTATAAATGGGATTTATAATATATCAGAGAGAGAGAAATATTGTAAATTGCATTTGTTAATTATTAATGTGGATTGGATCCACAGTAGTTAATTAATTGGAAATGTAATTTACAAATTAATTTGGGATGTGAATATGATTCACATATTTTTCAATGGCATTATTGAAATATACAAAATTAATTTGGAATTAATTTGGTGGATATTATTGCAATAATAGTTATTGTAGTTAATTAATAAATAATGAGATAAAATAAAAGGAGACAAAATACCACCAAATTACAAGGTGGCGTCACCTATGACATAGTCATAGCTGACGCCCCCTATAATCAAGGGTGGTTTGTTGCATCTCTTTATTTGTTATCATATTATCTCTTAATAAATAATTTATGTTAATTAAATTTTGTTGATAATAATTCAACATATATTTAATTTAATATAGATTAATGTTGTTGGTTTTTAACCAACAACAATCATAGCCGTTGGATAGCTCTTGGATGACAATAACCGTTGGATCCATATGAGTCATGGATTGATATCCATTGGATCCCAAACTAGTATATAAGGAGGGCAACCCTAGCCCTTGAAGGGTACACCAAGTAGATGCCTACTCTACTTCTCTCTCTCCCTCTCATTCTCATCCTCTCTCTCCCTCTCCATAAGGTGGTTGACCACCTTTGTTGAGAAAGAGAGAAGTTCTCGCCTTCGCCTTCGACTACTCGAGGATCTCCATCTTCTTTGGGGTTGCTTGCTCTAGAGGAAGACGACGGATTTCGTTGGACAAAATCAGGAGATTCGAAGCTTGGAACTTCATCGAGGATTGCGGGAGTCACGCATCTCATCATCGCGCCCGCAAGTGCTGTCTTCGTGGATCGGACTTGAGACAGGAGGATCTCTTGCTTTAGAGATATCGTGATCGCAACCACGCTTCGAGAGGTATTTCTAATACTTTGTGGTTTTATGAAACGATCCAAGAATTGTTCTTGTGATCATGTGGTTTCATCATATGATTTAAAATTTTTAAATTCAGCTGCACCTTGCGAATAGTTGCCCCGATCGCATGAGATGCGATCGTCACGCTTCCGTGATGCGCTTGAGGATTCTCAATATCATTCACCTTTATCATGAAGGAGGGGATAGCGTCTGGCGTCGGTGCATTCCTCAGGAGGAGCACCATAGTGTCCACACATACTGCCATAAGCTTGAGGCAGGAGGACATCACTCTGAGAGGAGAACAGCACAGAAAGTGCTCCAATCCAGCCTATGGTGGCCTACCTTCTTCAAGGATTCTGATGAATTCATGAAGAGGTGTACTGACTGTCAGAGGATGGGCACTTGTGGACAGCGTGATATGATGCCGATACAGCCCATTCACTTCTGTGAGGTTTTTGATGCATGGGGCATCGCTTTCATGGGTCCATTCTCTAAGAGTCAGGGATTCGAGTACATTTTGTTGGCTGTGGATTATGTGAGTCGTTGGGTTGAGGTCATTCCTGCCCGAACCACTGATGCTACGACCGTTTGTAAATTTTTGATGAAAAATATCATTTCATGGTTTGGGTGCCTAGGGTATTGATATCTGACAGAGGGTCTCACGTTATCAACGACAAGGTAAAGTCCCTTGCTAGCGAGTTTAGCATAGACCATCGATTTGCCACTCCATATCACCCTCAGACCAATGGTCTTGCTAAAGTATCGAATAGGGAGATTAAGACGATATTGCAGAAGATAGTATGCCCATACCGAAAGGATTGGTCATAGCTTTTGGACTCGGTCTTGTGGGCATATCGGACTTCCTTCATGACTCCTTTGGGTACATCTCCCTTTCGTCTCGTTTATGGCAAGACCTTCCATTTACCTATTGAGATGAGGCACAAGTCACTTTGGGTTGTCACTGATATATTATTTGATCTAGTGAGTATAGGTGATCAAATGAAGGTAGAATTGGCAGCCTTGGAGGAGCGTAGAGATACAGCCTTTTCAAACAGCCTTCAGTATAAGGAGCGAGTGAAGATATGACATGATTCTCACATCAGCCATAAGCAGTTTGAGCCAGACCAGAGAGTATGGTTGTTTGATGCTAGGCTTACATTATTTTTAGGGAAGTTGCAGAGTAAGTGGAAGGGATCATACTTGGTTGATGAATATGTAATTCATCACTATTAAAGCTGAAAATAGAGCCTTGTTCCCGAGTAATTAGGAGCATATTTCCCCCAATATTGCATAATTAGCATTCACGCATGCATTTATAGCATCCGCATTTTAGCATCAATAATTGCACTAAATAAGAAGCCAAATTCATCTGTAAAAATCATCTATCATTATATATTTTACACTAACCCACAACCCATAATTTTATTCTATATTGTATATATTACTGACAATAATAAGAAAAATAACAGGAAAATGCTAACCTGTAAAATTGACAAATAACACCCCAAACCAAGTTGGAGACCATGGATCTTAGAATGCACATATATCTCTCATACAGCCTCCAATTTAGGTCTACTCACTTCTAAATTAATACATATTCAGAGATCTTCCAAATGAGACCAATTTCATTTAAATCGGAGCTTGTATGCAAAACTTCGGTTTTGGGCCCCCATTGTATACTATATATATATATATGTATGTATATTTGTACCCTTGTATTTTATTTTATTTGACCTCGTTTCTGTTTTTGGTCAACATGAAACTTGTTGATTCATCGAGATCTACAACTTTCATGTTTTGAGTCTTTCCAAATTCAGCCATTTTCTCCGTCTTATTTCATATTCTTTCTCAGCCACTCAGATTTGGCCACGTGGCTCTTTACGGTTGCACCATGCGGCCCTCTTCATCATGTGCTACGCACCCCTCTTCCTCCATCGTCCGATGGTGCCTCTTTCCTCCAGATTGCGGTCGTTCACGCCGCATCTCATTTCAGCCGTCTGATCTGGGCCGAGATCTCATCCACACCGTTGGCCAGCACCTTCACCTCAGAGCGCCACGTGGCTACATCTTCACCGCCAGATCTTATCCATCACGCATCCATCTGTTCCGCTCATCCCTGCTAAATCTGGGCCCTTGGATCGTCTTCCAAGATCTCATCTAGATCGTCACTAGTGCCTCACTCCCCTTTGACCACGTGTTGTCACCCTCACCATCTGATCGCCTCTACATACATGAGATCTCAGCCGTTATCTCCCACTCAAATGACGACCCTCCGATCCTCGGCTCTGATGCAATCTTCGCCATTTGTCTCCACTCGACGCTACGCCAGCCACGCATAATGGCCCACACCCTTCGATCTCGACTCCAGGATCTAATCCTGGCCCTTCTCTCGCGCCCTTCTTCTTGCCATTGGATCACGAGATCCAATGATCTAGAGTTCGTCGTCTACCTCCGCAAGCACCTCACCAACGTCACCCCATTGGACGTCGGCAGACGTATCAAGTGAGCCAGCAGGGTTCACATGTTCAGAATCATACTCAGCAGCAACACCCTTATGGTCATTAGGGCTAGTCTTCACGTTCTTCATATCCTTCCTCTTCTCAACAACAACATTCATTATCAGGTTCAATGGATTTTCAATGATAAATTCTGGATGAGTTGTGTTCCTACGGGAATGAAGTATAGGATATGAGAGTTGATCTCAACCGTCTTTCTCATTTAAATGACGAACTCAATATTCCCTCTACATCCATTCCAGCACAGGTTCGGGCTAATTCCAATAGCCTGAACAAGATGCATCATCATCTTCCTATGGATCAGGTATATTATTCATGTTTCATAAATCTAAACATGATATCTCTCTGTTTGATTATGTTATCACTTGTCTCTCAGGAGCGCATGGACCGTGGTCGTACCTGATTGGGGTAAGGGCATGGATAGGACTGACTCTGAAGCTCAACTTGAGGAGACTTTAGAGGGTGATGATGCCAGACATCGTAACCAGAGAGTAAGCACTTCTGAAAAAGATTAAGGAGTACAAAAGTATAGCAGTACACATCAGATTCAGAATCTACGAAGGATCTTGTGCCTTCGGACAAGGAGAATGCACATTCAGCGGACATTCCCTATCCTAAAGTAGATAATCCTATTGTCATTCCATTTGTAAAAGATTCATTTTAAAAAAACTCAGTTTCTAATGATAATAATGAGAATGTTTATGTTTATGAATACGAGTCTTTACTTCATTCTCTTCCTATCCCTTTCTCCCGTGCTCTTACGGCAGGAAAGCGCATCATTAATAAGATTCAAAATGACGATCCAGATATGGCACGATTTTGTAGAGATAACACCATGGTAAAAGTGCCATTTGATGAGTATGTGGCTAGTCACTCTAAATTTCAAAATTATCTGAAGGTGAGATGCACACCAAGCAGAGTTAGTAGGAAAAAGCAAATAGCTACATCAAGATACATATTCTTTCAATTGCCACTACTTTTGTATCAAGAACTAGAAATTGCCGCAGAAGAAGAGAGATTCAGATGCACATTATGTGGTGAGTCATATCAATGACATAGGATTTGCACGTACTCTCCTAGATAATGGTTGTTCGATCAATTTATTACCCTTTGATTTATATGAGAAACTGAAGTTGGGTCCTTTACGTAAATATAGAGCAATACTTCAATTTGTAGACAAATAAATGAAAAATGCTAAGTGTGAGATCAAGAACGTCATTATCTCTACTGAGGGACAAAATTATAAGGTGGATTTCACAGTCCTCGAAATGGATATCCCTCATCATTGGAGAGATTCATAAATTATCCCTAGGCGACCATTCCTTAGGACTGTTGGAGCATAATTTGATTATCAGGCAGGGATGATGAAGTTTCGTTCTCCATGTGGAGAAGTGGAACTATAAATGAAGCAAACAAAATGGCAGCAACATTATTCTGAGTCAAGCACATAAATCTCTTCATTCTGCGAGGCAGGCTGCGATGTAGTTAACATAGTTGGGATTTGGACACAAAACCCAACAATACAGAATGAGGTACTCTCATCTGAAGAGGACAATGTTCACACAGTAGTCAATGATTCACTACCAGAGTTCTTGAAGTATGCATCTCCCAATTCCCTTGATGACACATAAGTCTCTTTTGACTTGTCGATTCCCATCCCTTCGGGACAATCAAGGGAAACTAGATGATGAGTCGGGCACGGCTTTGGCCGAATTACCGTTTATTTTTGGTGATCTGACTCCTTATTCTTTAGTACAGTTGGTGGACAACACTATAATTGAGTCATCTCCACTATGCAGCACTGATCCAGATTCTGTGGTGGTTCAGCCTGATATACCTGATGATTCAGCCTTGCCTGAGTTGAAACCACTACCTCCCACACTCAAGTACACTTTCCTTACAGGATCAAAGAATAAGTTTTTTGTCATCATTAGTTCTAAGTTGACTGTAGAGCAAGAAGCTAAGTTGTTGAAAGTGCTAGAGAAGAACCGTAAGGCGATAGGATGGACTGTGTCAGATCTTGTAGGTATAAACCCCACACTCTATTCACATCACATTTTTGTTGAGGAAAATGCTAGGCCTTCCTGTGAGTTTTAAAGGAGGCTTAATCCAAATCTACGATAAGTAGTTAAGAAAGAATTGAGAAATGGTGTGGAGCGGGTTTTATTTACCCTATCTCTGACTCTAAATGGGTGGCACATTTACATGTTGTCTCGAAGATGTCGGGAATTCAGATGGTGATCAATGAAAAATGAGTTGAGATTGGGACACGAGTACCCATGTCGTGGCGTGCCTGTGTCGATTACATGCGCATGAATGTTGTGACAAAGAAAGACAATTTACTTTGCCTTTTATTGATCAAATTTTGGAGAAATTAGCCGGGAAGAGTTCTTCTGTTTTCTTGACGGGTACTTGGGCTACAATCAAGTAGCAATCGCTTCTGAAGACCAGGAAAAGTCCACCTTCACATGTCCTTTCAGCACATATGCATTCAAGCGCATGCCTTTTGGGTTACGTAACGCCCCAGGCACATTTCAGCGGTGCATGAATGCGGTATTTGCCGAGATGGTTGGGGATTTCCATGAGGTCTTCATGGACGATTTTTCGGTCCATGGTGATTCATTCGATTCTTGTTTAGCACACTTGGACCAGGTTTTACAGAGGTGTAGGGAGGTGAATCTGGTACTCTCCTGGGAAAAGAGTCATTTCATGGCCAAGGAGAGTATCGTGTGGGGTCATGTTATTTCCAAAAAAGGGATGGAGGTTGATCCTGCCAAGGTGGATGTGATTAAGAAGCTTGATCCACCAACTAATATTAAGTCAATCAGGTCATTTCTGGGACATATTGGATTTTATAGAAGATTTATTCAAGATTTTTCTAAGATTGCCCGACCACTGACTGAGCTCTTAGGGAAAGACACCAAGTTCTTTGTCGATCACACGTGTCTTGAGGCCTTTGAGCTTCTTAAAAAGAAGATCTCTGACTCGATGATTCTCAAGCTCCTGATTGGTATCTTCCCTTTGAGATCATGACTGATGCTTTGGATTTTGCTATAGGAGTTGTATTGGGGCAATGACGAGATCAGATTATGTTCTCTATTCACTACGTAAGCAAAGTTTTGGATCTAGCTCAGAGAAATTATACAGTAACTGAAAAAGAAATGCTTGCAGTAGTTTGAGCATTAGAAACATTTAAGTCTGTGATTTTAGGCTCAAAAGTGACAGTTTATATAGATCATTCAGCTATTAGGTATCTCACGGAAAAGAAGGATGTGAATGCACGTCTTCTTAGATGGATATTGTTACTCCAGGAATTTGATCTGTAAATTAAGGATAAACTTGGGGTCTAAAATGTAGTAGCTGATCATGTTTCGAATTGAACTTAAAGATTCTCTTGATTCTGAGCCTATTCGAGAGACTTTTCCAAAGGAGTCTATTTGTGTTATAGATTCACTTCCATGGTACACCAACATAGTTAACTTCCTTGTCTCCAAGAAAGTTCCTCATGGTTGGACTAGGAGCAGTATAGACCGACTTAAGTCAGATTCAACGAAATACCATAAGGAGGATCTGTTCCATTTCTTCGAAGGACCGGCTTGTGTCTAGAGAAGGTGTATTCTTCAGGGGGAATACTTGAGTGTCCTCACATATTGTCACTCACTTAAAGATGGAGGACACCACTCAGGAAAAAAAACCGCTCACAAGATATTGCAATGTGGTTTCTATTGGTCGTCCTTATTTAGAGATGCAGCTGATTTTGTACGATCATGCCCTGTATGATAGAGAATGGGAGGGAATGTTGGTTCTAGAGATGAAATGCCCATGCAGCCTGTAATTTTTTTGTGATGTCTTTGATGCTCAGAGTATTGATTTCATGGGACCCTTCCCTAATAGCCAAGGATTTGAATATTTCTTGTTAGTTGTTGATTACTTGTCAAGATCGGTGGAGGCTATTCCAACCCGAGCCTCAGATGGAAAGACTATATGCAAATTTATCAAAGATCATATTTTTTTTCACGGTTCAGAGTACCTAAAGTGTTGATTTCTGATAGGGGTAGCCACTTTGTGAATGGATTGATGAAATCCTTAGTCAAGGACTATAAATTTGAGCACAAAATAACTAGTCCTTACCACCTTCGATCAAACGACATGTTAGAGGTTTCAAATAGGGAGGTGAAGAGTATTCTTCAGAAGTTAGTTCGTCTAGACAGGAAGAACTACTCTCAGTTGTTGGACCAAGTTCTGTGGACCTACAGAATATCCTACAAGACACCTCTTGGCACTTCACCTTTTAGAATGATTTATGGCAATCCATGTTGTTTGCCCACTGAGTTAGTACGCAAATCTGACTGGACTATAAAGAAGATTAATGGGAGTTGTAACTTAGGAAAACTATGTAGAGACCTTGACCTAAATGAACTAGTGGAAATCCGCAACCGAGTATATGACAACAACATGATCTATGAGGAAAAAGTTAAGAAGTGGCATGACTCACATATTAAATGCACAAACTTTGTTCCTGGACAGAAGGTATGGTTGTCTAATACAAAGTTAAAGATTTTCCACGGGAAACTTAAATCAAAGTGGATGGGTCCTTTCATTGTTGGGGAATTGCATGAGAATAGTAGTATAGAAATCTCAGAGCATGCACCATCCTTTTTGGTTAATGGACATTTACTCGAGCATTTTATAGAATTGTTAGAAAGGTTAACTCCCGTAGAAATGATCAAGTTCATGACTATTGATGTAGTTCATGGTCTATCAGAAGAGGCATAAGCATCTAGATAGATTCAAGTCATAAGTTTCAACATCAGCAGATTCATATCTTCTTTTTTTTCTTGCCTACACTTAGGATTTGATCATCCTAAGTATAGGGGGATCTAATGTCATTCTGATTGCTCCCCTAGGGTCTCCAGCTAATTCATATCTTTATACTTAAGCTATTCCTCATGTTAAGTATAGGGGACCGAGTCCTTATTTTCATCTAACTAATTCTTTCACTTATAATGCATCTGTGACTCTGGATTCAGTTCGTGTATCTTCTTTTATACTTAGCATAAGCTATGTCTTCATTTCACTTTGAGCTATGAGAATATAGCAAAAGCAAAGTAGAGGGGGGTCTACCGTATATATTGCATATATACTTTAGCCATAGCTCATAAAAAATTATTGGGGTTATGGGTATCTTATTACACTTTTAAAACTGATTTGTATAAAATGTTTTGAAAATAATTTTTGAAAATTATATTGTTTAACATGGTTTTCAAAATTGTTTTACGTGGTTTGCGAAAATATGATTTGACATGTTTGGAAAATCTTTTGTAAAATACATTGAAAATCTATACATTTACGTGACAATGTTTGCAAAAAGTTTTCAAAAATCCTTTTCAAAGCTAAGGGTGTAAATGAGTCTAATTAATTAACCATCTAACTTGAAAAAACCTCACTAACCTCTATTGTGTCTCTTCAGTTTCTTATAGTGTTTTAATTATGTCTCAGAGGTATGATGTTTCTCCGAACCATCTTGTCAATTTCATTTATAAGGTTGCCTTTACTTGGAATATTACAAGGGTCCGACATGGAGAAAAAAATCTGGATGTCGATTCTGTATTTTGGAAGATTATGTTGATACGGAGTTCTCTGAAAAGAGTGATGCTAATCAAGGAGGATGATCTTTTGAAATAAGAATTAGATATGGAAGTTCCTTTAACTTTTCTCGAGGACGTTCACTTGATGAATACTCACCTTTCTTGTAAGTTGGGTCATTCCTCTTTATCTAGTTTTTCTCTTTTAAGAAAAATCCAAAAATATGTCGCAGGATTTCAAGGATCCATTCATCTTCCCATAATCATGAAGAATTTTGAGGCTTGCCATGTCGATATGAATATTACTTTTGAGGAAGAGTAACATCATTCTAGAAGGATAGAATTTCAAGTTTATGAAGACCTTTCTTACTCAGATTCAGAAATATTCTCCATTAGGAAGAAGTAGTTGAAACATAAGGCAGCATGTGATTTTAAACCTCGAAGATTCAATCTTGATTCCTAAAGAGCCGAAGTTTGTAATGTTGTGTTGGGTATCTTAGTATTTGTTCTTCGTGTTACTCCTCTGTGTTGTTCTATCAAAGACACCCCGTCCATTGACTTTATTTCAATAAAACTAATAATCTTTAATTCTTTTGCAAAATTTACTAACTAACTAACTTGTTAACTGGTGTCTTTCACTGACATATTTTTCACTATGCACTCAGGGCTTGAGACAATCTTCAAACACTTGGTTTTTGGAGTCCATAAACCTAGAGTTATCATGTATTAATCATTAGGGCCATGGACTTAAAAAATTCACACTCTCCTAGCTGGAAGATATGCATGCTATATTGCATGCTTAATCTCCCTTAAAAAGAATTTAACTCTCACTCACATGCACGACTGTATTCATGATTGAGATGAGTCAAGGTATCACTAAGGAGACTGAGATTTGAATTTTGAGTTTGGACTTGATCCGTATGATGCTTAAGGATGGGATAAAATTAATGATGGCTTCATGAAACCTGAGTGTCAGCATCTTACCCAGTAGGGGACATGTTCTCATGCAATCTCTTGATCTTAACCAAAAGTGCCAGGGTGTGATGACATTAAATTAATAAGTTGATCAGTGTGCGCCAATCTTTTGGTAAAAGCAGTGGAGCTAGCCAAAAACAAAGAAAGAAAGTAATGATGAATGAAAAGCTATCACCATACAGGGTCAAAAATATCAAAGAGCTACCATCAAAGGCAAGCGCTCCCAACCATCTTTCAAAAGTGTCCATTTGGACCACTGCTATTAGGAACAGGAGTCGGGCTAGCACCCAGAAAGGGCCCTGCATCGTAAATACTACAAGTTTGGGTGTAGAAGGTATTATAGATACTCAAAAAAGGCACACCTCAGTGCACTCCCAGGAAAACAAGTGCATAAGAATCCACCTTCTCTTGATGGACACACTGATGGCTAAATCAAAATGTGATGCATTTTTGCACTTGAGAGAGCCATGTTCCAATGAGAGGCAAAGAAATAAAGTACACAATCATATATCTTCCATGATGACCTTCCATCTATACTTTTAAAGTTTGACAAAGTAAAGAGAAGGTGGATTGAGGAAAGACTAGATTTGTTACCTAGAGTCGAGGGTTGTGTCCTTAGGAGAGCTTCTGAGATTGGAATTTTTGGTGATGTTTTGACTCTACTCTTATGTTGCAATCTACACTAAGTTATATCCATATATTTATATGTACAATTGAGAGTCTGGCAAATAGAGGAGTTGAATTCCTTTTGATTAATACTTGGATCGACTCAGATTTTTAGGATTCCAAAAATTTAATGTTCTAGGTCAAATCAAGCCTTGTAATATCACAAGCACAAGTTAGGGAATTCACTAATTAAACTAACTCTCTAACAAATTATTTATCTATTAGATCGAGGATGAGATTAGCTTAAGTATAGAGGGGGCGATAAATCCCAGATTTATCATCTTAATTGATTATGTTTATCTCCTTTACTTAAGTTAATGACAAGATTCATGGACTCACTAACACTAATGGCTAATTCATGTGTTGTATATAATTAATACTAATTCCTATATATTAATATAATCATATTATGGTGTAATATTTTTATGTATTTATTCCTTATTAAAAAATCAAAAAAAAAATTGGACTAAAAGTGTATAGTAATATAAAAACAAAACAAAAATCCAAAAAAATAAACAAAAGGAAAATAAAGAAAATGGTTTTATTTGGTTTTTTATTTTTATCTATGTAACAGATGACCTCTAATCTCTTTGACTTCTACATAAAAGTTGTAGATCTCATCGAGATCTACAACTATTATGTTTAGCACTTTTCATAATTCAACCTCTAACTAATTCTTTCTTAATTATCTTCGATTTATTGAATTTCTCCAATTTCTATTGGTCCACGTGGCGCCCTCTACTTTGACCACGTTGCCTGCTCCTATGTCGCAACCCACACACTCATTTCCACCGTCTGATCTCCTGATCAACTCCATCTGAGCCGTCCTTCGGTGCCTCAATATTTGACCGTTGGATTTTTTTGATCAAGCGCATCCAGCCCATTCTTTAACGCCTAGATCATGACTGCTTGATTGTGTTTAACTAGTGGTTCTCAATCGCCTCAACCCAACCATCTGATCTGATGATCGGACGGTTGAGGTTTATCTTCAACCTCTAGCCACATCTGCCAAGAGACACGACTATTCGTTCCATGGCAACTTCTGCCATTTTCGCCACCCATCTCCAGTTGTCCCCCGATCAAACCTCCATTAGCAACCTCTTCCCCTAACTTCCCTCTCCTTCGCGTCAACCACCAAAACCGTTGGAAGTCACCGTATTGCTTTGGCGTGCTACTTGAAATCACCTCAAAACTCCTTGCAGCGTCTGCCATTTCACCTTTAAATAACCCTTCTCCACCCCTTGCTCCAGCTGTCCACCCTTGTGTGAGTTCCCCTTAGCTTTCTGGCCTCCTCAGTGACAGAGAGAGAGAGTCTAAGATTAAGCGATGAAAGGTCACGAGCTCTGGTGAGAACCTTGGTTTCTCAACCAAGTCACAACATAGATTTGCGGCTGTTTGAGCTTAGTTCTTTTGCCAAGAACTTCAAGTGAAGAAGACGAAGCTCCTCGCTTTACCAAGTCGCTTTAGATTCAACTGATTCTATATCTTCTTCAACACTTCAACTTGCAGGTCAGATCTCTGTGTTTTTATATTGTTAACTTATAGGATTTATTATCCAATTGTTAAGCACTCTAAGACTCAACTTAGAGGTTGTTTCCATGCGCCTTTGATCATTAGTTCACGCGTAACTTCTCTTGTTGTCGATCATTTCTTCATCGTTGTGACCACGCGAATCCATCGGTGTCTTCTCCGTGGAGGTGACATCCCATAGGGACAAGTCCTTCACCTTCGAGTAGCTCTCCATTTGATCTCATAAACTTTAATCTGTTTGTTGGGTATTTGTATTTCTTTTGGACTAACAATGCATGTCAAATCAGCTTCAATGATCGGAAAATAGAACGAGCTCCAGTCTCCTATTCATTCTCCGGTGACACTTCATCAATCAAGCTTGTTCTGGACCTTAACGTCTTCTCCGAGCAACCATTATCTTTGTTGACATCCAACAGAGGTGATTGGGCTTTCAGACTGCCGGGGGGAACACAGAGGAGCAGCCTAACCTTCGTCGGAGCCCAGCCATACTGCCGCTGCACAGTGAGGAGGTAGAAGAAATTGCGTACCAGATACCGTCGATCTTATCGAATTATGAGAGATCTGACGGCCAATATTGATCCACGTTGCCTATCCGAAGCAACAGTTTAAACCTCATACTTGGAATATAGCTGCAGTCCGAGCCTACTTCCCAGCCACCAGGGAAGCATCAAATGCTGACGCGTGGCCCGACCCTGGTTGACCGAACCTACTCCATCACATGTTCTGCGCGTACGGGTGGAAAATTTGTAGTTAAAATCCATCCATTTTTGGATATTAGAGATAATTCCTCCCGCCTGTTTAACATTTGCATGTTATTTACATATTAGTCCCTGTCTGTACTTATATGTAACAAAACTTGGAATTTTTATTACAATTGTATCCCTGGATTCTATGTTAAATATCTTGCTATCCAGAAGTACAAATATCTGTGGATGGTTTAAGTTCAAAATTCACGTATAATCTCTTCTTTGTTTTAAAGTACTTAAGTTATTCATGGAATTAGATTGAAAAGTACTTTAAATGAATTTTTGAACTTATTAAATTATCATAAATTTTATTGATCTACTGCTATTTAAATTAAGTCATTACTGGGTCATTAAAAGATTTGATTGTTGATTAAAAGAATAGAGTGATTATTTAGATAAGATGAGATAAACTTTTGAGACTGATTTCTCTCATTGCTTGATTAATTTTACGAGTGATTAATTCTGGGTATTTTCATCATCGAAGTTGTTTGCCGTGATAATCTAAGTGTTGTTTTCCTATTCATATTGTCAGTGCATCCATGTTTGCATTTAAGTTACTTGCATAGAAAATGTGTTAAAAAACTTTATTGATTGTGTAGTGTGCATCAGCTCAAAGTAATAAATCTCTAAATTATTGTTTAAACTATTTGTTCTCTAAATTTGATCATTAAAGTGCTCGCATCCTTGTGTTCAATCATTGACTTCCCAGGTTATAAATTAAAGCTGAGAATCTCGTCACTGAGATTCATCTCAGTTCTGTATGATATGCTAAGTGCTCGTGCTACAATAGATCGATTTTAATACATGCATTTAGCGGTTCATCAGATGGCGCTGTTGCTAGGGATGTGGCATATTTTGTGATTATTTTTAAGAGCAAATATTTATTTTGATTTATTCAGTAATTTTTAGTTTAAATATTTTTGAGCTTGTTTTCTTATATTGTGTTTTAGAATCAATTAATCTTTCTAAATCTCTCTTGAATTTTCTAATAAATTTAAATTGTTTCGTGATAGGCCTGTGGAGCCGACTGTTTCTGAAGGATCGCGGAGGCAAAGAGCTTGGAGAAATTTGTTGGAGAGCCACGAGACATATAATTAAGTTGAGAGATTAGTAGTTTAGTTAATTTATATTCCGTTCCCATTTACAGCGGTTCTCGATTGAGATCTCACGTATGTAAACAAAGGCCTCTTAAAACTTTAGTTATTCTTATGTGTGGTTGTGTCGAGAGTGGTTATCGACTTGAGTGATGTTTTAGATTCAAGTTTACGCCAAATTGAAAGATCATAGGTCATTTCCTTGCTTGATCTATTTTGTAATTTAGGATACACTACGCAAATCTCATAATATTCACATTTGCAAAAAAAAAATCTTAAGAGATTCATAGACGCATGTAACTACGTTATACTTAGTCAAATTAAACCGATTTTTTCATCGCTAATAGAAGTGTTGTTTAGGTGCGATTTCGCGATTTGCATCATATAGTTAGATTTAAAAATTCTGTTCTGCATCCACATGGAGAGGGTTGGGAAGCGCTGTAAGTGTCTCTAACAATTGCATGCATCATTGATTTTTGTTGCACTCCATTTTCCGATTTCTTATTCAGTTTTTGCCAACTTAAGGAATAAAGGAAAAGGGAATGTACATTAGGCAATGGTTGTGGTCACTTAATTTCAGGAGATAACCTAATCTCCTTGAATCGGGACGAAATTGATGCAAGTTGACTTAAATTAATTGGAATAAAATCAACCTTGTTTTTGGGTAGTAAAATCCTCATTTGTTTGCAGGTACATTTCTGTGAGAGAGGGATGACATTAGGATAGAGCCATGCCACGAATTTTCATATGAACTACTGGTTCTTTAAAAATGATTAGCTACTTCTTAGTGAGGATCTATGAGTAGCTCATAAACGATCCAGATTTCCTTAGCAGAGTGGAGGGTTTAGAGGACCCGATCCTCAAGTAAACGGGTAGCCGTATTTATACGGTCCGACTTACCTCTATACTGACTGAGAGTGGATGCAACTAGTCATATGGATCGGGATAGTTTGTAGGGAAAATTAGGTTCCTAATAGCTCGTAACTCTGAAAAGATTTGTATCGAATCACCAATTAAAATTTGACAAGATAATAAGCCCATCATCTGGGCCTTTAGTGTTGAGTTGGTGAATTAATCAGGATTTGTATTTATTGTTTTGTGTGAGTCACTCTGTACATTCGAGTGCCTAGTAAAAATTAGGTTCTTCTGAAACTAGCGTGCTCAATTCCTTTGTCTCTTAAACATCTATATGGATAATTGGTCGGATTTTTGCTCGGTCTTTGCGAGCCTATCACTGAACCATCCAAATATTGCATATTCACAGGTCCAGACTCTTTCTTTTTCTGGACCATCTCGGATTCGAAGCAACCCTTGATTTGAACCGATGTATCATGATTCACTCCTAGGGGAAGGTTACATCCATACTGACCCTTTTCCTTCTTCTTTTCTCACTAAGGAAGATCATTGACTTGGTGAGATCGACGTGATTTCGTTATCTTCGTCTAGATCTCATTCCAATCTTTGTTTGATGACGGTTTCAAAGACTCGATAAAGATGCCTCCTAAAAAACATAAAGGGAATGGGGTGGAAGAAGAGCGAGAAGACCTGTTGCTTGAAGTGTTGGCTAGGTTAGCTGAAGCTGAACAAAATCAAGCACTTAAGAGAGCATAGCTTGGCCAGTTACATCTAGGTAATGATAGATCTATGGATGCATCTTATAATCCTGGATAGTTTCATATGAGAAATTGGTTGAGCCTGGCTGATCCTGAAGTAGAATATAAGTTGAAGTCGCAATTCCTTAGTTTGCTACCACATTTTCATGGGAATGATCATGAGGAACTGTACGCATTCCTAAGGGACTTTGAGTTGGTTTGTTTTAACCTTAGCCATCCTAGGGTTAACCAAGACTACATAAGGCTCAAAGCCCTTCCATTGCCTTGAAGGATAAGGCTGATTATTGGATGAAGAACTTGGGGGTTGATGTCACAACTTTTGTCCAGTTCAAGGACTTATTCTTGAAGAATTTTTATCCTATGACTAGAGCAAATTTGATGCATTCACGCATCACAAGTTTCTCTCAACTTCCTAACGGAGCTTTCTGTGATTCATGGGAGAGATTCAAAGACCTTTTAGAGAAGTGTCCTTGTCATTGCTTAGAGCCTACCATCCTAGTTCAGTACGTATATTGCGGTCTACATCCTGAGGTGTAGGGTTTAGTTAGTGTTGCTTGTAGAGGCAACTATACTTCACGAGGAGCAGACATTGTCTGGAAAGTGTTCGAACAAATGGTTGAAACAAATAGAGCACAAACCGCTAGTAGAGCTCAGCTGGAGACCACCAATCCATTCTTATCCAGTGGAGGAACAAAGGCTACAGTAGATCCTTTTGACATGGATTTAAGAGCTGATAAATTTAGATAGTCGAAAGGATAGATAGACGGATGAATGAGTTGGACAGTAATTTGTTTAAACTACCTAAACATATGACGGAACTTTCTGAGAAGGTATCCAAGATGAAGGTACCTACCATGATTGCATCTGATTCTTCTGTATATCGTGTTCATCACATCCAGGAGCAGCAGATGTCTGGGGCATTACAACCATGGGTTGAGGAGGAGCTTGTAGCCCATCTTTGTTAGCAACAGCCACCGTCTGTAGAGACTATTACGGAGGAGCCTTCCCAGGTGTGGGAGGTAAATGGTGTATGGTACACAAATGACTCTGCCAAACAGGGAGGTTCTGGGGATCAATTCTCCTATCAACGTCCCTAGACATTCTACAACACATCATTTGCTTCTACACCTCTTCCAGGTCCAACTAGTTCTGGATCCATCCCTTATCAAGCATCAAGGCAGAAACAAACAATTTGGGCATCAGCAAATGTATCAAGCGAGCTAGTAGGGTTCGCATGTTTAGAATCATAATCAGCAGCAACACCCTTATGGTCATCAGGGCCAGTCTTCACGTTCTTCATATCCTTCCTCTTCTCAACAACAACATTCATCATCAAGTTCAATGGATTTTCAGCGACAAATTCTGGATGAGCTGCATTCCTACGGGAATGAAGTACATGATTTGAGAGTTGATCTCAACCATCTTTCTCATTTAAATGATGAACGCAATATTCCCTCTACATTCATTCCAATCCATGTTCAGGCTAATCCCAATAGCCTGAACAAGACACATTAGTATCTTCCTATGGATCTGGTATATTATTCAGATTTTCATAAATCTGAACATGAGATCTCTTTGTTTGATTATGTTCATCATATGTCTCTCAAGAGCGGAAAGATCGTGGTAGTACCTGATCGGGCTAAGGGCATGGATAGGCTCAACTCTGAAGCTCAACCTGAGGAAACTTCAGATGATGCCAGACATTGTAACCAGAGAGCAAGCACTTCTAAAAGAAGATTAAGAAGGAGTACAAAAGCAGAGCATCATGCATTGGATTCAGAGTCTACGAAGGATCTTGTGCCTTCGCACAAGGAGAATGCACATTTACCAGACATTCCATGTCTAAAGTAGATAATCCTATTGTTATTCCATTTGTGAAAGATTTATGTTAAACTCAGTTTCTAATAATAATAATGAGCATGTTTCTGTTTATGAATCTGAGTCTTCACTTCATTCTCTACCTATCACTTTCCCCCTGCTCTTACGACAAGAAAGCGTATCATTAATAAGATTTAGAACGACGATCCAGATATGGCATGATTTTGTAGAGACATGGTAAAAGTGCCATTTGATGAGTATGTGTCCAGTCACCATGTAATTCAAAAATATCTGAAGGTAAGATGCACACCAAGCAGAGTTAGCAGGAAAAAGCAAAATAGCTACATTAAGACACATATTCTTTTGATTGCCACTACTTTTTGTATCCTGAACCAGAAATTGCCACAGAAGAAGAGAGATTTCAATGCACATTATGTGGTGAGTCATATCGATGACATAGCATTTGCACGCATTCTCCTATATAGTAGCTCTTTGATCAATTTATTACCCTATGCTTTATTCGAGAAACTGAAGTTGAGTCCTTTACGCAAATCTAGAGCAATACTTCAGTTTACAGACAAATCAATGAAAAAGGCTAAGGGTGAGATCAAGAACATCATTATCTCGAAATGGATATTCCTCATCATTGGAGAGATTCACAAATTATCCTTGGGCAGACATTCTTTAGGACTGGTGGAGCATCATTTTATTATCAGACAGGGATAATGAAGTTCCATTCTCCAAGTGGAGAAGTGGAACTGTATATGAAGCAAACAAAATGGCAACAACTTGATTTCGAGTCAAGCACATATTTCTCTTCATTCTCTGAGGCAGACTATGATGTAGTTAACACAGTTGGGATTTGGGCACGAAAACCAACAATACAGAATGAGGTACTCTCATTTGGAGAGGACAATGTTCACATTGCAGTTACTGATTCATTACCAGAGTTCTTGAAGTATGCATCTCCCTATTCCCTTGATGACACAAAAGTCTCTTTTGACTTGTCGGTTCCCATCCCTTCGGAACAATCAAGGGATATAGATAAGTTGGACGTGTCTTTGGCCGAATTACCGTTTATTTTTGGCGATCCGACTCCTTATTCTTTAGTACAGTTGGTGGACAGCACTACAATTGAGTCATCTCCACTATGCTTCACAGATCCAGATTCTGTGGTGGTTCAGCCTGATATACCTGATGATTCAACCTTGCCTGAGTTGAAACCACTACCTCCCACACTCAAGTACACTTTACTTATGGGACCAAAGAATAAGTTTCTTGTCATCATTATTTATAAGTTGACTGTAGAGCATGAAGCTAAGTTGTTAAAAGTGCTAGAGAAGAACCGTAAGTCTATAGGGTGGACTGTATCGGATCTTGTAGGTATAAACCCCACACTCTGTTCACATCACATTTTTATTGAGGAAAATGCTAGGCCTTCCCGTGAGTTTCAAAGGAGGCTTAATCCAAATCTACGGAAGTCGTTAAGAAAGAAATTGAGAAATGGTGTGGAGCGGGTTTTATTTACCCTATCTCTAACTCCAAATGAGTGGCACCTTTCCATGTTGTCTCAAAAAAGATGGGAATTCCTATACTAACCAATGAAGAAGGACTTGAGATTGCGACACGAATACCCACATCGTGGCGTGTCTGTGTCGATTACAGGCACCTGAATGCTGTGACAAAGAAAGATCAGTTTCCTTTGCCTTTTATTGATCAAATTTTGGAGAGATTAGCCAGGAAGAGTTCTTCTATTTTCTTGACGGATACTCGGGCTACAATCAAGTATCAATCGCTCCGGAAGACCAAGAAAAGACCACCTTCACATGTCCTTTCGGCACATATGCATTCAAGCGCATGCTTTTTGGGTTATGTAATGCCCCAAGCACATTGCAGCGGTACATGAATGTGCTATTTGCCGAGATAGTTAAGTATTTCCTTGAGGTCTTCATGGATGATTTTTCAGTCCATGGAGATTCATTCGATTCTTGTTTAGCACACTTGAACCAGGTTTTATAGAGGTGTAGGGAGGTGAATCTGGTACTCTCCTGGGAAAAGAGTCATTTCATGGCCAAGAAGGGTATCGTGTGGGGGCATGTTATCTCCAAAAAAGGGATGGATGTTGATCCTGTCAAGGCGAATGTGATTAAGAAGCTTGATCCACCAACCAATATTAAGTCAGTCAGGTCATTTCTAGGACATGTTGGATTTTATAAAAGATTGATTCAAAATATTTTTAAGATTGTTTGACCACTGATTGAGCTCTTAGAGAAAGACACTGAGTTCTTTGTCGATCACAAGTGTCTTGAGGCCTCTGAGCTTCTTAAAAAGAAGATCCACGACTCGTTGATTCTGCAAGCTCCTGATTGGTCTCTTCCCTTTGACATCATGACTGATGCTTTGTATTTTGCTATAGGAGTTGTATTGGGGCAACGATGAGATTGGATTCCATTCGCTATTCACTATGTAAGCAAAGTTTTGGTTCTAGCTCAGATAAATTGTATAGTAACTGAAAAAGAAATGCTTGCAGTAGTTTGAGCATTAGAAAAGTTTAGGTCTGTGATTTTAGGCTCAAAAATGGCAGTTTATATAGATCATTCAACTATTAGGTATCTAATGGAAAAGAAGGATGTGAAGGCGCGTCTTCTTAGGTGGATATTGTTACTCTAAGAATTTGATCTGGAAATTAAGAATAAACCCGAGGTCAAGAATGTAGTAGTTGATCATCTTTCGAGGATTGAACTTAAAAATTCCCTTGATTCTGAGCCAATTCGAGAGACTTTATGAGTCTATTTGTTTTATGGATTCACTATCATGGTACGCATCATGGTTAACTTCCTTGTCTCCAAGAAAGTTCCTCATGGTTGGACTAGGAGCAGTATAGACCGACTTAAGTCAGATTCAAGGAAATAGCATTGGGAGGATCCGTTCTTTTTCTTCGAAGGACCAAATTTTGTCTGGAGAAGGTGTATTCCTAAAAAGGAATACTTGAGTGTCCTCACATATTATCACTCACTTGAAGATGGAGGACACCGCTCAGGAAAAAGAACCGCTCGCAAGATATTACAATTTTGTTTCTATTGGCCAATCTTATTTAGAGATGCAACTGATTTTGTACGGGCGTGCCCTGTATATCAGAGAATGGGAGGGACTGTTGGTTTTAGAGATGAAATGCCCATGCATCCAGTAATTTTTTATGATGTCTTTGATGCTTGAGGCATTGATTTCATGGGACCCTTCCCTAATAGCCAAGGTTTTGAATATATCTTGTTAGTTGTTGATTACTTGTCATGATGGTTAGAGGCTATTCCAACCCGAGCCGCAGATGGAAAGAGTGTATGAAAATTTATCAAAGATCGTATTATTTCAACGTTCAGAGTATCTAAAGTGCTGATTTCTGATGGGGGTAGCCACTTTGTAAATGGATTGATGAAATTCTTAGTCAAGGACTATAAATTTGAGCACAAAATAACTAGTCCCTACCACCCTCAATCAAACGGCATGGCCGAGGTTTCAAATAGGCAGGTGAAGAGCATTCTTCAGAAGTTAGTTCGTCCATACAGGAAGAACTGATCTCAGTTGTTGGACCATGTTCTGTGGGCCTACATAACAGCCTACAAGACACCTCTTGGCCCTTCACCTTTTAGAATGATTTATGTCTAGACATGTCATTTGCCCGCTGAGTTAGTACACAAATCTGAGTGGGATGTAAAGAAGATTAATTGAAGTCGTCATTAGGAAAACTGTGTAGATACCTTGACCTAAATGAACTAGTGGAAATCCGCAACCGAGCATATGACAACATCATGATCTATAAGGACAAAGTTAAGAAGTGGTATGACTCGCATATTAAATACAAAAACTTTGTTCCTTGACAGAAGGTATGGTTGTTTAATGCAAAGTTAAAGATTTTCCACGGGAAACTTAAATCAAAGTGGATGGTTCCTTTCATTGTTGGGGAAGTGCATGAGAATGGTAGTATAGAAATCTCAGAGCTTTCAGAGCATGCACCATCCTTTTAGGTTAAAGGACAGTTACTCAAGCATTTTATAGAATAGTCAAAAGGTTAACTCTCATAGAAATGATCAACTTCATGCCTATTGATGCAGTTCTTGCTCTATCAGAAAAGGCATAAGCATCTGGATAGATTCAGATCAAAAGATTCAACATCAACCGATTCATATCTTTTCTTTTTTCTCGCATACACTTAGGCTATGACCAGCCTAAGTATATGGAGGATCTAATGTCATTCTGATTGCTCCCCTAGGGTCTCCAGCTATTTCATATCTTTAGACTTCAGCTATTCCTCAGCTTAAGTATATGGGGACCCGAGCCCTTATTTTCATCTAACTGATTCTTTTACTCATAATGCATCTGTGGTTCTGGATTCAGTTCGTGTACCTTCTTTTATTCTTAGCATAAGCTATGGGTTCATTTCACTTTGAGCTATGAGACATATAAAAAGCCAAGTATAGGGGGGTTATCGTATATATTGCATATATACTTTAGCCATAGCTCATAAAAAATATTGGGGTTATGGGTATCATATTACACTTTTAAAACTAATTTGTAAATGAGTCTAATTAATTAACCCTTTAATTGATATGTGATAATGTATGCAAAAAGTTTTCAAAAATCCTTTTCAAAGCTTAGGGTGTAAATGAGTCTAATTAATTAACCCTCAAACTTGAAAAAAACTCACTAACCTCTATTGTGTCTCTTCAGTTTCTTATAGTATTTTAATTATGTCACAGAGGTTATGAAGTTTCTCCGAACCATCTTGCCATTTTCATTTATAAGGTTGCCTTGCCTTGGAATATTACAAGGGTCCGACATGGAGAAAAATCTGGATGTCGATTCTATATTTTGGAAGATTAAGTTGATACGGAGTTCTCTGAAAAGAGTAATGCCAATTAAGGTGGATGATCTTTTGAAATAAGAATTAGATTGGAAGTTCCTTTACCTTTTTTCGAGGATGTTCACTTGATGAATACTCACCTTTCTTGTAAGTTGGGTAATTCCTCTTTATCTAATTTTTCCCTTTTAAGAAAAACCTAAAAATCTGTCGCATGATTTCAAGGATCCATTCATCTTCCCATAATCATGAAGAATTTTGAGGCTTCCCATGTAGATATGAATATTACATTTGAGGAAGAGTGGCATCATTCTAGAAGGATAGAATTTCAAGTTTATGAAGATCTTTCTTATTCAGATTCAGAAATATTCTCCATTAGGAAGAAATAGTTGAAACACAAGGCAGCCTGTGATTTTAATCCTCGAAAATTCAATCTTGATTCCTAAGGAGCTGAAGTTTGTAATGTTGTGTTGGGTATCTTAGTATTTATTCCTCATCTTACTCCTCTGTGTTGTTCTATCGAAGATACCGAATCCATTGACTTTGTTTCAATAAAACTAATAATCTTTATTTCTTTTGCAAAATTTACTAACTAACTAACTTGTTAATTGGTGTATTTCACTGACATATTTTTACTATGCACTCAAGGCTTGAGACGATCTTCAGACACTTGTTTTTTGGAGTCCATAAACTTAGAGTTATCATGTATTAATCATTAGGGTCATGGACTTAAAATTCACACTCTCCTAGTTGGAAGATATGCATGCTATATTGCATGCTTAATCTTCCTTAAAAATAATTTGACTCTCACTCACATGCACGACTGCATTCATGATTGAGATGACTCAAGGTATCACTAAGGAGACTGGGATTGGAGGTCTGAGTTTGGACTTGATCTGTATGATGCTCGAGGATGGGATAAAATTAATGATGGCTTCATGAAACCTGAGTGTCATCATCTTAGCCAGTAGGGAATATGTTCTCATGTTAACTATTGATCTTAACCTGAAGCGCCAGGGTGTGATGACAATAAATTATTAAGTTGATCAGTGTGCGCTATATTTTTGGTAAACGCAGTGAAGCTAGCCAAAAAAAGAAAGAAAGAAATGATGAATGAATAGCTCTCACCATACAAAGTCAAAAATATAAAAGAGCTACCACCAAAGGCAAGCGCTCCCAACCATCTTTTAGAAGTGTCCATTAGGACCACTGCTATTAGGATCAGGAGTCGTGCTAGCACCCAGAAAGGGCTCTGCATCGTAAATGCTACAAGACTGGGTGTAGAAGGAATAATAGATACTAAAAAAAGGCACACCCTGGTGTACTCCCAGGAAAACAAGTGCATACGACTCCAACGTCTCTTGACGGACACACTGATTGGCTAAATCAAAATGGGTTGCATTTTGACACTTGAGAGAGCCCTGTTCCAATGAGAGGCAGAGAAAATAAGTACACAATCCTATATTTTCCATGATCAGACCTTCCATATATCCTTTTAAAGTGTGACAAACTAAAGAGAAGGTGGATTGAGGAAAGACTACATTTGTTCCCTAGAGTTGAGGGTTGGGTACTTAGGAGAGCTTCTAAGATTGGAATTTTTGGTGATGTTTTGACTCTACTCTTATGTTGCAGTCTACACTAAGTCATATTCCTTATATTTATATGTACGATTGAGAATCTGGCAATTAGAGGAGTTAAATTCCTTTTGATTAATAATTGGATCAACTCAGAGTTGTAGGATTCCTAAAAATTTAGTGTTCTAGGTCAAATCAAGCCTTGCAATCTCACAAGCACAAGTCAGGGAATTTACTAATTAAACTAACTCTCTAACAAATTCATTATTTATTAGCTCGAGGACGAGCTTAACTTAAGTATAGGAGGTGATAAATCCAAGATATATCAGCTTAATTGATTATATTTATCTCCTTTACTTAAGTTGATAACAAGATTCATGGACTTATTAACACTAATTGCTAATTCATGTATTGTATATAATTAACACTAATTCCTATATATTAATACAATCTTATTATGGTGTAATATTTTTATGTATTTATTCCTTATTTAAAAATCAAATAAAAATTAGATCAAATTTGTATAGTAATATAAAAATAAAACAAAAATCCAAAAAATAAGCAAAAGAAAAATAAAGAAAATGGTTTATTTGGTTTTAATTTTTATCTATGTAACAGATGACCTCTGATCTCTTTGACTTCTACATAAAGGTTGTAGATTTACCACTTTTCATAATTCAACATCTAACAATTCTTTCTTAATTATCTTTGATTTATTGAATTTCTTCAATTTCTATTGGGCCACGTGGTGCCCTCTGCTTTGAGCATGTGGCCCGCTCCTTTGTCGCCACCCGCACACTCATTTCCACCATATGATCTCTTGATCAACTCCATCTGAACCATCCTTCGATGCCTAAATATTTTACCATTGGACTTTTTTATCTAGCGCATCCCGACCCTTCTTTAGTGCCTAGATCATAATTGCTTCATTGGGTTTGATCAAGTGGTTCTCAATCGCTTCAACCCCAACCGTCTGATCTGATGATCGAATGGTTGAGGTTTATCTTCAACCTCCAGCCACATCTACCAACAAACACGACTGTTTGTTCCATGGCAACTTCTACCATGTTCGCCACCCATCTCCAGTTGTCCCCAAACCAAACGTCCATTAGCAACCTTTTCTCCTAACTTCCCCCTCCTTCACGTCAACCACCAGAATAGTCGGAAGTCACCGTATTGCTTTGTCATGATGCTTGAAATCAACTCAAAACTCCTTGGAACCTCCACCATTTCACCTTTAAATAACCCTTCACCACCCTTTGCTCCAGTTGTCCACCCTTGTGCGAGTTCCCTTTAGCTTTCTGGCCTCCTCAGTGAAAGACAGAGAGTCTAAGATTAAGCGACGATAGGTCACGAGCTCCGGTGAGAATCTTGGTTTCTCAACCAAGTCACTGCCCAGATTTGTGGTTGTTAGAGCTTAGTTCTTTAGCAAAGAACTTCAAGTGAAGAAGATGAAGCTCCTCGCTTTGTCAAGTGGCTTTAGATTCAACTGATTCTATATCTTCTTCAACACTTCAACTTTCAGGTCAAATCTTGGTGTTTTTATGGTGTTAACTTATAGGATTTATTCTCCAATTGTTAAGCACTCTTAGACTCGTCTTAGAGGTCATTTGCCTGCACCTTTGATCATTTGTTCACGTGTAACTTCTCTAGTTGACAATCATTTCTCCATAGTTGTGACCAACCGAATCCATCGGCATCTCCTCCATGGAGGTGACATCCCTTATGGCTAAGACCTTCACCTTCGAGTAGCCCTCCATTTCATCCCACAACAACTTAGATCTATTTGCTGGGTATTTGTATTTTGTTTGGACTAACAATGCAGGTCAAATCGACTTCAATGATCGGAAAATAGAGCGATCTCCGGTCTCCTATTCATTCTCCGGTGACACTTCATAAATCGAGCTTGTTCTGGACCTTAACGTCTTCTCCGAGCAACCATCATCTTCGCGGACGTCCTACGGAGGTGATTGGACTTTCAAACCGCCAGGGGGAACACAGAGGAGCATCCTAACCTTCGCCGAAGCCCAGCCATACCTCCTCTGCACATTGAGGAGAAAGAAGAACTCACGTAGCAGATACCATCGATCTTGCCGAATTAGGCGAGATCTGACTACCCATGTTGCCTATCCAAAGCAACAGTTCAAACCTCAGACTTGGACTAGAGCTGCAGTCCGGGCCTACTTCCCAGCCACCAAGGAAGCATCAACTGCTAACACGTGTCCTGAGCC
The DNA here is from genome assembly GCA_037367405.1 of Ottelia alismoides. NCBI lineage: Eukaryota > Viridiplantae > Streptophyta > Magnoliopsida > Alismatales > Hydrocharitaceae > Ottelia > Ottelia alismoides. The sequence goes on along the minus strand of JAZKJV010007566.1, from coordinate 339,351 downwards.
TGGTCGACCGAACCTACTCCATCACGTGTTCTGCGTGTGCGGGTGGAAAATTTGCAGTTAAAATCCAACCATTTCTGGATATTACAGATAAGTCTTCCTGTTTGTTTAATATGTGCATGTCACCCCTTACGAATTTCGTTATTTACATATTAGTCCCTGTCTGTACTTATATGTAATAAAACTTGGAAGTTTTTATCACAATCGTACTCCTGGATTCTATGTTGAATATCTTGCTATCCTGAAGTCCAATTAATGCAACTTTGGTCTCGTTTTAAAGCTTGTTTGATACTCTATCTTGTATCATTATGTGTGGATGGTTTAAGTTCAAAATTCATGTATAATCTCTTCTTTGTTTTAAAGTGCTTAATTTATTCATGGAACTAGATTAAAAAGTACTTTAAGTAAAATTTTGAACTTATTAAATTATCGTAATTTTTAATGATCTATTGCTATTTAAATTAAGTCATTATTGGGCCATTAAAAGATTTAATTACTGATTAAAAGAATAGAGTGATTATTTAGATATGATGAGATAAACTTTTGAGATCGATTTCTCTCATTGCTTGATTAATTTTATGAGTGGGTAATTCTGGGTATTTTCATCATCCAAGTTATTTGTTGTGATAATCTAAGTGTTGTTTTCCTATTCATATTGTTGTCCATGTTTGCATTTAAGTTACTTGCATAGAAAATGTGTTAAAATTCTTTCTTGATTGTGTAGTATGCGTCAGGTCAAAGTAATAAATCTCTAAATTACTGTTTAAACTATTTGTTCTCTAAATTTGATCACTAAAGTGCTCGCATCCTTGTGTTCGATCCTGGACTTCCCAGGTTATAAATTAAAGCTGAGAACCTCATTACTGAGAATCATCTCGATTATGTATAAGAAGCTAAGTGTATGTGCCACAACAGATTGATTTTAATACATGCATTTAGCGATTCATCATTACACAATCCCTTGCTCATCTACTTCACTACTGATATGAACTGCACAATATTAAGAAAGATGATATACTCATTTTATACTATGTTTCAAAGATCTATGAGCTTGCTACTAATCTTACTCTTTGTGGCAAATCAGTTGATGATGATGATATACTGCTATCTCTTCTTTATGGCTCAGATATGTATTATGATCCAATTGTTGCTATGATATCAAGCAAATCTCCTTCACCTTCCTTTGAGGAATTTGTTGGATTTCTTCCTGACCATGAGCAATGCCTCGAGAAGAATAAGTTGTTGATTGCGATTATCAAGCTTCCTTTGCTTCTCGCCCATCTGGATTTGTATATAATTATCGTGGATTTGCTTCTTGTGGGCACTTCTACAAGAATCTGCAAGGTTGATATGTAGCAAGGGGCATTGTCAATTTCACCTTTTAATTGTCAGATCTACAGAAAAACAATCACACTGTTGTCTACAACTATTTTTGTTACAATGGACGTCCTCGACCACATGTACATTTCTCTTCATACGAGGATGCTCCTCACCCGTGGCATCCTGATTCGTGAGCAACTCGTCATATTTCTCATGCTCTCTCAACTACGGATCTAGCTTCTTCTTACAATGGTGATGATTCTGCGATGTTCGGTAATGGTCAAGGTCTATCCATTTCTCATATTGGATATAAGATGTTCATACTTCTCAAGTCCTTCATATGAATGTCTTTTTACATGTCCCTAATGACTCTAAGATCTTATTTTCTATATCTCATTTTGCTAACAAGAACTCTTATTATTTTAAGATGTATCCTCGACACTTTGTGGTAAAGGATCTCCAAACCAAGCGCCATGTGCTTCACGAAGGCATGGTGAATGGTCTCTATAGATTGTGGCTTCCTAAAGATCGATCAACTTTAGAAAATAAGACCATCTGTCATGCTTCATTCCTCTCATATTTAGCCTCTATGGATGTTTGGCACTCTTGCCTTGGTCACACAAACTACAAGACTATCCAATAAATTGCGTGCTCCTTTTCTCTTCCAGTTGATTCCAAGTTTAAGAACAACACTATTTGTATTGCATGTCAAGAAGCTAAATCTCATCTTCAGTTGCTACATTCCATTGTCTCTACTAATACGTCTCCATTTATGCTGATGCACTCTGATGTATGACAATCTCCTGTTCCTTCTACGGATGGACATGATAATGTGTAACCTTTATAGATGATTGTAGTCGATATGTGTGGGTTTATCCACTTATTTCTAAAGATCAAGTATGTGATGTCTCTCTACAATTCAATAATTATATCGAAAGACAATTTGCTGGTTTTATTAAGACTCTTCAAACTAATGGTGGTACTTAATATTCTCGAATCTATGAATGGTGCTCTAACCATGGCATTCATGTTTGCCTCTCTACACCTTATACTCCAGCACAAAATGGCTTATTAGAATGCAAGAATTGCCATCTCACTGAAATGGATCTTGATATGCAGAATTTCACGGGTTTTTTATTTGATGCAAATAATATTATCAATGTGAATGTCATCATAACCCATAGTTTCATGAATCGATCAAACAATTATTAAATCCAAATAAAAGAAAAGATATTGATTTTGCTATTTATTAATTACCTGGTATAGCTTCCAATGTCGAACACAAGGAGGCAATTGTTATTAGACAAGGGTTATTCAATTCAATGAAAAATCAAAGAAAAGAAAAAAGGAAAGTCAAAGAACACAACTCTTGGTTTTTGTGATTTTTTATCTTTTTTATTTTTTATGAGTTTTAGTTTTTATATTTTCCGATTTTAAATTTTTAATGATTTTTTATTTTCCAAATTTTATATTTTTAATTTTTCAAACAAAGTAAATAAAGACACTGAAAATAAAGGAAGCAAGCACTCTTTTTGGATTTTTCAAGTATAGTAAAAATGTCCAGAAAAAGAAAATATTTTTTTTGTTTTAAAAAATTTTACTATTTTTAAATTTTTAGAGATTTTTAGATTTTTTTAGGATTTTCAAAACAATTAAAAATAAGAGAAAAATCAATCAGAAAATCAAGCAAATGTTTTTGGGTTTTTAAAATATAAAATAAACTCAAAAATACAAGAAACCAATTTTAACAAAAAGAGTTTTTATTTAGCTTTCAAACAATACCAACAATGTTTTTTTTCCAAATTTTAAATGATTTTTTAGTGTTTTCTATAATATGTAGATTTTTTAGTTTTTATAAAAGATTTTCAAACAAATTTTGGATAGAAATTAGAACAACTGAAAACACACAATCCGTAATTTTTGTAGAATTTTTTGGCATCTTTCAAATTTTTTATTAATTTTATAAGGCAAACATGATAATTTCAGAGAGTTTTTTGATTATTAAGAATAACAAATGAAAATAATTTGTAAAACAAAAATTACTCTCTGAAGCACGACATAGTAAGATCATAACATGATTTTTGCAGAATTATTTGAGCATAAAAAGTATTTATTTAAATAGAAGAAGCAAGCAATTAAAAGTCTGTAATACATGGACTTATTTGCAAATATTCAATGTTTTGACAGTTAACAATAATAAGAAATAAATGGCAGGAGGAAATGGTAATTTAACTAGACTGAGCATGTGTACTGCATGTGTTGGAGCTGGAAGCGGGATTGATTTGCGTAATGGAAGACTTCGGGGGCCTCTGTGATAATTTCCTAACACATGCCGCTCAAGTATCTTAAGAGGTGGATGGCAAGGTCTTAGGAGACGACATGTGGTTGGGCTATGGACTGTCGGATGTGATCCGATCAGAGGGTGGTTGGTGTTGATACGTGGATGGATGTTTCACCCTTGGATCAAATCTGATCTAAGGGCATCTAGACAATCTGGAGTTCCCCTTGCTCTTCCCCTTCTGAATCACGTGACTACGGAGTTCAAAACACGGAGATGTTCTTTGATCATATGCGACGGACATTCGACGATCGACAAAGCTGCTCCATGTGAGGCAGTGAATAATTTGATCAAGGTAATGCTTCTCACGGTGGCGGTTGTCTGATTCCAGGTGGTGATGGCTCAACTGGTCTTCGATTGGCAATTCTTTGTTGCAGATGTATGATTCGAGCAGCTATGCTCGATAGTCATCCTTCCTCCAGATCTAACACCTGGAATTAGAAAACAAAGCTCAAGGGTTGCGATCCTTGGTCGAGCATCAAGTACACAAGATAATGGACAAGGACGAAAATCCCAAGCGTAAGTGAAGGAAGGAGATCAATATTCGTCCACTGTACATGGCTGGAGGTGGGTAGGGATGCGAGAAGAAGATCTACAGAAGTGGTCGGATTGGGATGAGGTGATCGGATCGTGATTTGAAATCTATTGAGGAGAATCTTAACCTTCGATCGTGATGATCAATGGGTGGATCTAGATGAAGATTAATATGGATCTACAGAATTGAAGATTCACAGATTACTTAGTAAAATTGATGGACGGGTGATTGTAGTGGTTGGATGTTGCACCTATGCAAAATAGCACTCAACAAATAGATTATAAATATTGTATAAAATATTGTATTTAATACCAAAATAAAAGAATAAAGTAAAGAAAAATAATGAAGTGTCAAAGACACTGAGTACCCTAGACCCTGAGACCCATTCTTCACGATGACTTTGTCAAAATGGAATAAAATAGGGGGAGACAAGGCAACCAATTGTACAGAAAACACAACTCAGAAATCCTAAATTTATGGCCCAATAATTGTATTTTGAGACATGTTTTATTTTCTCATTTTTATATCTCAAATCAATAAACCCTCAACCTGAAAGTTGTACACAAAATTAGAAAGAAAAATACAAAATTAACTTTATTAAATAATAATGCACAGTCTGCTCGGGACACACAAAAAAAACCGCAAAACATTTTGCAGACTTGTATCTTCTCCAAAAAGACTCAAAATTCACTAAGCTCGCCTTTATTGTTCATAAAATTAAATTATATATTTAATAAGATGGTTTCATTCAATTAAGAGTTAAGATGTAAAAGTTGGCTTTTGAGCCCTCATTGTGCAATACATGTATATAATATTTATTATATTTATTCTTTGTATTTTTAAGTCTCTATATTTTTATATAGGGGCTGGGGAAGCTGCACCCGGGGGTGTAGCTAACTAGCTGCACCCGACCATTTTTTTCATTGGATTTTTGTGTTTTTGAAATGAAACCTATGGGGATTTAAATCACTATATATCACCATGATATCATACCAATTTCAACTAAATTCGACATTTCTATCATCTCCATCAAGGCTATGACATTTTAACGGCTTCAGAATTATTGAAATTGACCATATCTAGATGGGCATGATAGGAGTATTTGTTTTGCATGAAATTTGAAACACATATTCCAAACAATAAAGTAAGTAAATTCCCCATAAGTTTCCTTCAAAAAAATCAAAAATCAAAGAGAAAAATACCCGGGTGTAGCTAGTTGGCTGCACCCCCGGTGTAGCTTCCCTTTTCCCTTGTATATATCTGTAAATACTATTTGAAATATATATACATAATAAAAATATAAAATAAAACCATGACAATGCATTAAAATAAATAAAAGTTATAAAAAATATGGGTAAAACATACCTATAATAAATATATATAATATATGTACATAACTATTTAAGTAAATAAACAACTTCGGAAAAATAAAATAAAAATATGTATATATGTATTTAAATAAGTTATAAATATATAAATTACTTGTACAAAAAAATAAAATATAAAATACAAAATAAAAATAAAACATATTTAATACATATACCTATATATACATGTAAATATGAGCATGTAATAAATGAACAAGTAAAAATAAATAAAAATACTCTAAAGATACTATATAAAATAAGGAATATTTTTTATGTTTTGACCCAAAATAATAAAATTAGTTAATAATTATTATTGATTTAATGAAGTATTTATTATTATTTTTTATAGTTAGTCCACGTAGACCAACCAGGAGGCTTCTTTCGTTGACCCAGGTCAACTGTACAAAGTCTGTTGGTTGGTCCATGTAGACCAATACGGAAAAATAATGCTAAAATAGTTCATTAAATCGATAATAATCATTAACTAATTTTATTATTTTTTGGTCAAAACATAAAAATTTTCTATTTTATTTGTATTTTTTAGCATTGTTATTTATTTTTACAAGTTCATCTATTACATGCTAATATTTACATGCATATATATGTATATAGACATGTATTTGATTTATTTTCATTTGTATTTTCTAATTTATTATTTGTACATGTAATTTATATATTTATAAGTTATTTAAATACATATGTAGATATTTTTAATTTATTTTTTTGAAGTTATTTATTTACTTAAATGATTATGTACATATATTATATATGTTTATTATTGGTATGTTTTACCTATAATATTTCATAGATTTATTTTTTTAATGCATTTTCATGATTTTATTTTATTTTTTATTATGTATATATATTTTAAATAATACTTACAAATATATAAAAATATAGAAGATCTAAAATTACAAAGAATAAATATAATGAATATTATATACATGTATATTGCACAATGAGGGCTCAAAAGCCAAATTTTGCATCTTAACTCTAAATTGAAAGAAACCACATTCATTAAATATATAATTTAATTTTATAAACAATAAAGGTGAGTTTCTTGAATATTAAGTCTGTATGGAAAAGATACGTATTTGTGAAGTTTTCTTTGCGACTTCTTATTCTGTGTATCTCGGCCACACTGTGCATTATTTTTAAATTAAATAATTTTTCTATTTTTCTTTGTATTTATATGTAAAACTTTCATGTTGAGGGTTTATTTATTTGAGGTATAAAAATGAGAAAATAAAATGGATCTCGAAATACAATTATTTGGCTATAAAATTAAGGCTTCTGATTGTGTTTTTTGTACAATTGGCTGCCATGTTTCTAATACTTTATTCCTTATCGACCAAGTTATCATGATGAATGGGTCTCGGGGTCTAGGGTCACTTAGTGTCTTAGACACTTCATTCTTTTTCTTTTCTTTCCTTTATTCTTTATTTTGATATTAAATATAATATGTTATATAATATTTATAATCTACTTATTACGTGTTATTTTGCATAAATTAATGCTATATACATGCATTTAACTAGGGATTTAAGGCCAAAATGAAAGAATAAAGGTGATGAAATGGAGATTCATCGGGAATGGAAGATGATGAGCGCCAATGATGCGGTGGAGGATGGAGCTCGAATCAGTCTTGATTCGTGCATAATCATGGGGAAGATAAGGGGCTTTCATGAAGAAAACAATAAGGTTGGAAGATGAGATGAAATGGCGGGTCGAAGAAAAGTGATTCACGGTGATTTCGAGCTTTAGCAGGAGCTCCAGCCAACTTTAGATCTAGAAAATAACCTAATCTAACACCTAGTTTATGAAAATAAAAACTAAACTACTCTAAGGAAATGAAAATATGTGAATTAAAACCGAAACTAACAACTCTAACTTGATGAACATGGAGCATATGAAGGTTCACAAGAGGAGCTCCAGTGTGGCCTTGGATCTCCTTCCTCCGCCTCTTATCCACATGGACAAGGCTTGAAAGCTCGAGGTGTCACCATAAACTCACTTCAAGTGTTTCATTTTGGAGTTACGAGTAGAAAAAGTGATCAAAACTCAAAAAGGGGTCATGGTTGTATTATTTATATACAAAATTTTGGTGGATTTCGATGCGAAGTAGTGTGAAATGGGGAAGAGATTGGTGGAAGCTAGATGTCTAGCAAGATACATGGAAGCATGGGGAAGGAGATCAGTGAAGGAATCAAGGGCCTTGCGCCCAGGATCAAGGCCAAAAAATGGGGAAGGTCAGGGGGTCACGAGCTCTGACAGGTCGGCTGGAGCAGAAAGGACAGTTGACCCACTGGTCAATAGTCCTAGAGCTCTGGTTGGTCAAACATAGACCAACCAGAAAATTTCAAGGCATAAAACCTTAAAAATAAATGAATTTATTGAATACGAGTCAAAACATGAAAATTGTTTGTTATTTTATGTACTCTTTTAAGGTGTTTTTTATTTATTTTTGTAATAGTATTTATTAGATACTAATATTTACATGTACATTCATATTTATAATACTTGTATACTATTTTGAGGTATTTTTATTTTGTATTTCGGATTATTATTATATATACATATTTTGTATATTTATAGTATATTTAAATTCAAATTTACATATTTTTCTGATTTTATTTATACACCTAAATAAATATGTATATATATTATAGGTATGGTATACCTATATATTTTAATATTCGATTTATTTTAATAGACTTTTAATACTTTTATTCTATGTTGATGCTTTTAATGTGTTTAAATTAATATTTACAAGTATTTACAAATATAAGAAAGCTACAAATATAAAGCATGAATAAATTGAATAAAATATGCAGGTTCACAATACAATAGGGACTCAAAAGCCAACTTTTACATCTTAACTCCATTTTTTGATGAAACTACCTTCATTAGATATATTTAAAATCATAAACAAAAGGTGAGTTTGGTGAACTTTGAGTTCATATGAAGGAGATACATATCTGTGAAATTTTATTTGCGACTTTTTCCTTTGTGTGTCTCAGTCACAATGTACATTATACAACTATTTTTGTATTTTTCTTTGTATTTTTGTGTACATGTTTCATGTTGAGTGTTTTATTATTTGAGGTGCATAAAATACAAAATAAAATAGGGTACAAATGGCTATTTATTGATGAATAAAATTAGGATTTTTAAGCGTTGTCTGTACAATTTAATTGCCCTATCTCCTCCTACTTTATTCCTTGTCGACCAAATGATCTCGGGGTCTAGGATCATTTATTGTCTTTGACACTTCTTTTCCTTTTCTTTTCTTTCCTTTATTCTTTTATCTTGGAATTAAATACATGCATTTATACAATATTTTTAGGTAAATTTATGAGTGTTATTTTGTATAAAATTAATGCTATATACATGTATTTAACTAGGGATTTAAGGACAAATGAAAGAATAAAGGTGGTAAGTGGAGATTCATCACCTATGTACTCATCATTCCTCACAAACTCAAATGTACTTACTAATTTATGTCGGTGACATTCTTCTTCTTAGCTCTAACAATACCTCCCTCATGAATGTGGTAAAAACAATGTGAGCTGAATTTCCAGTATGAGTTCTTGGAAATCCAACCTACTTTATTGGTATTGAGATCTCTCGTACACAATCTGGACTTATCTCAGCGAAGATACCTTGCCGACCTACTGATTAAATTCAAATTTAACGACGAAGTCAATTAGCTCGCTGATGACTCCAACACTTCAGCAACACCTATTAGTTACATCTCATACATTTGAGGACCCATCTATCTACATGCAATTAGTAGGCAACCCATGGTATGCTACTGTCACATGGCCTGATATCTCTTTCGTGGTCAATCACCACTAACAACATATGCATTCACCGACTGCCAGTGCCTTTGAAGCTGTGAAGAGACTTCTGTAATCTATTAAGTCCTCTTTGGACTATGGTCTATAATACTCTTGCTCTAGGACACCAGTGGTATGTATCTATGCTGGTTCTAACTGGGCTTCAAACAGTCTAGATCGACGTTCAACATCAGGCTTCATTGTGCATCATGGATGCAATCCTATCGTTTGACCTCTAGAAAGCAATCTCATGTTGCACTCTCATCTATAGGAGTTGAATATTGTGTTGTGGTTGATGCTACGACAGAGCTAACATAGTTAAAATCCCTATTTAATGAACTGTATATCACCATGCTAGTTCCCATAGTCTGATGCGATAATGTGGGTGTAATGTATCTCCCCACAAATCGGTTGTTCATAGTCGAACCAAACACATTGTAATTGGTCATCATTTTGTCCGAGAGCAAGTTGTTGAAGGTCTGCTGAAAGTTGCATATATCTCTAGTCGAGATCAACTCGCTGACATCCTCACCATAGCATTGTCTCTCTCAACGTTCATTCACAATCACAATAAACTTATGTTTCTTCCGAAACCATAAGTTTGAGGGGGCATGTTAGGAAAATATGTAAAGGTGTCTAGTATATTTTTTCCCTTTCTTTTACCATTATGTAAGAGCCGTTCATAGGCTCACCACCTCTCCTTATATGCTATATAAGGGTCTCCAATGTTGCACACAAAGTGTGAAGAATACATTATTACATATTTTAGGGATATTTACACCTATAACCCTGATTAATTTTGTAATTACTCCCGAAAAACCTTCATAATCATGAATTACAACTCATAACCTTGAGTAAATGCTCTGTTTTATACACACAACCTTCCGTTAGTTTTGTCCATTAACTCAACAGTATGAGTGAGTTGATCTAACCGATATGTGATGCTAACAGCTACGATTAATCCAAAAAAAAAGAAAATTCCAAAAAAAATAAAAAGACATGTAGGAGGCATTGCAGGATTTCCAGGCTTCCAGACAGGGGGCTTGCGGGGGTGGAGGGGCATTGGGTGGCAACGGGCGAAAGGAAGGGATGACCAGCAGGGGTTGCAGGTGTAGGTGGACTAGCGGGGCTTGCTAGATGGGGCTGCAGGTCGAGGTGGACCGGCGGGGCTTGCTTGATGGGGTTGCAGGTGCAGGCGCGCACGCGCGTGGGGGGTGGCGGCAGGGGTACGCGGGGGGCAGTGGCGGTGGGGTTGCAGGTGCAGGAGACGCAGAGGGTGGGGGTGCCGCAGGTATAGGTGGCACGGAGGGAGGGGTGTCGCAGGTGCAGGCACGCGTGCGTGTGGGGGGAGGGGGGTAGCGGTGACCGGCGGTGGCTGGGGTTGCAAGTGCAGGCGACACAGAGGGAGGGGATATCAGGTGTACGGGCGTGCACGCATGGGGGGAGGGTGGCAACAACGGTGTAGGTGTCACAGGTGCAGGCGGCGTGGGGAGGAGGGATGGAGGTGTCGCAGGTGCAGGGGCGCGGGGGGAGGGGGTGGAGGTGTCGCAGGTATAGGCGGCGCGGGAAGAGGGGTGGAGGTATCGCAGGTGTAGGTGGCGCAAGGGGAGGGGATGTCACAGGTGCAGGGGCGCAAGGGGGGGTGATGTGTCGCAGGTACATGCACACGCGTGTGTTGGTGGGAGGGGGTTGTTGCCAATGGTGGAGTTGGGTTGCAGGCGGCATGGGGAGGAGGGGGTGTCGTAGGTGCAGGTGCACGCAGGGACGATGTAGGCGGCACAGGGGGGAGGGATGTTGCGGGAGCTTGCAGCCGAAGGGGGTGGGTGGCGACATGCAGGGCTTGCAGGGGCCTGAGACGGAGGGGGGTTAAGGTGGCGACGAACGGGGATTGAGGTGGAGGGGGGTTGGGTGGCAACGGGCATGGCGTGCATGAGGTTGCGGAAGGGGAGCTTTCAAGAAGGAGGCGGTGGCTTGTAGGAGGGGGAGCTTGCAAGTGTGCTGGGGGAGGGGATTTGTAATAGCCCTAACTTCTAAAGGCCAACTAAATCCTAAATGATGAATGATTATGGATGAAAGTTGATGGGATTTGGAGAGTCATTAAGTGACTAAGTGGTGGTTTGTGGCCAAGATGAGATTAAGTGGTTAAGTATGATTAGTGAAGGAGCACTATTCATGGATGGGCCTTGTTTGCAATATTAGGAAGTGGAGTGGGTTTAGTTGCAAAATGTCCAAGGCTTAAATATCCCACTAAACCCCCCAAACTCAGCCACACTTAAGCCATAAGCTCTTCTTCTTCCTCTTGAGGCTTGGAGCCCGCTCCTCTCCATGGTCGACCTCCATGTTCCTCCACCTTCTTCCTAAGATTCCCACCTCATTTCTCCACCAAATTCGACTTTCTTGGACTCAAATTAAATCTGGGAAGGAGAGGAACAAAGATCAGGTGTTGCATGTAGGATCCAAGTCCAAGCTTGGGTCGAAATTGGAGTGTAGGGCTGGAGCTGCTGCTGTTCTTGAACGGTTATTGAGCACTATTTAAGGTACAAATTATACCATCTTTGCTGCCATTAAGATAGAATTTTATCCACCTTATGAACCTTGTGTTGAGATGAATATATCAAGATTTTGATTTTGAGTATTGTTGGACTTTGATGTGGTTTTTGGAGTGGCTTTTAATGGATGGTTTCGGGGATGTTCAGATCTGTGTTGCTTGACAAAATCCGAATTCGGGCAAGATTTTGGAGGAAATTCCTGAGCTCTTTTGTTGGCATTTGGTTGTTGTTATATCCTCCATCATGTTGGCTTTAAGATCCTTGTGAAAATTCGAATTTTTATGATGATTTTGGGGGATTATGGCTGCTGTTCATATAGGCCTGTAGCTAATTTTCAGATCTGTGTTTGCTTGATAAAATTCGAATTTGGGCATGATTTGAGGAAATTTCTTGAGCTCTTTTGTGGTATTTGGTTGCTGTTAGATCCTCCATCAAGTTTTCTTTAAGATCCTTATGAAAATTCAAATTTTTATGATGATTTTGGGGGATTATAGATGCTGTTCATATGGACCTGCAACTGAAATTTCAGATCTGTGTTCTTGTGATTTGCATGCGTTGATGCATGATTTTGTATGATATATGGGCTACTTTCGATTATCCTTTATTGTTTATCTTGTCTCCATACTATTGGCCTTTACTCCACAGTTTAGATGTGGATTTGAAGGTGATTTGGGAGTGTTTTAACTGCTGTATATTTCAGTTCAGCAAGTTCAAGTCTGTGATCTTACCCTTTTAATAATGCATTTTTTGAGACATGTTAAGACCTCTTAATGAACCCTTATTGCTGGACCTTAAGGATCAATTGATGCTTTAATATATGAAGATGAATCACACAATTTTGGATGAGCTTTGAAGGGACTTAAGTGCCTTGAATTGTGAAGTGTTTCTGTTCTACTAGACCATATGCGCATGATTGAGTGATGAATGTTGCATGTTTTGAGACGCATGTTAATACCTCTTAATGAAATCTTATTGCTAGACTTTAAGGATAAATTGATGCTTTAGTATATGAAGATGAATCACACAAAATTGGATGAGTTTTGAAAGAACTTAAAAGCCTTGAACTGTGAAGTGTTTCTGTTATACTATACAATATGTGCATGATTTAGTTGCTGAATGTTGCATGTTTTGAGACATGTAATGCCCCTTAAAATGCTGAACTTTAAAAGAATTATGATGCTTTAATCATGGATAGTGAACCCCATAACATTGTGTGAGAAACTTGAGAAATTATAGGTGCTTGAACTGTTGATCATATGGTTGTACACACATGCAAATTTTAGTGTTGTCATGTGAATAAATTTGATTATGCAGAAGCCCTCTTTAGACCATATATGAGTTGTGTTTTAGTCTTGTTTAATGACTATAGATATGGACTGAAATTCCTTGATATTAAATTTTAGAACTAAGAACACATTGAGGATAAGCCTTGCCCACTCACATGGCATTGTGGCCGATTTGTATGTTGAAATTGAGAGTGTAATCATCCTTATAACAACCTAGAGTTGTTCCTTACTTAAGTCCATGATAAACACTTTAAGCCCCCTCCCCCCCTTACATTGATAAATAGAAAGAGTTTTAGTGTGATGTTTGTATGAACTATGGACTGTGATGTAATTAGGAAATTTCACATATGAAAATAAGATTGTATATGGGACTTGTCATCTGACCCTAAGTTAGCTTAGGAGTGTAACTCCTCCAAACTGTCAATTGACTTCTGAGACCTTAAGATCTTGAAATCTCTAAGTAGCCAGATCTTGTATGTGTTGTGAATCTTGGGGAATATAGGAAAGAATGATATTACAAATCTAGTAGCCAATGATCCTAGGATAAGTTGTTCATCACTGAGATATGAGAGAGAGACTATCATAACAGGTCTATATCCCTGACCTAGAATTAGTTGAGGTTCCAATAGAACAAGTTCGGGTCTGGGACTGACAGCTTGTAGATGTGAAATAAATCAGAGAAACCATAGACACATAGGGTGAAACATGACAATAAATGATTTAGTAATGTCACATGTGGGGAGATTTATACTCTGACTGTGCGAGGGCGCGGTGACCCTCACCTGAGCAGGAGATGAGGTCGCTCAGGCTTGGGTAGCGGACACTGAGAGCATGAGTCTAGGATCCCAGTCTTTTTCACGTGTTTTCTTCGAGCCGGCTCAGTTTTTACCCTTCGTTGGGATCCACGAGTTGTCTAGACCATTCCGTTGACCCGTTGGTTTTTCTTTGAGAGCCTAGGTTTGGGTCTCTCCGTAGTTAGTTACGAGCTCATCTAATTTTTACTTAGCTCTTCTCCTTCAGGAGTTGAGCAACGAGAGAGGAAGTCGGGTCCAGCGGGCTTACCTCTTCTCTTTCCTGTCTCTAGTGGCATAGTAGTCGTACTACCACTGCCTTTCCCTTGGACCACACTTCCACTGGGGTTGGCGAGACAGACGAATCCCTTTAGGGGTTTCGTCACCGCAGAGATTATTACCTTTCCGCCAGGCTGGTGTACTAGTGATGGGGTAGTAATCGATTGACATGTGACAGTTCACCAATTGTTCAGTTAAGTTATAAATTCCATCAGTAGACATTGATGATTTCATCATTACCTTTCCGCCGGGCTTGTGACCTGGTGATGGGGTAGTGACCAGTCGACCTTGATGATCCTTTAATTACCTTTCCGCTAAGCTGTGACCACGTGATGGGGTAAGAGATGGATGACTTTTCCGCTAGGAGACTAGTGACGACAGTTCCGTTAGTAGAGGCTAATGAGGGTTGGGTGTTGAGAGAGTTGTGAGTATGTTTCCTCTTTTGCACCTTCGTGAGCGAGCTATCACCTTGACCGAGGATCAATGAGATGACAGAACAAGCTAGAAGGAGTGTTGGGAACTTAGTTAGGATGCAAGACACCATCGCATGCCTACGGAGGCACCCCAACCCTGAGGCGTACACCATACCTCAGAGTCATAGTGTGAGGTTCAACCTGGACTTTGAAGTCCTACCCGGATATCGAGGTCCTAACCGGACCAAGACCACAGACTTACTTCTAGGCTTGAGTTGTTGTTTGGTTAGTTCCATTGATCGAGGGAGATACGGTGTGGTAGTGAGAGAGTATGTTCTTGTTAGTTTCTGAAAGCAAGTAAATAACTTAAAAAGAATCAATGAACCCACTTCTACTTGCTAGTTCTTCATTTGTCCACTATAGTTGCCTTATTGTTTTTCTAGTCGTTCTAGTCTTTTACTACTACTTTCCTTAGTAGAACTGTGTAGAATTTGTACTTGACAATTTTGTGACAGATACTTGCTTGTCCCCTTTCTACTTGTGGCAGGCAAGGGTCCGGCGACCGAGTAGACGGCGTAGTTGGTGCTGCAGTCGTTTCTTTTTGGAGGATATACTTTCAGAGCAGGTATATCTTTTGGTGTTCACTTGTACAGTTATTAGTTGTGCTCTCCTCTATAGTTTTATTTTTGGGATATATACATGTATATTGGGTGTTGTAGAACCTCAGTATGATTATATGAATGAAATGAAAAATGAATGGATATCCTTGTTGTTCAGTTCTGGTGTACTACTTACTTCTGCTTTTAATTTTCTTGTGGTTGCTTGTTTATCCAAAATAAATCTTGTGAATGTCATGTTTAAAAAGCGAAAAATTTCCCTGGGTTTTCATAACAACGGATTAACTCTAAGCTAGTTAAGTAGGCGAATGACGTGTTTGACGGGTAACCTAAGGTCCTCGGGAGGAGGTCGCGATAAGGTTTCGTATCAGAGCAAGGTTACCCCGATACACGCATTCACACAATTTAATAGCTTGAGTTTCGAATAATGAGAGTCTTATGACGTCTCGTAAAGCCGAATGGGGAAATTTTTGACATACATAAGTTTTATGTAACCACAAGTCACCAGAACATTTCATTCATATAAGTATCCCAAGAGGAGAAATAGTATAACTGATTAATTCCTAAAGTGTGCTTAACTATGCTATGATCCGATACAGGGAGGATTAGCATGGCACCACGAGCAGCTCATGATCAGCCAGGAGAGATGGCGCAGGTGCTAGCTACACTTACTGATCTGCGACAGAGATAGGATCAGATACTTGCCCAGCAGACTGAGTTGGCAGAGCGACAGACTGGGATGGAGCTGAGGATGGAGGAGCTGTCTGACTTCTCATACCACCCATCCAGGGATGAGTCCACTAGAGCCGAGCATGTAGTCTCTGAGGAGATTCCCCAGCATTCTGAGGTAGAAATTCCGAGGGAGTCAGGAGCCGACAGAGCTGAGATAGGCCAAGGGCCTGTAGAAGGAGTAGAGGTCACAGGTTTTGTTCTACCTACTGCACTGAGACACCATGATATTTTCACATCCTACCAGAGAGCTGGAGTACCCAGGTTTCAGGTCACGAGTACGTCTGACGAGGCTGAGCAGTGGCTCAGGACGGTGACGAAGGTATTCATGATGATTCAGGTACCACTAGAGTCATGGTTACCCTTTACTGAGTTCTCACTTACTGGGTTTGCAGTGCGCTGGTGGGAGGCTACTATGTCTGAGATGGGGCGTGTGCCGACTTGGACAGACTTTGAGACCCACTTCAGAGCCCACTTCTTTTCAGGGAAGTGGAGATAGACACAGCGCATGATGTTTGCAGAGCTGAGACAGGGCAGGATGATAGCGTGAGAGTACTTTGTGCGCTACACCGAGTTGTCACGCCACACATCTTCTGTAGCTGCTTTTCCGGATGAGAATTTGGAGAAGTTTGTTCGTGGCATTAGGGAGGACGTTCAGGAGAAGTTGGTAGGGCTGAGACTGACTACCATTGCTGAGGTGACTGACACAGCAGAACGAATTGAGGACGTCCGCGAGAGACATTTTGGGAGTACTTTTAGACCGCCACCGGTACCACAGAGGTCATCTGGACCTATTCGGCGGCAGTTCCACCACAACGGTCAGCAGGACACTTTCGTCGAAAAGGGACGGCTTCTTCTGGCAGTATTTGCTCGACCCCCACGACTACTTTGGGAGGAGCACTGGCCAGTAGAGGTTTTGAGGCAGCACAACCATCAGGGTCGCAGAGGTTTGGAGCACAAAGCACGAGACCCGCAGAGAGTCCCGGTCCATCTTCTACGTCAAGCAGGGCGATCAAGTGCTACCAGTGCCAGCAGGTGGGACATGTCTGAAGGAAATGGTTAGAATCCTCAAGCGCATCACGGATGAGCGTCGTATCGAATATGACGAGGAACGACTAGTCGCACTAGTTGTTCTATGCAACAAAATCTAAAAAATTTTCATGCGACGAAACCACATGATCCAAGAACACTTCTTGGATCATTTTGTTTAAACCACAAACAAGTAATAGGATTACCTCTTGAAGCGTGGTTGCGTTCGAGTCTCTAAATGAAGAGACCTCCTGTCTCAAGTCCGATCCGACGGAGGAGACGCTTGCGAGCGCGGGGATGAACCGCGTGCTTCTCGCAATCCATGTTGATAATCCAAGCGGCGGATCTCCTGATCTCGAAACACGAGATCCGATGTCTTCTTCATGAGCGAGGCACACCGAAGGAGACAGAGATCCACGAGCAGACGATCGGGAAGCATAACGACGATGCTGTGGTGATGGAGAACCTCTCTCGGGCATCCATGGTGGACGGCCATGAGAGGGAGAGAGAGGGTTGTCATGTAGAGAGAAAGAGAGAGAGAGAGAGATGTGCTTCTCAAGCATTGTGTGTAAAGAGAGAGCATGGGTATGCCTCTCTATTTATAGGGTTTTGGGATCCATGGATCTCAATCCATGGGACATATAAAATCAATGGATGAGATTGATTTATGTCAATCCAATGGTCAAGATTGTTGTTGGTAAAAGACAACAACTTGTGATTTAATTTAGATTAAAATATATTTGACAAATCAAATATAAATCAAACCCAAATCACATAAATAAATAAGGAGAGAATATACATGGAGAATACATCTCCATGTACATCCAAGGGGGGACGGTCACCCATTCCATATAGGAATTGGGTGCCGCCCACCTCCTTCCTTATGGTGGCAATCTCATGGATTTCCATGAGATTGCATGCCTCCTTGAATTTCTCCATTATTTATTTCCAACAACTTTTGTTGGGATTTATTCACCAAAAATAATTCACAATTAATTTTGGGAATATTGCAATCTTGACATTGGAAAATTGTGAATCACATTCACAACCCAAAACAAAATATAATTTACATTTTCAATGAATTAGACAATGTGTATACAATACACATTAATAATTAATCAACAAATATAAATTATAATTAGCTCTCTCTAATACATTATAAATCACATTTATAATATATTATGAATAATTGGATGTTACTATCCACATTATTCTTATCCACAATAATTAAATCTCATTTATTTATATTGGATAAATTATTCTCATGTGCCCAAATAATATGAATGACATTCACATTATTAACATCTTTGATAATCAAATCACATTTAATCATCTAAGATAACTCTCCTTATAATATGAATCAAATTCATATAAGTCATGATAATTAAATCACATTTAATTATCCATTTTCTCAATGCTCGGATACATATATCAACAATAGAATTATCGATGAACTCTTTCAAGGATAATGCGCTTTCTCCGTGAATACTTGGAGATAAAGACAAGGCGATTGTATTGTTCCACGTATAGTGACTTGGATATTGAGATAAAATCTCAAATCCAGATCTCGAGCCTCCCATAGATGCTTGATTATATCAAGACCACAAATCTAATATTCTCATTGAATCTGAATCACATTCAGATCAATGTCCAACATTTGGATCAAGATCAGATTACTTCTACTGAGAGGAGTCACTAAAATCCAGACCCGTTTCATCACTCCCTTGGAATGGAAGCGTCATGGTTATACAATCGTTTATGATCACATCACCCTCAGGTATTCCCAATACATGTACATCCTGCATACTGGAAGACTCAGAATAAACCCGAAGTATTAGGTCAACTTTATACTGTCTACGTCAGGGTTTTATTAGTAAGTTTCTCATTTTGATCATTGGGAGTTGGTATCGATCATATACTTTCCAAAAGCATATATCATACCTAGGTCTTGATCATATACATTCCAAAGTATATATCAAACCTACAAATTCAGTCAAGCTTCCAAAACGAGACGATCGTGTGCACGGAATTTGATTCTTCCCAATATCTCATGAGTGAGCTCATGTCTTCTGGTTTAGTAATGAACCTGTATGATCCCTTTGAGAGATCGTATTACTCATATAACCTTATATGCACACCAGCACGCCGGTGTATAGACCTTGATTAGGTCATCAACCTATTGGTCTGCCAAATGTACATACTCAGACATATAGTAACACATCTGTCTCCGGTCAGAGGATGTGTGCCTATATCATGATAGCATACGATATAGGACTTTGGTTATCTTGATCTCGTTAAGTCAACTCTTTGACCTAACTAATCTGACACCTCCGAATCTCTATTCATATGCAGAGGACCTGCATCAAGAAGTCGGTCAGATATCAGCCTAACCGAGACAGGATTGTCATCTCCTACTCAGGCTGGAGATCATCTCTTAATAATCATTTGACGGTGCTTGATGAGTCCTCAATCTAACTCATTAGATATTCATCTAAGCACCAACCTCTATGATTCAATAATTGAATCAACAGATGTATGATCATAAGATGACCATGGTACATAACCCTAATTTTACTAAGGGACCTATTATGCAAATTATTTATTCTTCATTTCAGATCAGGGAATGATATTTGCAATAACAATTATTGCATAATGGCTCGTCGTGGGCTCGCATGTCCAACAATCTCCCACTAGCCCAAAGAGCCATTAATGGACTAATCATTTAAACCCACACTCATGTGACAATCATAGGCTATTTAGAAAATAGCTAGGTAAGCTGATCGGTCACTCTGTTCCCAAGAGACTACGCCAAGTCCTTTTACGGCACTGGCATATCTCCTAGTAACAGTGCTCGCATCCAATACGAATGTTGCATCTTATGCCACCAGTACTCAATTTTGTCGGTTATAGTGTCCTTGACACTACATCTTATTAATTATCATAACCAACATTCCCATAATCCTCGTTAGAATACCTTCATTCCTGGATATCTCTATCTCCTAAGGTATCTACAGTTAAGACCCTTATAGATCACTATCTACAAGGTCTTAAACTTTTGAAGATAAGACTTTGAGATCACTATCTCTAAGTTTCATCATCTTTGAAGATATTGTTATTACTGCAACCAAGTGTTTTATTTCCAGAGTAGGATTAGTAACAGATTACTACTCCCACTGCATGGCAGACATATGGCTTGTGTACACATCTAGCATACACTTCAGCTTCTCGTAACTGATTCACAAGTGCAAGCAGTTCTAGCATTCACTTCCTCAACTCTTTGAGGTGCTATCCCTTTAGACAGGTCACTACCACATCTTAAGGGAAGGAAGCTTTTCTTGGAATTTTCCAGAAAAATGGAATAAGTCCAAGGTGTACTACTAATGCGACAATCCCAATACCCTCTTCTCTTTGCTTCTAAACGACTTCAGAATTAAGATCTAAGAGGTACCCTTGAGATCGTATCTTAAGGTATGGAACAACCAAATTATAAAACACTTATTATTATTTTTATATCATTCTAAATGATTAGAATAACATCTACATTTAGCACGATGAACACAATGACACACCCACTAAGCTTCACATGATTCATCAAGATTTTATCTGAAATCATAACATTTAGAATTTCATCAAATCTTATGTTCCAACTACAGGAAGCTTATTTGAGTCCAAAGATGGAGTTCTTTAGCTTGCACACCTTGCTTTCCTCAACCATGAAGCCCTAGGGCTACTTCATATGAATATCCTCAGAGAGGTATTCATAGAGGAATGCAATCTTGACTCACATCATGAAGATGTCATAGTCAAGTTGTGTAGCTACAGTTAGCAATATTCTGATGGGTTAAAGCAAGGTCACTGGAGAGCAAGTCTCATCGCAAGCGATATCTTCTCTTCGGTGTGTAGCTCATGGCTACAAACCGTGCTTTGAAGGTCTCTACCTTCTCATCAGGTTCCCTCTTTCTTATGAAGATCCATTTACACCTTATTGGGTCTGACCCTTATAGGTGGATCCTGGAGGGTCCACATACAAGACTTGTATATGAAGTCTACATTAGACTTTTATTGCTAACATCCATCTTTCCATGTTATGATCTTTAGAAGCTTCATCATATGAAGTTAGATCATTGTCAGATTCAATTGACACATGGAATACATCCTCAAACTTATTTGAAGAAGCATTAGTGTTTCATCTTTAATTCTCTATTTAGTTTCAGATCTCAAGAGCCTCATTATCTTCTCAAGATTAAATGAGTTCCTACACTTCATTTTCATCTTGATTCTCAAGAGTCTCAACCTCTAAAAATCATATTCTCAGAGATGAGATATTTTAAGAATCTCAAGGTTATAAAGTAGGTATCCAATACCATCCTTTATTTTCCTAATGAAGTGGCACTCTCTAGTGCTCAATTCCAGCTTACTTGCATGGAATCTTATTAAGTATATAATGTAGTCTCTACCACATATGCATATACCTGGAAACTAAGAGATAATTATGCTAAGATTAATCATTGATCAAATCATGTCACACATGATCAATTGTATCTCCCTACAACTCTATTGAGTTAAGGTTCATTAGGAGGGGTGAGATAGAAATGATATTTATATCTCTATAAGGTATTTTATGAATTCATCTAATATGTACTGACTACCTAGATTAGATCAAATTCATTTAATCTTCCTTCAAACTTTGGTTCTAAACCAAAATTGTGAAAACTTTGAACATTTTAAAGGTTTCTAAGTGAAGAGAAGAAGTCTCATATCATAAATAATCATCAATAGATATCACATATCCATAATGTTTATATGTATGAGATCCTGAATACCTTGACATCTTACATCTTTCCCAAAGAAGGGTGTATTGGACATTTTACTTTGAATACGATATTCATAAGTATGCAAGTTTTGAAATTTTAGACATTCTAAAGTTTCATCTCTTACTTGTCCATTGATCTCATCAACAGACATATGTCCAAAACATTATGTCAGATCATTGTCAAATGATCTTTATCCTCCTATTGATCTTTAAAGGTTTAATTTTCAGTATTAAAAATCTTAATGAACCATTCATTAATTTTCTAATTTAGTGGAGTCCATTAGATGTTAGATTACTATCTGAAATATCCCCATCATAACTCTTTATGATAGGTCTATTCTAGAATTCATGCTTATTCCCAACATTTAGAAATAAACTGAGTGTATTCTAATATCCAGGTCACAGAGACATTCTCTAGGACTAAGGGCTCCCACTGAAAATATGAAGTCTATTGATCTAATGGAAATTGTTGCAACAATTGCATCAATTCCAACATGGATGACCATTAAACCTTAAGATCAAATTTCTAATATTCTAATACAGATGCAACCAATTGCAAGTGTCATTAGAAAATCGAGATACAATTATTAGACTTTATATTATCAAATAAGCAAGTCTATTTCATTGATTATACGTAGATTATTCTCATGTACTATCCGGTTCCTTCTCTAAGGATTCTAGATAGATTCGATAGTCTTACTATCAACACATCAACTTATTGCAGCATTGGCATTCATCCAACTCTTTGGATGTCACATGGAAGTCACACAAGTACAATCAACTCTTTGACTTTCCTTCGTACTTGGGTCCAACCCATGCTTCCACTGTGCTCCCTTTATCTATAAGCAACCATTTCTCAATACAAAGGATCTCTTATGTTGAAATCAAAAATTTCAACATAAGAGTATTTCAACATTTTTACATGCTTCATTCAATTCATACAATATGAATATTATGAAGCTTCATGAATGACAAGAGTATAGATAGTAGAATGATGACATTCATCGTATCTACATCCATTTAAACTCTTAAAAACTTAAGTTCAGGTAGGTACTCAAACAATTTGAATACATCATCTCCTATAGAGCCACCATTCTGCATGATGTAGAGAACCACATCATTCTGATTAAATGTCGAGAGCACATATGTATGCCAGAACATCTTCTTAGATTTTATATGGATTATATGATAATTACGATCATTATCGACATGTTACTTCAAAAGTACATTCGATGAGATCAAGACTTACAGAGACATACAAACCCTAGGGTTTTAGTCCTATTATCTTATCTAATCATCATTCTTCATTATTATGAGGAAACTTGCACATTGCAACCACATACATTATGTGTCCAATTACAAGTACAATATCTGGATCATAGGTCCAATCCATGATATTCTACTGGTTATTATTGAGTATAACATTGAGTGGGATTCAAGAAGGATTATCTGAAATAAGAAATTTGCATAAACATATTTAAATATATAATTTACTTTGATTTAGGAATTTTATATCAAAGATGTCTTGCCATGTCAACAATGAAAGTTCATTCCCTTAATCACTTTCAATGTAAGAGATATACTTACCATTATATCTCAAGCAAGATCTGGGATCTCCTTCCTTATCTTTGTTACATCCCAATAATATGAGAACTTGTAACTCAGATAAAAAGAAGCGGGAACACATTCCGCCTTGCAAGTCCAACTTGCATCTCCCAATTCGGTCTTTAACACCCGGGCCCACCACCCCTAAGGTGATGTTGACCCGTCATTAATTGAACCAACCGTCAACAGGAATACAACTCGTTATGCGCAATCCAATATCGCCCCAATAATATGAGGACCCAATATTGGGGTCACTACGCATACGTCCTTACTCTTTCGAGAAGCGACGAGCCCGATCCAAATGGATCGTATGCAGGAGCTGTCACTTCGGACAGGCGTCTCCCACATACAATATCTGGCGATGGAACCCTTCGCCTTTACGGGAGACCGTGGATGTCACTTATGTGATCCTCCATATCATATTCAAATTCTAATTAATCATTATGAATCATATTCATTACGATTAATTCTTCCAAGGGAAATAACAACTCTATTCATAATAGAGTGTTCTTAATTGGATATAATTAACTTAATCATATTAAATTAATTTTCAATTCAATCAACAAACTTGATTTTACTTGAATATATGGTATTATCTCAAAATACATATTAATTCGAATTTTAATAATTAGAACAATACATCATGATCTCTCAGGCATCATTCAATCCCTACCTGTTGTCATGGCCAGTACCGGCGGGAGTAGGACGGACCGCATCCGGTGCAATCCGCTACCCCAGTGATCCCCGACCAGACACCCTATCCGTGTCGGGAAAAAATAATGCCGAGTCAATCATTTTGTACTTGAGATGATCATCGGTTCTTCAACCGAAATTATACCATATAGTAATAATCAAAACATTTTTTATTTTAAGGAAATTTGCTAGACAAATTCCCAATCCTATTCAAGCAAGGAGTTTGATGATTGTGTTTCCAATTTTGATCTAGATCAAATCTAATCAATTTATTAGTTGAGGCCAAGTCAATTAAGGAAATAATCATCATCCGATATTTTTCAAATAATTTCCATAATTATTTCATGAAATTAAAAATTAATTTCACTCATTGAAAATCACATGGTTCTTGATTAGGAAAGTAATTTCAGCAGTGACCCCTACTTACTAAAATTAGCAAATCTCAATCAATTTAAATCCAAATTAAGCAAAGTAAGTTTCCATAGTTTGCTAACTTGATTTACAACAGAACCTATGTGATTTGCATGTATTTCGAGGCGTCTCTAAACAGTAATTAACTCCTTAATTACGTTAAGATTCGCAGTTCCCGTAACAGTGAATACATGTTCATTAAAACAACCATATCTCGAGCAAACGAAATCCAAATTACGTAAACTCAGATCCTATAATTTCCTTATTTAATGAGAAACAAAATCCAAGGTTTATTTTCGTGTTTAAACAATTTAAAAAGGGTCGAAAATAATTACTAAACAGAGATGCGAAAATGAAATACGATAAAACTTTCGCAACCCTAACGAACCCAAGTCGCCTTCGGTTTTATGGATCGTATCCAAAACCTTCGACCTAAGGCTCTGATACCACTTGAAGGATATGATTAGAATCCTCAAGCGCATCACGGAAGCGTGAGCGTCATATCGAATACGACAAGGAACGAGTAGTGGCACTAGTTGTTCTATGCAGCGGAATTTAAAAAATTTTCATGCGACAAAACCACATGATCCAAGTACACTTCTCGGATCGTTTCGTTTAAACCACAAACAAGTAATAGGATTACCTCTTGAAGCGTGGTTGCGATCAAGTCTCTAAACGAAGAGACCTCCTGTCTCAAGTCCTATCCGACGGAGGAGACGCTTGCGAGCGCGCGGATGAACCGCGTGCTTCTCGCAATCCATGTTGATAATCCAAGCGGCGGATCTCCTGATCTCGACACACGAGATCCGACGTCTTCTTCACAAGCGAGGCGCACCGAAGGAGACAGAGATACACGAGCAGACGATCAGGCAGCATAACGACGATGTTGCGGCGATGGAGAACCTCTCTTGGGCATCCATGGTGGACGGTCGTGAGAGGGAGAGAGAGGGTTGTCATGTAGAGAGAAAGAGAGAGAGAGATGTGCTTCTCAAGCATTGTGTGTAAAGAGAGAGCATGGGTATGCCTCTCTATTTATAGGGTTTTGGGATCCATGGATCTCAATCCATGGGACATATAAAATCAATGGATGAGATTGATTTATGTCAATCCAATGGTCAAGATTGCTGTTGGTAAAAGCCAACAACTTGTGATTTAATTTAGATTAAAATATATTTAACAAAATCAAATATAAATCAAACCCAAATCACATAAATAAATAAGGAGAGAATATACATGGAGATTACATCTCCATGTACATCCAAGGGGGGACGGCCACCTATTCCATATAGGAATTGGGTGCCGCCCACCTCCTTCCGTATAGAGGCAATCTCATGGATTTCCATGAGATTGCATGCCTCCTTGAATTTCTCCATTATTTATTTCCAACAACTTTTGTTGGGATTTATTCACCAAAAATAATTCACACTTAATTTTGAGAATATTGCAATCTTAACATTGGAAAATTGTGAATCCCATTCACAACCCAAAATAAAATATAATTTATATTTTCAATTAATTAGACAATGTGTATCCAATACACATTAATAATTAATCAACAAATATAAATTATAATTAGCTCTCTCTAATACATTATAAATCATATTTATAATATATTATGAATAATTGGATATTACTATCCACATTATTCTTATCCACAATAATTAAATCTCATTTAATTATATTGGATAACTTACTCTCATGTGCCCAAATAATATGAATCACATTCACATTATTCACAACTTGATAATCAAATCACATTTAATCCTCTAAGATAACTCTCCTTATAATATGAATCAAATTCATATAAGTCATGATAATTAAATCACATTTAATTATCCATTTTCTCAATGCTCGGATACATATATCAACAATAGAATTATCCATGAACTCTTTCAAGGATAATGCGCTTTCTCCGCGAATACTTGGAGATAAGGACAAGGGGATTGTATTGTTCTACGTATAGTGACTTGGATATTGAGATTAAATCTCAAATCCAGATCTCTGGCCTCCCATAGATGCTTGATTAAATCAAGACCGCAAATCTAATCTTCTCATTGAATTTGAATCACATTCAGATCAATGTCCAACATTTGGATCAAGATCAGATTACTTCTACTGAGAGGAGTCACTAAAATCCAGACCCATTTCATCACTCCCTAGGAATGGAAGCGTCATGGTTATACAATCATTAATGATAACATCACCCTCAGGTATTCCCAATACCTGTACATCCTGCATACTGGAAGACTCAGAATAAACTCAAAGTATTAGATCAACTTTATACTGTCTACATCAAGGTTTTATCAGTAAGTTTCTCATTTTGATCATAGGGAGTTGTTATCGATCATATACTTTCCAAAAGCATATATCATACGTAGGTCTTGATCATATACTTTCCAAAGTATATATCAAACCTACAAATTCAGTCAAGCTTCCAAAGCGAGACGACCGTGCGCACGGAATTTGATTCTTCCCAATATCTCATGAGTGAGCTCATGTCTTCCGGTTTAGTAATGAACCTGTATGATCCCTTTGAGAGATCGTATTACTCATATGCCCTTATATGCACACCAGCGCGCTGGTGTATAGACCTTGATTAGGTCATCAACCTATTGGTCTGCCAAATGTACATACTCAAACATATAGTAACACATCTATCTCCGGTCAGAGGATGTGTGCCTATATCATGACAGCTTACGGTATAGGACTTTGGTTATCTCGATCTCGTTAAGCCAACTCTTTGACCTAACTAATCTGACACCTCCGAATCTCTATTCCTATGCAGAGGACCTGCATCAAGAAGTCGGTCAGATATCAGCCTAACTGAGAAAGGATTGCCATCTCCTACTCAAGCTAGAGATCATCTCTTAATAATCATTTGACGGTGCTTGATGAGTCCTCAATCTAACTCATTAGATATTCATCTAAGCACCAGCCTCTATGATTCAATAATTGAATCAACAGTTGTATGATCATAAGATGGCCATGGTACATAACCCTAATTGTACTAAGGGACGTATTATGCAAATTATTAATTCTTCATTTCAGATCAGGGAATGATATTCGCAATAACATTTATTGCATAATGGCTCGTCGTGGGCTCGCATATCCAACAATGTCAGGTCCCAGTGCCCATAGCTACACACTCCACCACCTCCACCTCCACCGTGTTTGAGTGTTTCTGAGAGGAGCTTCCGGTACAGAGGTCAGCAGAGACCAGCTCAGAGCGCAGCAGGATCCAGTGATGGATCTGCACGGCAGGGAAAGATTCACGCAGTTACAGCTGAGCAGGCACGGTCCACGGCCACGGTCGTGAGATGTATGGTTTCAGTTTCGAGCCATCCTTTTCACTTGTTGTTTGATTCTGGTGCTACCCATTCGTTTCTTGTTGTGAGGCTTCTAGCTACATTGGGTAGAGTTGCGGAGCATATAGATCCTCCATTTCACATCCGAGGGCCAAGCGGACAGTTGTTTGTGATTTCAGAGATAGTTAGAGGGCTACCAGTGTCCATAAGCTATCACGAGATGACTGCGTACTACCTTCTACTACAGCTTGTTGAATTCGACATGATTTGGGGCATGGATTGGTTATCTACACATCACGCCTTAGTCGACTGTTACAGAAGACCGTTGTCTTCAGGATCCCGGGCTTGACAGAGTTCACTTTTGAGGGGACATTGCAGGACTCCAGAATGGAGTACATTTCAGTGCTGAGAGCACAGCGACAAGTTGATCAGGGATGTGACACTTTTCTGGACTTTGTTCAGGAGGTTACAGACAAAGAGCCGATGGCTCAAGACATTAGAGTTGTGTCGGAGTATTCCGATGTGTTTCCTGAGGAGTTACCAGGACTACCTCCAGTTAGAGAGATCGAGTTTGAGACCTCGTTACTTCCCGATACGTAGCCGAACTCCATGGCTCTGTATCGCATGGCACCCGCAGAGTTGAGAGAGCTGAAGGTGCAGTTACAGGAGTTGCTTGACTTAGGCTTTGTGAGGCCGAGCACTTCACCTTGGGGCGCTCATGTACTCTTTGTTCGGAAGAAGGATGGAACCATGCGGTTATGCATTGACTACAGGCAGCTGAACAAGAGGACGGTGAAGAACCGTTATCCTCTGCCACGCGTAGATGATCTATTTGATCAGATACATAGATCTTCGGTGTTCTCGAAGGTCGATCTCCGCTCGGGTTACCATCAGTTGAGGATTCGGGAGACAGACATCCCGAAGACAGCCTTTCGGACACGGTATGGCCACTACGAGTTTGTAGTGATGCCATTCGGACTGACGAATGCCCCCGTGGCATTCATGGACATGATGAACAGAGTATTCCGTCCTTACTTGGACAAGTTTGTTGTGGTGTTCATTGATGACGTGCTGGTTTACTCAAAAAATGAATGGGACCATGAGAATGACTTGAGAGCAGTGCTTGGTACCTTGAGAAAGCATAAACTGTATGCCAAGTTGAGTAAATGTGAGTTTTGGCTACCTCAGGTCTCATTTTTGGGACATGTCATCTCAGGAGCAGGTGTTACAGTGGACCCTACGAAGATAGATGCAGTGATGTCTTGGGAGTAGCCCAAGACAGTGACACAAATCCGTAGTTTTCTTGGGTTGGCAGGCTATTACAGACGCTTTGTCAGCAACTTTTCGCGGATCGTACTACCCTTGACGCGTTTGATGTAGAAGGGAGTACCTTTTGTTTGGGATAGTTCGTGCGAGAAGGCCTTCAGGACACTGAAGGAGAGACTTACCATAGCTCTGATTCTTGCTCTACCGTCAGGTACGCAGGACTACGTGGTTTACACAGACGCGTCAGGTGATGGTTTGGGAGCAGTGCTGATGCAAAGGGGCATGTGATTTCCTATGCTTCGAGATAGTTGAGACTGCATGAGCGGAATTACCCCACGCACGATCTTGAGTTGGCAGCAGTGGTCTTCGCTCTGAACACCTGGCGCCACTACTTGTACGGGGTTAACTTTGAGCTCTTCATAGACCACAAGAGTCTGAATTACATATTTGATCAGAAGGAGCTGAACATGAGACAGCGCAGATGGTTAGAGCTGCTGAAGGACTACGATTGCACGATCTCTTACCATCCCAGTAAGGGAAACATGGTTGCCGACGCCCTCAACAGGAGAGCGCACACGGAGGGTATGATGAATTTCCTATACACTTGGGACTTACTTGCAACACTGACGGATTGGCATCCGCAGGACAGTGCGTCTTCTCCCATCTCCGTACCTCCTAGGTACATCAGTCTTTGGGACCGTATAGTGGCAGGTCAGCAGACAGACCTGTGGATTTGCGACAGATACATGCGGGCAGTGAAGGATGAGTTTGACAACTTTGTTGTCTCAGAGTCGATTCTGTGGAAGGCAGGTCGGGTAGTGGTTCCCATCGATGAGCAGTTACGAAGAGACATACTTGACAAGGCGCATTGTTCGCATCTTTCCATTCATCCCGACAGTACGAAGATGTACCACGATCTCCGCAGACATTTCTGGTGGGTCGGAATGAAGAGGGATGTAGTTGGGCATGTCAGCAAGTGTTTGACTTGCCAGATGGTGAAGGCAGAGCACAGACGACCACCTGGTTTACTGCAGTCCCATTCCTGAGTGGAAGTGGGACAGCATTTCGATGGACTTTGTTACGGGATTGCCAAGGACACCAGGAGGCCACGATTCCATTTGGGTCATTGTTGATAGGTTGACGAAGTCAACCCATTTTATACATGTTAGCATGACTTATACACCTTCTCAGTTGGCCAGATTCTACATACAGCACATTGTGAGGTTGCATGGCATACCCCGAGAGGTAGTGTCTGACAGAGACTTGAGGTTCACTTCCCATTACTGGCAGCAGTTCATGTCAGCATTACAGACCGAGCTGAAGATGAGTTCAGCATATCACCCTCAGACGGACGGACAGAATGAGCGTACGATACAGACCTTGGAGGATCTTTTACGCGCATGTTCTCTAGAGTAGAAGGGATCCTGGAAGGATCATTTACCTCTTGTTGAGTTCACTTACAACAACAGCCATCATTCGAGCATCGGCATGGCGCCAGTTGAGGCTCTTTACGGGCGGAGATGCCTTACGCCAATCAGTTGACGTGAGGTAGGCGATCATGCATTGTATACAGTGGATCTCTTGGAGGAGTCTGCGAGGGTTGTTGACTTGGTGAGGAGGAAGCTCTTGACAGCACAGAGTCGCCAGAAGAGCTATGCAGATCGACGACGCCGACACTTGGAGTTTCAGGTTGGAGACTTTGTGTTTCTACGTGTATCTCCCATGAAGGGGATACAACGGTTTGGAGTTTATGGCAAGCTGGCGCCATGTTTTGTTGGGCCATTCGAGATACTTTCACGTGTCGGGAAGGTAGCATACAGACTGGCACTTCCCCCATGTTTGGCAGCCATTCACGACGTATTCCATGTGTCGAACTTGAGAAAGTACGTGACGATCCTTGACACATCATCAGCTATGAGAGCCTTGACATAGAGCCAGAGTTGACATACGAGGAGGAGCCTATGCAGATACTTGATTTTGTGGTCAGGAGGCTTCGTAATAAGGAGATTCCCTTGGTCAAGATCCTATGGCATCGACAGGGTATTGAAGAGGCAATGTGGGAGACCGAAGCAGCGATGCGCGAGAGATACCCGTGACTCTTCTCAGGTACTTTCTCAGTTTAGTTTATCAGTTCCCTGTTTGGTAAACCATTTCACTTTCTGGGTAAAAGCCTTCTTTGAGGTTTTTATGGGTTAAAAACCTTCTGAGGTTTTTGTGGCAGACCGACAAACCCGACTTAGAAGTGGAGTCTCGAGGATGAGACTCTCTTTGAGGTTTTTATGATTGTAACAGCCCTAATTTCTAAAGGCCAACTAAATCCTAAATGATGAATGATTATGGATGAAAGCTGATGGGATTTGGAGAGTGATTAAGTGACTAAGTGGTGGTTTGTGTCCAAGATGAGATTAAGTGGTTAAGTATGATTAGTGAAGGAGCATTATTCATGGGTGGGCCGTGTTTGCAATATTAGGAAGTGGAGTGGGTTTAGTTGCAAAATGGCCAAGGCATATATATCCCACTAAACCCCCCAAACTCGGCCACACTTAAGCCTCAAGCTCTTCTTCTTCCTCTTGAGGCTTGGAGCCCTCTCCTCTTCATGGCTGACATCCATGGTCATCCACCTTCTTCCTAAGATTCCCACCTCATTTCTCACTAAATTCGAGTTTCTTGGACTCAACTTAAAGCTGGGAAGGAGAGGAACAAAGATCAGGTGTTGCATGTAGGATCCAAGGCCAATCATGGGTCAAAATTGGAGTGGAGGGCTGGAGCTGCTGTTGTTCTTGAACAGTTCTTGAGCATTGTTTAAGGTACAAATTATACACCTCCTTGCTACCATTAAGATAGAATTTTCTCCACCTTATGAACCTTGTGTTGAGCTGCTATATCAAGGTTTTGATTTTGAGTCTTGTTGGAATTTGATGTGGTTTTTCGAGTGGCTTTTAATGGATGGTTTTGGGGATGTTCAGATCTGTGTTGCTTGACAAAATCCGAATTTGGGCATGATTTTGGGGGAAATTCTTGAGCTATTTTGTTGGAATTTGGTTGCTGTTAGATCCTCCATCATGTTGGCTTTAAGATCCTTGTGAAAATTTGAATTTTTATGATGATTTTTGAGGATTATGGCTGTTGTTCATATAGGCATGTAGCTAGTTTTCAGATCTGTGTTTACTTGATAAAATCCGAATGTGGGCATGATTTGAGGGAATTTCTTGAGCTCTTTGTTGGCATTTGTTGCTGTTAGATCCTCCATCATGTTTGCTTTAAGATCCTTGTGAAAATTCGAATTATTATGATGATTTTGGGGGATTATAGCTGTTGTTCATATGGACCTGCAGCTGAAATTTCATATCTATGTTCTTGTGATTTGCATGTGTTGATGCATGATCTTTGTATGATATATGGGCTACTTTCGAGTATCCTTGATTGTTGATCTTGCCTCCATACTATTGGCCTTTAATCCATGGTTTAGATGTGGATTTGAAGGTGATTTGGGAGTGTTTTAACTGTTGTATATTTCAATTCAGCAAGTTCAAGTCTGTGATCTTATCCTTTTAATAATGCATGTTTTGAGACATGTTAAGTCCTCTTAATGAACCCTTATTGCTGGACCTTAAGGATCAATTGATGCTTTAATATATGAAGATGAATCACACAATTTTGGATGAGATTTGAAGGGACTTAAGTGCCTTGAATTGTGAAGTGTTTCTGTTCTACTAGACCTTATGTGCATGATTGAGTGCTGAATGTTGCATGTTTTGAGACGCATGTTAATACCTCTTAATGAAACCTTATTGCTGGACTTTAAGGATAAATTGATGCTTTAGTATATGAATATGAATCACACAAAATTGGATGAGTTTTAAAAGAACTTAAGTGCCTTGAACTGTGATGTGTTTCTGTTATACTATACACTATGTGCATGATTTAGTTGCTGAATGTTGCATGTTTTGAGAATGTAATGCCCCTTAAAATGCTGAACTTTAAAAGTATTATGATGCTTTAATCATGGATAGTGAACCCCATAAGATTGTGTGAGAAACTTGAGAAATTATAGGTGCTTGAACTGCTGATCATATGGCTGTACACACATGCAAATTTTAGTGTTGTCATGTGAATAAATTTGATTATGTAGAAGCCCTCTTTAGACCATATATGAGTTGTGTTTTAGTCTTGTTGAATGACTATAGATATTGACTGAAATTCCTTGATATTAAATTTTAGAACTAAGAACACATTGAGGATAAGCCTTGCCCACTCACATGACATTGTGGCTGATTTATATGTTGAACTTGAGAGTGTCATCATCCTTATAACAACCTAGAGTTGTTCCTTACTTAAGTCCATGATAAAAACTTTAAGCCCCCCCCCCTCCCGTACATTGATAAATAGAAAGAATTTTAGTGTGATGTTTGTATGAACTATGGACTGTGATGTAATTAGGAAATTTCACCTATGAAAATAAGACTGTATATGGGACTTGTCATCTGACCCTAAGTTAGCTTAGGAGTCTAACTCCTCCAAACTGTGAATTGACTTCTGATACCTTAAGATCTTGAAATCTCTAAGTAGCCAGATATTGTATGTGTTGTGAATCTTGGGGAACATTGGAAAGAATGATATTACAAATCTGGTAGCCAATGATCCTAGGATTAGATGTTCATCACTGATATATGAGAGAGAGACTATCATAACAGGTCTGTATCCCTGACCTAGAATTAGTTGAGGTTCCTATAGAACATGTTCGGGTCTGGGACTGACAGCTTGTAGATGTGAAATAAATCAGAGAAACCCTAGACACTTAGGGTGAAACATGACAATAAATGATTTAGTAATGTCACATGTGGCCAGTCGTGGAGATTTATACTCCGACTGTGGGAGGGCGTGGTGACCCTCACCTGAGCAGGAGATGAGGTCGCTCAGGCTTGGGTAGCAGACACTGAGAGCATGGGTCTAGGATCCCAGTCTTTTTCACGTGTTTTCTTCGAGCCAGCTCAGTTTTTAAGCTTCGTTGGGATCCACGAGTTATCTAGACCATTCCGCTGACCCATTGGTTTTTCTTTGAGAGCCTAAGTTGGGGGCTCTCCGCAGTTTGTTACGAGCTCGTCTGGTTTTTACTTAGCTCTTCTCCTTCGGGAGTTGAGCAGCGAGAGAGGAAGTCAGGTCCGGCAGGCTTACCTCTTCTCTTTCCTGTCTCTAGTGGCGTAGTAGTCGTACTACCACTGCCTTTCCCTTGGACCACACTTCCACTAGGGTTGGCGAGACAGACGAATCCCTTTGGGGGTTTCCTCACCGCAGAGATTATTACCTTTCCGCTAGGCTGGTGTACTGGTGATGAGGTAGTGATCGATTGACATGTGACAGTTCACCAATTGTTCAGTTAAGTTATAAATTCTATCAGTAGACATTGATGATTTCATCATTACCTTTCCTCCAGGCTTGTGACCTGGTGATGGGGTAGTGATCAGTAGACATTGATTATCCTTCAATTACCTTTCCGCCAGGTTGTGACCTCGTGATGGGGTAAGAAATGGGTGACTTTTCTGCTAGGAGACTAGTTACGACAGTTCTGTTAGTAGAGGCTAACGAGGGTTGGGTGTTGAGAGAGTTGTGAGTATGTTTCCTCTTATACACCTTCGTGAGCGAGCTATCACACGTGTCGACCGAGTATCAATGAGTTGAGAGAACAAGCTAGAAGGAGTGTTGGGAACTTAGTTAGGATGCAAGACACCATCGCATGCCTACGTAGGTACCCCAACCCTGAGGCGTACACCATACCTCAGAGTCATAGTGTGAGGTTCAACCTGGACTTTGAAGTCCTACCCGGATATCGAGGTCCTAACCGGACCAAGACCACAAACTTACTTCTAGGCTTGAGTTGTTGTTTGGTTAGTTCCATTGATCGAGGGAGACACGGTGTGGTAGTGAGCGAGTGTGTTCTTGTTAGTTTCCAAAAGCAAGTAAATAACTTAAAAAGAATCAATTAACCCACTTTTACTTGCTAGTTCTTCTTTTGTCCACTATAGTTACCGTACTGATTTTCTAGCCGTTCTAGTCTTTTACTACTACTTTCCTTAGTAGAACTGTGTAGAATTTGTACTTGATAATTTTGTGACAGATACTTGCTTGTCCCCTTTCTACTTGTGGCAGGCAAGGGTCCGGCGACCGAGTAGACGGCGTAGTCGCTGCTGCAGTCGTTTCTTTTTGGAGGATATACTTTCAGAGCAGGTATATCTTTTGGAGTTCACTTGTACAGTTATTAGTTGTGCTCTCCTCTGTAGCTTTATTTTTGGGATATATACATGTATATTGGGTGTTGTGGAACCTCAGCATGATTATATGAATGAAATAAAAAATGAATGGATATCCTTGACGTTCAGTTCTGGTTTACTACTTACTTCCACTTTTAGTTTTTTTGTGGTTGCTTGTTTAGCCAAAATAAATCTTGTGAATGTCATGTTTAAAAAGCGAAAAAATTTCCCAGGTTTTCATAACAATGGATTAACTCTAAGCTAGTTAAGTAGGCAAATGACGTGTTTGGCGGGTAACCTAAGGTCCTCGGGAGGAGGTCGCGACAGGCTTCCAGTTGGGAGACAGCGAAGGACAGGGTGGGGTTGGACCCAGGGAGGGGCGAGGCTTGCAGGCGCGGAAGGCGAGGGGAGGAGGAGGTGGTCAGGAGGAAGGGGAGGTCGGCGAGGACGTCGACTGGGTGGAGGGGGGAAGGTGGGAGTGGTGGGATTGCTGGTTGAAGGAGGAAAGATCCATTCGTAAATAATAAAAATCTTAAGGGTTTAAAATGTAAAATACTTGACGGATACCGTCATATTTAACGGAAAATTAGATAAAGTTAACACGGGGATATGAGTGTAAGAGTTAAACACTATTCAAGGTCTTGGGTGTAATTCGTGATTATGAAGGGTTCATGGGATAATTACGAAATTAATCAAAATTATGGGTATAAATATCCCTATATTTTATTCTCCTGATATATTCTCAACACTTGGGCTACTTGTAGGAATGAACCTCCTTCGTTTCGATGTCTAACGTCGCGTCCACGATAATCAAATTTATAGACAAAGATGTCTGTTTACATATGGCTATATGCTTCGTAGTATTCTCTACTAACATTCTCACGTTGACGTGAGTTTCATATTCTCCACCAACGTTCTCACGTTGAGATCTTGAACCTGAGCCTTTCAAGTGAAATTCTGATAATATCTAAAATAGTATATACAGTAATCACATCTCTAATATTGATTAAATGAGCTTTAGATGAATCACATTTCTAATCATGGGTTATTCTTCTTAAATTTGCTCTTGTTAATATTAATATCATGGAGCTTACGTTGAAAGAGAAAAGGAGAAGATCGTGATCACTTTATTTCTTTATTGGGCCATATAAAAACGACATTCAGCAAAGCTTATGCTCTTTTGGAAAAGGAAAGGGAATATATAACACAAAGAGAACTCAATTACTTCTTTATGTGCCCTATGACTCATTCTCATTATAAGATGCTCTTGTGCTCTCGTCTTTTGTGCCCCCATTTATTCTCACTTGATCCCAAATCTTTGGGAACGGAGAGCTATAACTTTCACGCCACTACCTTTTTATGGTGGAACCCTAATTAGTAAATGATTGGTATCTAGTATTATCTGTTACTATATTATATAAACATGCAATTTAACATAACAATCTAATTAGGTTTAAGATCTTTTTTAATATGTATTAAAACAAATTACCCATTCTATTCAACAAAATAAGTCTGCCTTTATAAAATAAAAATTGTATTAGTGCATATACCAGAGACATGATATGTTAGATTTATCCCGAGCGATATCCTAACTTAACAATCACTCCTAACCCATCCTACAATACACTCAATTCATTATCTTTGGATTATATACACTTAGGTTTTTCTTTTGGTTTGCTCTAAAGATAGTAGTTAGCTGAAGAAAAGCTACCATTGAATATGGCATATGAATATGATCGATGAGATTTTAATTTCATTGCAAAGCTGATTTAATTCTCTTCAATATGGTATGATTTTATCTCTGATTCACTTAGCTTAATTGTGTTAGTTAATTAGAGATATAAATTGATTCATTAAGTTTATTATATTTGCAATTGATTTATGTTAGATTTTTTCACATATCAATTGGACCTTGAAATAAATTATTCTTATTGCTTGAGTTATACATTTTATTTAGAAGCATATTTTAAGTGTATATATACATGCTTGTATTTAATTATATTATATTTATTCTGTAATATAACTTGTATAAAAAAATAAAGATGTGTGATCATTCATATTGTTTTATATTGCATTATGTTGTATCTTTTGACCTAGATAGTGTATTGACCACTCAACGTAGATATTAATATCTGATTAATTGTATTGATAGCTTGTGTCCTTGTGTTTGACCCTGGACTTATCCAAGATTTAAATTTAAGCAGGGTCACTCTTCACAGAGGCCTTATTACTTGGTTCTGATCGATTTGTTGATTAGTCATACTATAATGAAGCTTAATTATCATTGCCAATTAGCGGTTCATCAGTCGTCTTTTATAAATTTCCTATAAGGAGGGCAATATGCATCTCTTATTAACGGAATTTGGTTAAACTTAACAGGTAAATGGATGGGGTTAACAACAAGGTCTGTGAGGTAAGAGTTAACAAGTTTACGTAGTCAAGGGGGTAATAATGAACTTTATCAGAAATTTAATAGGTAAAGGTATGTTAATAAACCTACGAATATTGATGAATGTCTGATTGATCATCACTTTCTTCATCTATTAT
This sequence comes from Ottelia alismoides, assembly GCA_037367405.1. Lineage (NCBI taxonomy): Eukaryota > Viridiplantae > Streptophyta > Magnoliopsida > Alismatales > Hydrocharitaceae > Ottelia > Ottelia alismoides. The sequence goes on along the minus strand of JAZKJV010007566.1, from coordinate 301,374 downwards.
CCATCTAGCTTGAACAAATCAATAAAAAACATCTTTAATTAACCATAATTAATAACTAACCCCTTGTTAATTACTGTACATGAATAATATTTTCCATTATTTTCTTCTTATTAAAAATACAAAAATCACAAAAAAATAAAAAAGGTGTTTTAAATTCATTAAAATACTTGAAAAATTCTAGTTTGTACATATGTCTTATTATTGGTTTTTTTCTCAACATGAAATTTGTAGATCTCATAGAGATCTACAACTTTCATGTTTTGCACTTTTTGATTTAAGGTTTGTAAATATTTATTTTATTTTTTCTTGTTTTTTATATTTCTTTGAATTTCTATTGGGCCACGTGGTCGTTCCTTCTTTATCCATCGCATGCTTCCTGTACAGCTGGATGAGATTTCCATATCTCATCCACGCCAACCATCTCTGTGCACCGCCTCACCGTCTGATGAGATCCCAGATCTCATCAGCACCATTCGACCATGCCTTATTCTGGGCAGTTGGATTGTGAGATCCAATGGCTCCGCTTCATTGTCCTCCTCCGTAATCAGCCGATGCCTCACCGCTCCTCTTTCTTCTCCCATTTCTTTCACTCACCCCTCGCATTCACTCCACTCGCTAATGTCACCTCCGCATAGCCCCTTCTTCCTTCTTCCTCGCGAACCCTTCATCATCCCATGACCGACCTTCTAAGGCCTCCAAGAGACCGTTACGAGCTCCACTTCCATGTCACCTATAATGACCGACTACCTCAATAAAACCCCCACATTGACGCACCTCTTCTACCATCGTCAACCATTCAGGAAGCTTTAGCCCAGCTCTCCTCCTCCTTCTATGATAGAGGATGGAGGGATGGAGACGCAATGATGGCTGGCGACTTCAGTGTCGACCCAGGGCCATCCGGCCATGCCACGATGTCGATTGACAACCGTTCGAGCTATCTGACACGATTGACCAGATCGAGTGAAGATCAGAGTCTCATATTCAAGGCTCGATCCAAGCCAAACTCCTTCGCTCCGCCTTGTGTCCTCCGTCGGTCTTCCAGTTAAGCTTCATCGTTCTTTTTTGTTTTGATTTCTTTGATTTTTTTTGCAATACACATTCAACCTCACTCCAGTCAGACACTGCCTTCACCTTTGCCACACAATCCTGACCTTCACGCAACCGTTCGATCGCCTACCCTTCCTCTTCCCGATCCCCCACGCCTCTCCCCCTTTCTTCCTTTTTCGCCGAAGGAGAGCCCATCTAGGGCTTCCCATTCTCCGCACATCAACCCTTCATTTGCCCCTCATTCCATTTGCATGCAGTCTTGCATGCTTCGACTACGTCTTCTAATTCATGTAGGTCTAACATCATCAATGGCCGGAGGCAACGACCCATCTTTGTTCTAGAGCATCACTACTGATAGAGCATCACCGTCTCCTCAACCCACGCATCCTCTCATACTCTGTGACCAACCATGACCTTCGCGAAGGTACTGGACTTTCCACCAAGCAACCAAGTGTTGGAGGAGCTTGGATTCCCTCGTCAGAGCTTGACCACATCCGCCGTAGCACATCGGAGCAGCTGAGGGGTAAGTCATACAGGTGCCATTCAATCATCTTGATCGGATGACCCCTGAGCACTAACCGAGCCTCTCCCCGGTCCTTCATGCTCGGAGGAGCCGAGCCATGTCAAAGCCACTCGGGCCACCCACATGACCCGAGCCACCTGCACCGAGCCACAACCCACCCAAGCCTACAAGCGTGTGCATCACATATGCAGAGGGGAATATTTGCAGTCGAGCATGTCTCTTATTCCAAATTGCAATAAGGTCTTAATAAGCATGTGATGCACATGGGCATGAGAGAAATTACAAGGGACCCTCGCCAGGTTCCTGCTATTACATTTGTGCCACTACAAGGACCTGGTTGTGATGTTTTCATGATTATTTTGCATGTTTTCTTTACGTTTATGCCCATGGACTATTTTGTTAATATCTTGAGCATATGTTCTCCTTTTTCGTTGATTTCGGTTTCATTTGGTTGCTTATTTAATTCTCTACACAATGGCATTATTTCCTTATTGTTTTGACACTTAAATTAGTAGGCTAAATTTGAGTTATGTAGTGTCACCAGCTTATTAATCTTTAATGGCATCTGCTCGTTAATTGATTAAATTGATGCATCAATTAACAAGTGAAATTTATACGTTTTGTATTGCTCAATTACCTAATTATTCTAGGGGGCACATTTGGTACATTATTTCATGTTTGCATTCTGTTTGCTTCTCATGGCATTCATTCATCCTTTTCACACATCATGCATTACATTGCATTTTTAGTGCATTATCTGTGTGTTGATCTAGCTTTAGAATAAATCACTCAACAAAAATGTTAATTTCGGATTAATCATCGAGGAGGCATGTGTCCCTATGTTCGACCTCGGTAGACTTGCCAAGTAAAATGTTCTACACATTCAAAAGCATGGTCTTTGCATGTTCCATTTTCGTCTCCTGTACTATGATAAGATGTGACTCTTACAGAGGTGAAAATGTGGTTCATCAAATATATACAGATATATACAGATTCAAGATAGAGCTTTTATCAAAAAAAATAAATATACAACAATTAGCCCTGATTATATATAACATCTCAATTATTTATTTATGTATTTTAAGGGGTTTATTGATTTAATTGTCTTGGGAAAATGAGGTAATATTAATGAATACGGTAGATGAATTGTTGATACATTACCATCCAATATTAAATGTAAATCATATTTACATTTAATAGTACAATGTGAATCCAATTCACATTTAATTGTATAATGTGAATCCAATTCATATTAAATTATAAATTGTAAATCATATTTACAATTAAATATCTCATTGATATTATGAATCGAGTTCACAATATTTGTGATTATTGTAGATAGTGTTATCCTCGTTAATCACATCTATGATAATTCCTTGTTGTCTCTCTATATATGTCCAAATAATGTGAATCTTATCCACATTATTAATGATAATTAAATCATAGTTAATCATCAATTTTTCAAATGCTCAGATATTGTTAACAATAGAATTATTCTTATACTCTTTCAGGAACAACATACATTCTTCGAAGATACTTAGAGAATAAGGATAGGACGATTGTATATTCCATATATAATAACTTTGATACCGAGATCTAATCTCATATCCAAATCTATAGTACTACTCGGAGATGACTGATCAAGTCAGACAGGATATCTAATCTCCTCATTGCCAACATCTGGTCTAATATCAGATAATTGGTCCACTGAGTGGAGTCACCAAAATCCAAACCTTTTTCGCCACTCCCTCATATTGGAAGCATAGAATCGATTAGATCGCATCACCCTCGAGTATTCCTAGTACCCACACATCATGCATACTGAATAACCTAAAATAAACTCGAATTTCCAATCGCATTTAAATTGTCTTCTTCAGGGTATTATCACTATTCTCATTCGATCATTGTGAGTTTGTATCGACCATATGCTTTCCAAAAGCATATATCATACCTGCAAATCATGTCATGCTTCCAAAAAAAAACGATCATCGATGGAATTTGGTTGGTCCCAATATCTCATGAGTGAGCTCATATCTTCCGATTTAGCAGTGAACCTCTATGATCCCTTTAAGAGATCATATTACTCATATGTCCCTGTATGCACAACAAGTCGTTGGTGTATAGATCTTGATTAGGTCATCAGCCTAATGGTTTGCCTAATGCACATACTTAGACATATAATAACACATATGTCTCTAGTCGGAGGATGCATGCTTGTATCGTGACAACATATGATATATGTCTTGCTTATCTCTATCCCGTTAAGTCAACTCTTTGTCTTACCTTATCAGACACCTCTAAATCTCTATTCCTATGCAGGGAACCTGCATCAAGAGGGAGGTCAGATATCTACCTCTGGAGGAAGGATTGCCATCTCCTTCTAAGGCTAGAGATCCTTTCTTGACAATCATTTGATGGTGGCAGATAAGTCCTCAATACAACTCTTTATATATAATACATGCACTAACCCCTATGATTCAACCATTGAATCAACATATGTATGCTCATCAAGATGGCCATGATACATAACCCTAAATATACTAAGGGATCGTATAAGTGTATTTATTCATTAATCTCAGACAGGGAGTGAAAATCAATAATTTTTATTGATATAAAAAGATTACAATAAAATTTATTATAGAAATGATTCACCCTTGCTTCACATGTCCAATAATCTCCTGTTATCCCTCAGATACATTCAAGTACAATCCTTAAACACATACTCATTAACAAGGTTGCAGAAAGCGGTAATCAGTACTCAATCGGTGGGGTCACTAACTAAGGATTAATCGTTAGTCAGGCGACTAATCTTATTTAGTCGGTCATTAGTCAGTTTTAATTTTTTTTAATTATTTTAAATATATAAATCATTTTTATACATAATTCTTATACATTAACATATATTTGTACATTTTCTATACTATCATAATGAAATACAAAAATTTATCTACTCAATATAATATTAAGCACACTGATACAAGTATGATTTTTAAAAAAGCAAAAAACTAATAAAAAATAAAAAAACTCGATGTAAAAGGCAGTCGATAAGTCGATCGACTATGCCTACTGGTCGGCCTAGTCGGCTTACTTTCACAAGCTTGCTCATTACATGCTGGTCAAAAACCTTTTGGGATAAAGGTTAGCTAAGGGGATTAACAACGTCGTCGACAGAGGCCACCTCAGTGATGATGATGCCTCTACGCTTTTGTATCTCTCAAATGATGTGGTATTTCTTTTCCACATATTTGCTCTTTTGATGCCATCTAGTTTCCTTCGCCTAAGCTATAGCTCACTTGTTATCGTAGAGCAATGGATGGGAGTATCGGAGGAAACTACGTCAAGATATGAGATGAACTTGCGCAACCACACCGACTCTTTTGCAATATTCGATACGACAATGTACTCAGCTTCTATTGTTGAATCAACCGTAGTGTCATGCTTCTTGCTTCTCCAGCTCACAGCACCACCTTTCAACGAGAATACAAACCCTGAGGTTGGCTTGCGACCATAAATGTCAAATTGGAGGTTTGAATCTGTATATCCTAAGACTTGGAGATCATTATCTCCATACACTAAGATGTAATCTTGCATCCTTCTTAGACACTTGAAGATGGTCTTCATTGCATTCCAGTGTTGTTCACCATAACAGAATTAGTAACAACTTACCACTGCCACTACATGGCAGATATCCAGTCTTGTACACATCATGGCGTACGTTAGGCTTCCCACAGTCGATGCATAAGGGCATCCAGTCACGACCTTTTCCTCAACACTTTGACGAGACATCCCATTAGATAGGTGATAACCATGTCTTAAGGGAAGGAAGACTTTCTTGGAATTTTCCATATAGAATTGTTCCAAGATCTTCTTAATGTATTCATGTTAAGACAATACCAAAACCCTCTTTTCTCTATTTTTGAACAGCTTCAGAACCAATATATAAGAGGCTTCTCCAAGATCTTTCATCTCAAAGGTATGGGACAACTGGCCTTAACACTGGTCATCATTCTTGTATCATTCCCAATGATAAGGAAGTCATCTACGTAAATCATGATGAACACAATGATGATTCCACTAAGATTCTCATACACACGTGGTTCATTAGAATGTTGAACAGAATTATAACTATTTATGGTTTTGTCAAATATGATTTTCCAGCTATGATAATCTTGTTTGAGCCCATAGATGGATCTTCAGCTTCCACACTTTTCATTCCTCAACTACGAAGACCTAGGCCTACTTCATATAGATATCCTCCCCAAGGTATCCATTGAGGGATGTCATCTTGATGTCTATCTACCAGATGTCGTAGTCAAGATATGCAGCTATAGCTAGCAGTGCCCTGATGGACGTAAGCATGGTCATAGGAGAGAATGTCTCATCGTAGTCAATGCCTTCTCTCTGTATGTAGCCCTTGGCTACGAGTCATGTCTCGAAGTTCCCTACATTCCCATCTGGTCATCTCTTTCTCTTGAAGATATATTTACACATAATGGGTTTTTATCCCTTTAGGTGGATCCTCTAGGGTCCATACATCATTCTTGTGCATGGAGTATATTTTAGACTTCGTTACTAGCATCCATCTATCCATGTCATGATCCACAAGAGCTTCATCAAATAAAGTTAAAACATTATCAAACTCTCCTGGAAACGTGGAATCCATACCTTTCAAGTGGTATAACCATCATCGAACTCCTTCAAAGAGGTGGAGGTGTTTCATCTTCAATTATCTCTTCAGATTCTGGCTCAGGAAGCTCATTATCTCAGGGGATTCTGTGATTTTATTTACTTTATTCTTGTCTTGACTTTTAAGGAAGATGTCCTTTAAGAATTTCACATCCCTAAAGCCTAACACCTTTTGTGTCTTAGGGTCGTAAAGTTGGAATCCAATACCTTCCTTTACATACCCGATGAAGTAGCACTTTCTAGTGCGGGATTCCATCTTACTTGCATCCACGTTCTTGGTATGGACCAAGCAACTCCAAATCCTCAAGTGTCTAATGATGAATACTCAATCATCACTCTTTATTCTTATATTTTAGCTACAAAAACCTTTGCAAATGCATGTATATATTTGTAAATATAAATAATTACCAAAGGCATGCATGATGTAAAAAGTAATAATTAGCATGTTTTTGTGAAAAAATAAAAGAATAAAGATTAAAAAGAAAAAAAGAGGAAATATTTAGAATAAATATTGAGCAACCTAACCCAAGGGAGGGCTCAGCATGGGCCTGACCGCATAAAAGCCAAAGTAGAGGGAGATAGGGGCTCATGTGTGTAAATAGATTTGTAAATAAATAAAAATCTTTTCTCTAAAAAAATTAGAATAAAAAGGCTTGTATATATTGTATTTATAAAAATCAAAACAAAAATAGAAAAATTAAAAAGGAAACAAAAACCACTTCACGTGTGCATATCCACCATGTACATACAACCACTCCTCTATTTATTTCACACTATAAATGAATAAATTAAAATCTCAATAAATGTGTAAATATTCTATCTTTTATGTTGTAAATAAATAAAATAAAAACCATTAAAACAAAAACAAAATAAAAAGCACAAAATTAAAAACCAAAAATCACATTGTAAATGTACCATGTACATAGATGTATATACCTATTTATTTCACTATTGTATGTAAACAATAAAAATAAAATAAAAATACTATTTTTATTCCTTATTTTATACTATAAATAAATAAAATATAAAAGAGGAATAAAAAAGCACAAAAATAACAAATTAAAAATCAAAAATTAAAAAGGCATATTGTGTAAATACCTATATATAGCATAAAGTGTAAATATCTTATTTTTATTTTGAAAAATTAATTAAAAATCAACCAAAAAAATAGAAAAAATTAAAACAAAAATATTTCATGTTTTAAGTTTTTAATAATTCGGCCATTTATTATTTTTAATTCAATTTCTAAATATTTTCCACGTGGCCTGTTCTCATTGGTCCACGGGGGTTGTTGACTGCCCGGTCAACTCCCCCCTGTGGACCACCTCCCACGGGTTTTGGATGCCCGACCCGATTTCTCCCTATTTTCGCATCCAAACCCGATCCTATCACCCCTAAACCCCGGGTTCGTTTCACTCACGTCACATCCGACACCCTCGCAGGCACGCCCGCCTCGGGGTCCGCGCTCCACACTGCCCTACCCGATCGAATCTTGCCGGACCCCTGGCGGTATAAAGGCTGAGCTCCACCACCCATTTGATCATCTTTGGCTCGTCATTTCTCCACCCAGTGACCTCCATCATCCTCGCGAGAGTGACATCTTGCCCCGGTGGTGTTGCAGCGAGGCAGAGGGTGCTCGAAACCACTGATCCGGCGAGCAAGCGCCGCCGTGCTCCGCCCAGAGCAGGAGCTTGAGCCTCGGGCCACGACAACCCGCGAGGCGACGACCCAGAGCACCTCCAGCACGCCCACAGTCGACTCCTCCACCCAGGTAGTTCTAGTTCCCTTTCTTTTTCGTTAATTTCAAGTTTCCCCCAAATATCGCCATCGCCGTCCTTCTCCGATTCCGGCCATCGATCCCTTCCATTCGATCATCGGACAACACCGTCACGTTCGCCTTCCTTCCGCGCACATTCTACGCCCTCTCATTCCACCCAGCTCGCACAACCTGGGGTTTCGAGCTCCACCGTCTACCCCCTCGCCGGAGCTCGACCGCCCCGCCTCACCAGTCACCTTCACCCCCTCTCACAGGGTCGAGGCAATTTGCCCTCGACCCGTGAGTTTGCTGGTGCACTTTGCAGGGTCATCCGAGACCATCTGAGGGCTTGGACCATCTGGTCTAGTAGCTTCACCTCCGCCTACTCCGCCCGAGCTCCTCGGAGCTCCGTCGGACCATCGGAGATCACCATTGGACGCGGAAGGCCACAGCGGTTCATCTCCGATCATCAGGGCCTCGCGAGGAGGCCGGGAGCGTGCGCAGTGGGCCGGCGAAGCTCGCCGGCCATCAGTTCTTCCTTGACCTCCAGCTACCGTCGGATCCCCCTCGACCTCCAGTTCACATCCCAGCCGTTCACCTGAGGAGCCACCAGCAGCGTCAGATCCTTGGAGGCGTGATCTGCACCGTCCGATCAGTGAGGTTTACCACGCCCGAGCTCAGCCGTCCGATACTACACGTGGCGAGGCCACAGCCGCACGATCAGGACGAGGACTCAGCGTTGGGCGCCACCCGTTCCCAGCCGTTGATCAGCACACGTGGCGCCCATCCGACGGCCTACTTAATAAAGGGTAATTTATCCCTTAGGCCCCTCTGTATACTTTATTTCGTGTTTAGTCCTGTAAATACCATAGTTAGTTGTTTTTATTTGGTACATTTGCACTTTAGACCCTGTCTGTTTCTATATTTGCATGTATGCCCCTGTTTGTAGTGTAGCACGTGCATCGACACGTGCTTTGTTGGGTAATTTGCATGTTTAGCTCTGTAGTTCTGCCATGTTATGGAATGAATGAATATTTTTGGATAATTGCATTTCTACCCCTGTGAGTGATTTTTATGCGCATGTGCGTGATATTAGTGGGTAAATTACACTAAGGTTCTTGGTTTTTTAATACTAGTTATTATTTAGCCCAGAAACTTTATTTCTTTTCAAATAGGTCCCTGAGTGCCCCAGACACGTGCCTCGCGCGTGACTTCTTGGGAATTTTGCACCGGACCCCCCAGAACTTTGGGTATTTACGTACAGGTCCCTATGCACTTTACCAAAGTTTTTATTTTGAATAAAATATCAAACTTACTCTGAATTCAATGAAAATTGGACACATGGCTCCTGCCATGTTGTAAAATTTTCTAGAATTTTTGGAGACATTTTTGCTTTTATTTGGTATTTTTAAAAATTCAAAAACATCCTTTTTCTTTACTGTCTGAATTAAAAAATCACAAAAAAATATTAAAACTCATTTTAAAATTATAAAAAAAATTAGCTACTCTTTATTTTGTCTTGATTTTCTGACCAATTTTGGTCATTTTTCATTATATAAAACTTATAAAAATAACAAAACACTAAAAATATCATAAAAATTATAATAAATAATTTAAAAATCCAAAAACAATAATTTTTATGCCTAAATTTTCCTTGTTTCTTTTCTATACAGGAAAATTACCTCCAAGATTTTTAGGGGCTTTTAGATATTTTATCTAAGTCCCTCAAGCTCGACTGGACAGTGTTATTGTTTTCTTGCATTGTTTTATTTTTAGAAAATTAAATAAAAATCAGAAAAATACCAAAAATTCACTAAAAACAGTAAAAATCATAAAAACATAAAAACATTTTTATTTGAATTTTTGAGTGACTTTTGATGCATTAAATAAATTGTTGTGTTGGCTTGTTTCTTTGTTTCCTTTTTTTCTTAATTAATTAAAAATCCAAAAAAAATTAAAAACAATTAAAAATCCACCAAAACACTTTTCTTTTATTTTATTTCTTTTTGAGACTACTTCGTAGACCGCAAGGCCATCTCGTGCTCCTTGTGTTCGACCCTGGTCGATATACCAGGTTAATCTAATAGCGAGACCGCTCTTTGATTTTGATTGATTGTTATCGTATTTGGTGGTCTATTTTTCTCGATCGACCACGCTTAGAGACTAGGGTTGCAACGACCCTTGACGACCTTTTACCCGAGTGATCAAGCGTGTCATCAGAATGGTGTCGTTGCCGGGGAGCACGGCTTAGTAGTTTTTCTTTTTATTTTTCATTTTCTCTTTATTTTCTTTTTCGCGGCTTTCCGCGGCTCTTTCTAAGTTCGCGGCTTTTTCGCGGCTTTTTCTTTTTCTATTTTTTTTGTTTTATTTTATTTTCTTTTATTTTATTTTCTTTTACTTTTATTTTTGTTTGATTTTGTTTTTTATTTTATTTGCCATTTTGCACATATACCCCTGTTTTATTTCTTATTTATATTTGATTATTTTATCGGTTTGACATTTTGTTTCTTTCTTGTGAGGGCCCGAGGACCGAGGCGGCAGCTTTCGAGAAGCCGGCGTAACCGCGGGACTTGGAGGCGGCTCGCTTCTGCACGGAGCCGCAGGAGAGAGCGAGAGAGGAGCTGAGTGAGAGAGAGTAGCTTAGGTTTCTTTCACCATATTTTATTTGTATTGTAATAACACAGGGACAGACACTTTGGACTTGGATTTTGTAACGGGTCTGTTTCGCCGAGCATCGGTGTGCTCGGGGGACCCTTAGGATTTTTTCGTGGCTTTTCGCTGTTTTGGTTTTTCTTCGCTGCCTTTTATGGTTTTTCGCAGCTTTTCTCGAGCCCCTAGATTTAGGATTTTCTGCTTGACTGTGCCGTAATTAGTAGGATCCCCACATTTAATTGATTGCATGTTCCCATAGAGCGTTAATTGGACCTACTAATAAATCATTAATAAAAATAACTGACTCACTCCCTTCGTAGCCTACGTTCCGTAACCTGCCCTGCCAAGCGCTGCTCCTGAACCCGATGTATCGGGAGGAGGAGGGGTAGACCGAGACCGGACCCTTTGACTTGAAGGATCGCTGACCATTTAGACGGTTCTTCGAGTAGAAATTGCTTGTTTAGGACTCCGTTTTCACCGCTGCACCATTTAGGTAGTTTATTTCAGTCTTTACATTTCTGCGCGGATCACTTGCATGTAGAGTGCTGGAGACAGGTACGCATTTCTATCTTTGCATGCATCATTGATTTCATCGCGCATCGGCTTTTTCGTCTTCTCCCCCTGTTTTTGACTTAATAATCAGGAGAACCAAAAAATTCGTTAGGCCTTTTGTTTTTATTGAAAAATATTAAAAAGAAAAACCATAAAATTGGGATTGTTTATGCTATTGACTCTAAAAGACACTTGACCTAAAAATCTATCTTGGGTAGAGCAACCCCCTCATTGGTTGGTTTGATTGTGCGAGAGAGTGACCCGTTCACTAGGTAGAGCCCTCCGGTGCTATGCCCGACTGATTACCGACTCTTTCGTGCGGGCCAGTCGGTTGGGGTAGCATCGGGTATCCCAGCAGGTCACGTAATCACTCTGATATTCTGTTTGTTCACCAAAATAAAATTGGACAATATAATTTGACCGAACTTTCACGGTCTTCAGCTCGCGTCGCGTTGGTGAACTAAGGGGTTTGTTTGCTGATCATAGTTTCTCCAGATCCAATCCGCCTTACTCGCTACATCGCGATGATGGGTAGACGATCTCTTAGGCAGCCTTTAGCTGCACCGCTTTCGGGCGCGTCTACCCGTTCATCTAGGTTGGCTCACGAGAGCCGAGACCAGCTCTCCGAGCCTGAGTATGATTCTGCCCTGTTCCCCCTCGACCCCCTTTCTTTCGATTCCGAGAGACCAGTGCCAGAGGAGAGATTGACAGATTTATCGGCACCTGAGTTTGGGTCATTTGGTTTTGCAGACGCCATGGCCGGCCGTTCAGAGGATCGCTCCCGAGGTCAGCCTGAGCACTTTGTGTTGGACCAGGGTGCGATCAACTCCACCCTGATCGCCTCCCTCGAGATAGTTCAGCAGCAGTTGAGGTATCAGGGAGCTTTTATGCTAGACATGAGGAGAGAGTTGGAGCAGATGAGAGCTGAGCGCAAGGAGCGCAGTGAGGGACCGAGGATCCCGGATGATGCAGATGCAGCAGCCGTAGCAGAAGCCGCAGCAGCCGCTGCAGCCGCGGCAGGAGGACCACTGAGACCGATGCGGGAGTTGCACAACCCCGGATCGACGCTGATTCACCACTGGGTTGTACTTCTAGCTATCGTGGGGGACTTCAAGTTCCCCCCGAACACCTTGCAGTTACTCCCCCGCTTCCACGGGCTCGCCACTGAGGAGCCCCATCTCCACCTCCAGGAGTTCTCGATGATTTGCAGCACTGTCCACGACCGCCAGGTGGACCAGGTGACTATTCAGATGATTGCCTTCCCCTTATCTTTGGCAGATAGAGCAGCCACCTGGCTGAAGCATCTAGGGAAGTTTGTTTACACTTGGGAGCAGCTCCGCACCGAGTACTTACACAAGTACTATCCACTCGGGCAGACCAATGCAGCGAGAGCTCTTATCAGCAACTTCTCCATGCTCCCCAACGAGCAGTTCAATGAGGCATGGGAGAGGTTTCGAGAGCTGACGGATCGATGCCCGCACCACGATATTTCCAAGCCCAACCTTGTGCAGAGCTTTTTCAGCGAGCTGACACCAGAGCTCCAGGGCTTGGTGAACGCTTCTTGTGGTGGGTCATACTTCGCCAAGGATCACGACCAGGTCTGGGCCATCTACGAGGAGATGGCCGAGAACTACATGGTGATGTCCCAGACCCAGTAGTACACTCAGGGCAAACCCCAGCAGCCAGGACCCGTGCAGTACCAGAGGATAGCACGGGTCGATGCCGATCCTTCCAGTTCTCCGCAGTAGCAGCAGCATAGGCAGAGTCTTCAGCTGCGGACATGGGTATCATTAGCGAGAAGTTGGATCGGATGGAGCTGATAGAGAAGAAGCAGTGCCAGGGCATCACTCAGATGGAGTAGATGGCACAGACTCTGAGCGACATGAAGACCCAGCTCATGTGTCTCCAGGCGGCACAGACGGCTTCACAGCCCCGTCTTCAGTCGCGAGGCGATCACGGCAGCAGCAGTAGCTCGTCCCAGCGCTCTAGCTCACACCAGCAGCCTAGACAGGTTCACCTTGTACAGGCAGAGCTGTACCAGCAGCCGCAGCCCACCTACCCGTCACCACCATCTCCATACTTGCAGATGGTGGTATACCAGCCTGATCAGCCTCTGGCAGTACTCCCGCCAGCCCAGTACGATGCAGAGCCGTTGATGGATGTCAACGAGATTTGGTATGACCGCCTTCATCCTGGAATCCGACGAGACCATCCCGGATTCAGGTGGGGGAACGGAGATGCCCAGCCCCAGCAGCAGCCATCTGGTCAGGGAGGCCAGTACAGCCAGCAGAGAGAGCACCACCCGCCGCAGCAGCCCCAGTCTACCCTTCACAACAGCAGCAACAGTCTTCCTATGGTCCTCGTCCCTATCAGCAGGGACAGTCTTGGAGGTGCGAGCAGTCTCACCAGCAGCAGCATCCACCACACCCATACCCCTCTCAGCAGCAGCAGCACCAGTTCCAGCAGCCTTTGCCTATGAATCATCCTTCAGCCTCATTACCAGAGAGGCTACCCGTCGGGCTCCCACGAGAGCCCCACTTTAGACGATATAGCCCGCCTCCTCACGGACCAGCAGGCTACTTTCAGACAGGAGATGGACGAGTTCCGCCAGGAGATGCGGGACATAGTGAGAGGGAAGGCCGCCATCCCTGCCCAGATCGAGCCGAACCCCAACAGCCTGAAGCGGAAGTCTGAGCAGGTAGCTTACACTGAGCATGCCACTCCTAGTGATCCATTTGATGATATGTCTGCAGACCTTTTTGATGCTGATTTTGTCACACTTAGGAGCGGTAGGACACCAGCAGGCGGCGCCTCATCTGAGTGACGTCATGAGGATACACCTAGAGCACCAGATGAGGAGGAGGAGAGCAGTACTGAGGCGCTCGAGATGATGACGGTGGTACTGATGCCACCAAGGATGCTGACTCCACAGGCGCTGCTGAGGCCGCCAATTCACCAGTTCGAGGAGGTGGTACTGATGCCACCCGGGATGCCGAGCTAGAGCACGGTACTGAGGCCGCGAGACGTCCAGTTGATCCAGCCATTGGTGGTACTGAGGCCACCAGAGTTCATGTAGAGAGATCTGATGTTTTTCCTTCCCCTGATGTATCTCGAAACCATGTTGTGAATAAAGGAAAAGGTTTGGTTTTTTCTGGTCCCACTGTGGTGCTTGATGCATGTGCGGATCCGGCCGTCGAGCCGTCTAGACCTTTTCCTAGTCCTTCATCTGAGAAGGACCCAGTGATCCCCTTCCCTAGAGCCCTTCAGATGGGGAAGGAGAAGAAAACAGAAAATCCCAAAAAGAGAGATCAGGAAGAGTTCAGCCAGCAGATGACAGATCGTTTCCATATCCAGCTGACTCTTCAGGAGGCTTTGCAGCACATCCCCCTTCTTCATCATTCGTTGAGAGACAGGACCACAGTCAGGAGGAAGAAGAGGAACCACCATTCAGAGATCCATGTGCTGACGAAAGCCACGTGCTTCACGATTCAGAACCGTCTGCCGGCCAAGAGGCCAGATTCAGGAGCCCGCATGTCAGGTTTCACATTAGAGAGCAGAGGTTCGACCGGACTCTATTAGATAGCGGATCGTCTATCAACCTCCTTCCGGCAGCCCTTCTCGACTGCTTCGAGTTGGGCACTCTTAGACAGAGCAGGACAATCCTTCAGTTTGCTGATCGATCTGTCAAGAGGCCGAAGGGGTTGTTACGAGACGTTGTCGTAACTATTCAGGGCCTGCAATTCCCCGTGGACTTCGTAGTGTTGGACATGGAGATCCCTGATTCAGTGACCGATACCCCCATCATCCTCGGTCGTCCGTTCTTGGCCACAGCCAAGGCGGTGACTGATCATGATAGCGGGAAGGTATACTTTCGCGTCAAGGGCGAAAGTGTACAAATAGAGACGGTCGAGGACATCCGAGCCAGGGAGAGGGTCATGCTCAGAGACGACTTCAGACACAGAGCAGCTGACAGATGCCAGGCTAGGCATCCACCAGGACTGTGATTTTGTGATCACAGACGATGAGGCAGTATGGGAAGACCCAGCAGCACATGCCATCCTCTAATTTTCAGACACCGCTGATGCAGAGATGACAGCAGAGGAGAGCTTGGAGAGCACATTCCTGGTTCAGGATACTTCAGTGTCAGCAGAGTAGGTTCTTGACCGCGACACGGATTCTTGTGATGATGGTGGTACTGATGCCACCTTGTTTGATGCAGATCCCTCGGATTCAGAGTCTGATTGGGCAGATTGCGAGGATTATATGCCAGACCTGAGTTCCACTGAGCCTACAGCTGAGGAAGAGGTAGATGCCGAGCAGATCAGAGACAGTTCAGTTGAGCAGCCTTCTTCGGATCCAGTTTGCGAGAGTACGTTCTCATTCTCCCAGACAGATTTGGCAGCATACACGCGGCTTCTTTCGAAGCCAGATTTTCCAGCACCCAGCTGTCCAGAGTTGAAGCCGCTCCCTACTTCGCTGAAGTATCGATTCCTTGCGTGTGAGCCTGAGATGTACCCAGTCATCATCTCCGCCGATCTGACTGGAGAGCAAGAATCCCGTTTGATGGGGGTTCTTGAAAAGAACCGCAAGGAAATCGGATGTAGCGTAGCAGATCTCCAGGGGATTAGTCCGGCCCTGTGCTCCCACCATATCTATCTCGAGGATGAGGCGAAGCCGTCGCCTGAGTTCCAACGGCGACTGAACCCCAATCTGAGAGAGGTTGTCAAGAAGGAAATCTTGAAATGGTGGAGCGCCGATTTTATCTATCCCATTTCCGACTCCAAGTGGGTCAGCCCCTTGCATGTGGTGCCCAAGAAGACGGGCATCACGACTGTGATCAGTGAGTCGGGAGAGGAGATTGCGACACGAGTACCCACTTCTTGGCGGGTCTGCGTTGACTACATAAGACTCAACCAGGCCACCATGAAGGATCATTTCCCCCTACCTTTTATTGACCATATCATTGAGAGACTGGCAGGGAAGAGCCAATATTGTTTTCTGGATGGGTACTCGGGCTACAACCAGGTGGCCATCGCTCCTGAGGATCAGGAGAAGACCACCTTTACCTGTCCCTTCGGCACATACGCCTTCCGACGCATGCCATTTGGGCTATGCAATGCCCCTGCGACATTTCAGAGATGCATGCTGTCGATCTTTTCGTACATG
This sequence comes from Ottelia alismoides, assembly GCA_037367405.1. Lineage (NCBI taxonomy): Eukaryota > Viridiplantae > Streptophyta > Magnoliopsida > Alismatales > Hydrocharitaceae > Ottelia > Ottelia alismoides. The sequence continues at coordinate 284,992 of JAZKJV010007566.1, read as the reverse complement.
GTAGGGGAGTGTTTGGAGGTCTTCATGGATGATTTCTCGATTTACGGCGACGGATTCGACTCCTGCCTTGACTGCCTAGACCGAGTACTCCAACGATGTATAGAGGTTCACTTGGTGCTATCTTGGGAGAAGAGTCACTTCATGGTGACTCAAGGGACGGTGCTTGGCCACATCATCTCCAACAGGGGCATGGAGGTTGATCGGCCAAGGTTGATGTCATTAGAAAACTCGCACCGCCGTCCAATTTGAGGCAGTTACGGTCATTCCTGGGGTACGTCGGTTTCTACCGACGATTCATTCATAATTTCAGCAGACTTGCCCAGCTGTTGACTGACCTACTGACGAAAGACACCGAGTTCCTTGTCGATGACAAGTGTCTTTCTTCCTTTGAGGCTCTCAAGCAGAGCGTTATTGAGGCTCCTGTTCTTCAGCCGCCTGATTGGTCTCTCCCATTCGAGATCAAGACGGATGCCTCCGATTTTGCCGTGGGGGCCGTGCTGGGACAGAGGAGGGATGGAGTCCCCTTTGCTATCCACTACGCTAGCCGCACATTGGATTCCGCCCAGCGGAATTATACAGTCACAGAGAAGGAGATGCTAGCCGTAGTATTCGCCTTAGATAAGTTCAGATCTTACATCATTGGATCTAGAGTGACCCTGTACACTGATCACACCGCCATCCGATACCTCATGGCAAAGAAGGATGCCAAGGCCAGACTGACTAGATGGATCCTTCTACTCCAGGAGTTCGACATTGAGATCAAGGATAAGACTGGAGTCAAGAATGTGGTGGCGGATCACCTCTCCCGTTTAGAGCAGCATGAGGAGTCTGAGCAGATCGATCCCATTTGTGAGACCTTCCCAGATGAGGCGATCCTTGCTATCGCCTCACTCCCGTGGTATGCCGATATTGTGAACTTTCTCGTTGCTGGGAAAGTTCCACAAGATTGGACCAGGCAGAGGCTTGAGACCTTCCTTGCGAAGGCCAAGTCCTACCACTGGGAGGATCCCATCCTTTACCACGAAGGAGGGGATAGCGTCTGGCGTAGGTGCATTCCTCAGGAGGAGCACCATAGCATCCTCACTTACTGCCACAAGCTTGAGGCAGGAGGACATCATTCTTGGAGGAGAACGGCACAGAAAGTGCTCCAATCCGGCTTGTGTTGGCCTACCATCTTCAAGGACTCTGATGAGTTCGTGAAGAGGTGTACTGACTGTCAGAGGATGGGCACTTGAGGACAGCGTGATATGATGCCGATGCAGCCCATTCACTTCTGTGAGGTTTTTGACGCATGGGGCATCGATTTCATGGGTCCATTCCCTAGGAGTCAGGGATTTGAGTACATTCTGTTGGCCGTAGATTATGTTAGTCGTTGGGTTGAGGCTATCCCCGCCCGAGCCGCTGATGCGAGGACAGTTTGCAGATTTTTGAAGAAGCACATCATCACGCGGTTCGGGGTACCTAGAGTATTGATTTCAGATGGGGGTCTCATTTCATCAACGACCAGGTGAAGGCCCTTGCTAGCGAGTTCGACATAGACCATCGTGTTGCTACACCTTACCATCCACAGACGAATGGTCTAGCCGAGGTGTCGAACAGGGAGATCAAGACTATATTGCAGAAAGTCGTCCGCCCTGACCGAAAGGATTGGTCACATCTTTTGGACTCGGTCTTGTGGGCATATAGGACGTCTTTCAAGACACCATTGGGCACATCTCCCTTTCACCTCGTATATGGCAAGACGTGCCATTTGCTTGTTGAGCTGAGACACAGGTCACTTTGGGCAGTCACTGAGATACTTATGGATCCAGATAGTGTAGGAGACCAGAGGAGGGCAGAGTTAGCAGCCCTGGAGGAGCTTAGAGATACCGCCTTCTCAAACAGCCTACATTATAAGGAGAGAGTGAAGGAGTGGCATGATTCTCACATCAGCCACAAGCATTTTGAGCCTGGACAGAGAGAATGGTTGTTTGATGCGAGGCTTTGCCTATTTCCAGGGAAGCTACAGAGAAAGTGGAAGGGACCCTACTTGGTGAGAAAGGTACACGACAACGGTAGCATTGATATATCCGAGTTGTCTTCTGAGAGTACCTTTCGAGTGAACGGCCAGCGGCTCAAGCCATTTCTAGATCATGAGCCGCGGGTCGTTGATGTTGCCCCGATTCATTTTTCTTGAGATGTGGTCTTTTGACTCACATCTATTGCATCTCACGCCTGATTATCACTGTTCTTCCGACTTATATAGATCCAGATGTTTATATCATCACATTCTTTAGTCCCACATCCCTTTATTCATCCTTTGATTATGCTATACTTAGGGTGTACTTTACCCTAAGTATAGGGGGGATGTAGGACCTTTGGGTATCTCTTTTGTTTCCTTCTACCCCTGTTTTGTTGCCTATACTTAGGGATATTTTACCCTAAGTATAGGGGGGTAGACCTTGTACATTCTCCACTCGGTTTTCCCTTTGTATGCAGCCTCCTATACTTCGGATTACTCGATCCTAAGTATAGGGGGAAAAGCCGAGAGTCTCTTGATATTCTATTTATTCATTCGTCTTTGTATATAGCCTTCCTCTTCACTTCCCTATACATAGCACGAGTTATGTCTTCTTCATCGCTCTTGACTCTGAGGACATCGTTCGAGCTAAGTATAGGGGGGTGTGTATATATTTCATATATACTTTAGCCATAACTCGTACTTGTGTGAGTTTGTTAATAAATAAAATGGCTAAAAACCCTAAAAAACCACAAAAATTAAAAATTTTTTCATGTACATAAACATTCTTTTATTTGCACATAAATAGCTAGTGTACAAATTATCTTTGTAAAAATGTTTTCAAAAATCTTTTGTGTAAAGTTTGTGTAAATATTTTCTTATCAAAATTATGTATATAGTACAAAATTTTTCCAAAATGTTTTGAAAATCAAAAGTTTGCAAAAATCTCGTGTAAATGTGTGTAAATACTTTTTGCAAAACTTGCACTTCATGCATTCATCCATTCATGATTTCAAAACATTTTCAAAAATTTTGCATGTTTGTAAAAATTTGTGTAAATAGCATCTTTTGTACATATGTATATAGTTTTTCTGGATGATAGTTGACATCTAAACTAGCCTGGAATTAAATTGGGAAATGGAGCTTGATTAAGATCTTAATCCACCTAATTTATAAGAGGAACCTTATAGGGCTTAGGTTTAAGGCTTTTCAGGTCCATGGTGACTTAGATCTTTAAGTCCACTAGGCTATGATCACATGTCATCTCAATGAGCCTAAGTAGAGCACTTAACAACAACACGTGACTCATATAGACAATGGCTTTACTTGGACACCAGCACTTAGCACCGAGCTCTCTACGGATGAGGTGGTGAGGAGGCAGTCTTCCTTGACTTGGGGTAGCATATGAGGGTAGTACTTCTAGGCGGAACCTCTCTTCTTCTTTTAGTGAAGGAAGTGCGTCTCAACTTGGTCTGGTTGCCATGAGGTCTAACGACGGGAGTCGTGGGTTGCAATAAAGCTTCAAAAGAGGGATAGTCTACTGGCTCAAGAGGAAAAACTCCTTGTATATATGATGCACATGTACATGTTGTATAGATGCACTTGAAAAAAAATGCAAAAAGAAAATAACTCCAAAAAAGTGGTGGGTCTGATAGAAGATGATAATCCCACCGGAGTATGTATATAGAGTGCAATAAGCAAAGCTTGAGATTCATGATCCACCTTATGTAGCTTGCAGCAGGGAGACTTGGCTACACTGGTCGAGCTCCCAAGGATACGTGGCTACACTGGCCATGGTCCATTCTCTTCTTCCTCTTCTTCTTGAGCCGGTTGAACTTGAACTTAGAAGGGAATACCCCGCTCCTCGAGGAAAGAGTGGCCAGATTGAGGTCATAGAGTTACCTTGTTGGGGAGGGTTGTCAAGTTGCCATTTCTGAGGTGGAGAGCTTATACCTCACATTCACAGGATAAGGAAAGATTCATGGTCTTCAGGATTTGTGATTGATGACTTGTTCTGATCTGGAGCATTGAGGAGTCTTGATTAGAGATTAGTGGAACTTAGAGGCTGTTGAGTTTCAAGCTTAAGTTTAAATAAGGTCCCGACACATTAATAATCCAAAGATCTGATTAAGCTCCATAATTGAATTTAATGAAGGAAAGTTTAATATTCAACCTTGATCCATGTACATTCTTCTCTTTTTCTTTTTCTTTCTTCTTTTTCACTTCTTTTTCAATAAGTGTTTGCTAAGGGACTAGCAAAGTTAAGTATAGGGGGGTGATGAATATTCATTTATCACTCTTTATTCTTATATTTTAGCTACAAAAACCTTTGCAAATGCATGTATATATTTGTAAATATAAATAATTTTCAAAGGCATGCATGATGTAAAAAGTAATAATTAGCATGTTTTTGTGCAAAAATAAAAGAATAAAGATTAAAAAGAAAAAAAGAGGAAATATTTACAATAAATATTGAGCAACCTAACCCAAGGGAGGGCTCAACATGGGCCTGATCGCATAAAAGCCAAAGTAGAGGGAGATAGGGGCTCATGTGTGTAAATAGATTTGTAAATAAATAAAAATATTTTCTCTAAAAAAATAGAATAAAAAGGCTTGTATATATTGTATTTATAAAAATCAAAACAAAAATAGAAAAATTAAAAAGGAAACAAAAACCACTTCACTTGTGCATATCCACCATGTACATACAACCACTCCTCTATTTATTTCACCCTATAAATGAATAAATTAAAATCTCAAAAATTGTGTAAATATTCTATCTTTTATGTTGTAAATAAATAAAATAAAAACCATTAAAACAAAAACAAAATAAAAAGCACAAAATTAAAAACCAAAAATCACATTGTAAATATACCATGTACATAGATGTATATACCTATTTATTTCACTATTGTATATAAATAATAAAAATAAAATAAAAATACTTCTTTATTCCTTATTTTATACTATAAATAAATAAAATATAAAAGAGGAATAAAAATGCACAAAAATAACAAATTAAAAATCAAAAATTAAAAAGGCATATTATGTAAATACCTATATATAGCATAAAGTGTAAATATCTTATTTTTATTTTGAAAAATTAATTAAAAATCACCAAAAAATAGAAAAAATTCAAACAAAAATATTTCATGTTTTAAGTTTTTAATAATTTGGCTATTTGTTATTTTTAATTCAATTTCTAAATATTTTCCACGTGGCTTGTTCTCATTGGTCCACGGGGGTTGTTGACCGCCCAGTCAACTCCCCCCTGTGGACCACCTCCCACGGGTTTTGGATGCCCGACCTGATTTCTCCCTATTTTCGCATCCAAACCCGATCCTATCACCCCTAAACCCCGGGTCCATTTCACTCACGTCACATCCGACACCCTCGCCGGCACGCCCGCCTCGGGGTCCGCGCTCCACACTGCCCTACCCGATCGAATCTTGCCGGATCCCTGGCGGTATAAAGGCTGAGCTCCGCCACCCATTTGATCCATCTTTGACTCGTCATTTCTCCACCCAGTGACCTCGATCATCCTCGCGAGAGTGACAGCTCGCCCCGGTGGTGTTCCAGCGAGGCAGAGGGTGCTCGAACCACTGATCCGGCGAGCAGCGCCGTCGTGCTCCGCCCAGAGCATGAGCTTGAGCCTCAGGCCACGACAACCTGTGAGGCGACGACCCAGAGCACCTCCAGCTTGCCCACAGTCGACTCCTCCACCCAAGTAGTTCTAGTTCCCTTTCTTTTTCATTAATTTCAAGTTTCCCCCAAATATCGTTGTCGCCGTCCATCTTCGATTCCGGCCATCGCTCCCTTCCATTCAATCATCGAACATCACCGTCGCGTTCGCCTTCCTTCCGCGCACATTCTACGCCCTCCCATTCCACCCAGCTCGCACAGGAGCTGGGTTTCGAGCTCCACCATCTACCCCCTCGCCGGAGCTCAACCGCCCCGCCTCACCAGTCACCTTCACCCCCTCTCACAGGGTCGAGGCAATTTGCCCTCGACCCGTGAGTTTGCTGGTGCTCTTTGCAGGGTCATCCGAGCCCATCTGAGGGCTTGACCATCTAGTCCAGCAGCTTCACCTCCGCCTACTCCGCCCGAGCTCCTCGGAGCTCCGACGGACCATCGGAGATCACCATTGGACGCGGAAGGCCACAGCGGTTCATATCCGATCATCATGGCCTCGCGAGGAGGCCGGGAGCGCGCGCAGTGGGCAGGCGAAGCTCGCCGGCCATCAGTTCTTCCTCGACCTCCAGCTACCATCGGATCCCCCTCGGCCTCCAGTTCGCATCCCAGCCGTTCACCTGAGGAGCCACCAGCAGCGTCAGATCCTTGGAGGCATGATCCGCACCGTCCGATCAGTGAGGTTTACCACGCCCGAGCTCAGCCGCCCGATCCTACACGTGGCGAGGCCACAGCCACACGATCTGGACGAGGACTCAGCGTTGGGCGCCACCCGTTCCCAGCCGTCGATCAGCACACGTAGCGCCCATCCGACGGCCTACTTAATAAAGGGTAATTTATCCCTTAGGCCCCTCTGTTTACTTTATTTCGTGTTTAGTCCTATAAATACCATAGTTAGTTGTTTTTATTTGGTACATTTGCACTTTAGACCCTGTCTGTTTCTATATTTGCATGTATGCCCCTGTTTGTAGTGTAGCACGTGCATCGACACGTGCTTTATTGGGTAATTTGCATGTTTAGCTCTGTAGTTCTGGCATGTTATGGAATGAATGAATATTTTTGGATAATTGCATTTCTACCCCTGTGAGTGATTTTTATGCGCATGTGCGTGATATTAGTGGGTAAAATACACACAGGTTCCTGGGCTTTTAATACTAGTTAATATTTAGCCCTGAAACTTTATTTCTTTGCAAATAGGTCCTGAGTGCCCCAGACACACGCCTTGCGCGTGACTTCTTGGGAATTTTGCACCGAACCACCCAGAAGTTTGGGTATTTACGTACATGTCCCTGTGCACTATACCTAGGTTTTTATTTGAATAAAATATCAAACTTACTCCGAATTCAATGAAAATTGGACACATGGCTCTTGCCATGTTGTAAAATTTTCTAGAATTTTTGGAGAAATTTTTGCTTTTATTTGATATTTTTAAAAATTCAAAAACATCCTTTTTCTTTACTGTCTGAATTAAAAAATCCAAAAAAATATTAAAACTCATCTAAAAATTATAAAAAAAAATTAGCTACTGTTTAATTTGTCTTGCTTGATTTTCTGACCAATTTTGGTCATTTGCATTATATAAAACTCATAAAAATTACAAAACACTAAAAATAACATAAAAATTATAATAAATAATTTAAAAATCCAAAAACAATAATTTTTATGCCTAAATTTTTCTTGTTTCTTTCTCTATAGAGGAAATTACCTCCAAGCTTTTTAGGGGGCTTTTAGATATTTTATATAAGTCCCTCAAGCTCGGTTGGACAGTGTTACTGTTTTCTTGCATTGTTTTATTTTTAGAAAATTAAATAAAAATCAGAAAAATACCAAAAATTCATTAAAAACGGTAAAAATCATAAAAAGCATAAAAACATTTTTATTTGAATTTTTGTGACTTTTGATGCATTAAATAATTGTTGTGTTGGCTTGTTTCTTTGTTTCCTTTATTTTCTTAATTAATTAAAAATCCAAAAAAAATAAAAACAATTAAAAACCACCAAAAACACTTTTCTTTTATTTTATTTCTTTTTGAGACTACTTCGTAGGCCGCAAGGCCATCTCGTGCTCCTTGTGTTCGACCCTGGTCGCTATACCAGGTTAATCTAATAGCGAGACCGCTTTTTGATTTTGATTGATTGTTATCGTATTTGGTGGTCTATTTTTCTCGATCGACCACGCTTGGTGACTAGGGTTGCAACGACCCGTGACGACCTTTTACCCGAGTGATCAGGCGTGTCATCAGAACATTGGGCTTGGTTCCGAACCAAAGCTCATGAGGTTTTTGGGTACAAATTTTCTAGGAATCTTAATAAGGATATATATTGCAATCTCTAATGTATTTCCCCAGAAACTAAGAGTTAAATGTGCTTTACTCATCACTAGTCGATCAATATCCACGATGATCCTTTTGTGTCTCTCAGCAGCATCATTTAGTTATGGAGTTCCGGTAGGAGTGAGATTGGATAGAATTCCCATCTCTTTAGTAATCCTTAAATTCATCTAAAAGGTACTCACCACCTCGGTCAGATAGAATCTGTTTAATCTTTTGATTAGTTTGGTTCTCAACCAAAATAATGAATTCTTTGAACTTTTCAAAGGTTCTAAATTTATGATGTAATAGGAAGATAAAGTCATATTGCGAATGGTCATCAGCATCAAATAATATCGATATTCATTTTGAGTCGCGTTCCTTGAGGGATCACATACATCGGTATGTATTAGGTCCAATATACCCTCACATCATGTACCCTTATTTCAGAAGGGTGCACTAATCATTTTATCTTGAATGCAACGTTCACGGGTAGGTAAACTTTAGACCTATAGAAAATTTAATGCTCTGTCTTTTACCAATCTATTGATCCTATAAACAGATAAATGACTAATCCATTGATGTCAAATCATGGTTAAATGATTATGTTCTCGAGATATTTTAGAGTATTTATTAGTGGTATGACTTTCATGATAGATTCATCAATGCACAATTCAAAGAGTCCACCAGGAGTTAGAAAACCATCTGCAATATTTTTACCATAACGACTTATGATAAGCTTCTCATAGAACATGAACGAATATCCATTTCTAACCAATTTAGATACAGATAATAAGTTTCCTATAACATCCTGAAGATAGAGACATTCTCTAAATAATAGGACTTTCCCACTAATTAATGATATTATACGCATCCCAACGGTGACTACTGCAACAATTCCATCAGATTCCATGTGGATGGCAATTCCCCCTTCATCAAATTTTCCAGGTGCCTGAAATAGATACAACATATTGCATACATGAATAGAAGCACTAGAATTAATGACCATCTACCTTCTCGTACTGTAGGAAATTAGATTTCAATGATGAAAATAGATTTTATACATGTATCTTTACTGTTCTATAAGGTTTTCAGATAATCCGGACTTCTTTTCTAGTGCCCATGCCTTTTACAATGATAATAGACATCCATTTTATTGGATGTTAGAGCATGAGAGGATGAGTCAACACGTTGACTCTTCTTCTTCATCAGTTGGGTCGAACTCTACCGGAACACATGCTTCCGATTGCGCTTTATGCAGTTCACATCACGAAACATCTCTTTTATATTTATCATTATATTATGGGCATTCTCTAAGTCCACATGTTGTTTTTGAAGCACATTAGACAGAGAACCCAAAATATAATATCGAACCAACAAGTGATATTTATCAAACTTTTCACTAATTTTCATTCTTCCATTGATGCAAGGTTCATGTGATTGTTCTTGGTAAGCATATGGCCGATGCGCTCCACGGAAAGAACAAGCTCCACATTTCGGAGCCAGTCTGAATAGTTTGGTTCGGTAATCTGGTTGACATCTAAAAGCATGTTGAGTAGGTTCATGGATTTCATATTTGAGATTAAATTAAGAAATACACTTATTACAACATATAAATAATTATGTATTCATATTTAATTCTTTGATTAAGGAATTTTAAATCAAGGTTATCTTACTTTTTAATACTTTGAAAGTTTGTTCCCTTATTAAACTTTAAAAGAAAAAGATATACTTACCACTATATCTCTACCAAGATCATGGATCTCCCTTCTACCTTTGTTACACCACCATAATATGAGAAAATGTAACTTAGGTAAAGGATGCAAGAACGCATTCGCCTTGCAAGTCCAACTTACATTTTCCAATTCGGTCTTAACACCCGAGCTCATCATCCCTAAGGTGATGTTGAATCATTGTTCATTGAACCAACCATCAACACGAATAGCACTCGCTATGCACAAGCAAATACCACCTCAATTATATGAGGAACAATATTGAGGTCACTATGTATAAAGCCTCTCACTTTCAATAAGCAAAGAGCTCAATCCATGTACTTGTACGTCGGAGCTACGACTTTGCATAGGCATCTCTGTCGTACAATCTATGACAACAGAACCCTACGCATTGAGAGGAGATCATGGATGTCATCTTATGATCCTCCATATCTCGTTCAAATTTTAATTAGTCATTTTTAATCAAATTCATTTGATTATGTCTTTCAAGAGAAATACAGTTCAATTAATACTAGACTATTTTATTTTTATTAGACTAGATTAATTTAATCACATTAAATTAATTATCAGTCCGATGCAATCAACAAACAATTTGATTTTCTTTATACTACTATATAGTATACACCCTCACATGGTACAATTTTATTATTCCAATTAGTTGTTTAAAGTATGCATAGATTTCTCATACTACCCTTACTTGAAACGGATTCAGACGTGTCAGACAATGATGCTAATATAGAGTGCTTCCACTGCAAATACATCGCAAGGTACTTATTAGTTAACACATTAGCATATCCATGGCCTAGACACCTTCATCGTTTCAAATCAAGACAACACAATTGGTACAAATTGTATTAAGAGATTTTATTGATCTTTCGACTGTATATGATAGTATATAATAATCACTCGAATTTAGGTGAATTAAAACAATTTTAATGACCCTAATTTCTAGTCATAACAATAAAAAATGTTGGTTTTGTATATAAAAGTTGAACTATAACTATTGTAGTTTGAACGAGGGTTTGTCATAAAGCACTCATCCAATGAAGATTGAGTGATCATTAATTTTTCTAAATATATGAAACATCATTTAATAAAGGTAATTCATAATTTTCATTATTAGTATTGAATGATGAACACAATAAAAAATATTCTTCAGATGATCCAATCATCTCCTGACCCATCTCTACTAGGGTTGAAAATGAATGTGAATATATTCGTATCCGATCCGTGTCGTATTCATTTTGTACATATTTTGACATTCGTATTCGTTTTAAAATGGATGCGGATATGGATATCACTCTGACATTCGCTAATATTCACAATCGTATTCGTATATTTGTTTTCGTACATAAGTATAGTAATATATTTATTTATAACTGTGTGTAACAACATTTTATGATTGCATTCACCATTGGTGATATAATTGTTATGAAATTACTATATCTAGTGTACCTATTTTATGTGTAAATCATCCTAAATATGTATATTTTAGTTAATCTATTATTATTCATATCCGATTCATATTCGTATCACATTCGTATTCGTTTTTAAGGATATGGTAACACATTTTTTACATTCGTCAATATTCATATCCGCATTTGTATTCATATTTTAAAATGGATAAGGATACGATTATACATATATTCATATCTGTATCCGACTGTTTTCATCCCCAATCTCCACTAAACATCACATATCTAGAGTAAACGAAGTCGGAATCACAATAAATAAAAGTAGTTTCTGGTTTAATTTTTAATATATTTAATATGGATGAACATATTTCATGATAGGAAAACTGTAGTAAAAAATCTTTTAGTTACATATCCAAGTTTACATACAAAAACAACAACACAGCGAGAACTTTTCGATTTTAAATCGATGCCTGTTCGTTGCCAACCTTTGGAGAATATTTTGGAGACATGTTCATATATTATAAACACAATTAAGTAACCCAAAAAATTTTCAAAAAGAGTACATACAATAGCTTTTTCATAGGAGCAAAATCTATTCAAAAATTGTATCTATGCGAAAAAGAACAAGTTCCAACACATCAAATATCCCAAATCTTATTCTCTTAGGGTTTGGTTCATATTCAAGGCCTTCGAACAAGACTTTCATACCACTTGAAGGTTAGGTTTGATGCCTCGCGCATCATGGAAGTGTGATTATCACATCGTATGCGATCTAGGTAGACTAGTCATACTAGTCATAAGGGCAGCGGGATTTAAGATTTTTTTGATGAAATCGCATGATATGGATATGATTTTCATGTCACTTCATCTAGATCACAAACAATATTAGGGTTACCTCTTGGAGCATGATCGCAATCCACGAATCTCTAAACGAAGAGATCTCTTGTCTCAAATCTGATCCAACGGAGAGAGTACTTGCGGGCGCGTAGATGAGGTATGTGCTTCCCGCAATCCTAATTGACAATCTGAATGTGGAACCTCCTAATTTCATCATACAAAATACATTATCTTCTTCACGAGCACGGGGTACCGAAGAAGACAGAGATCCACGAGCAGTCAATTCTACAGGGCGTCGACGACGATGCTCTCAAGTGGACAACCACTAGGGTTCGAGAGGGAGAGAGCTTGGATATGTATGAGAGATTGAGAGAGAGAGAGAGAGATTTTGTTGCTTTAACTTGTGTAGAGAAAAACTCCTAAGGTTGGCCCTTCTTTATGCATAATTGGATGGCTAGGATGCACTCCTAATTGAAATCAATGGTCTTGATTTTTTTGCAGTAATTTGCAATAATAATTAATTAATTTAAAATAAATAAATAAGTTGAAGACATTTTTCAACAAATTTAATTTCAGTTAAATCAATTAATTCTCACACGTGTAAAAAACTACATTCATACTCTCCTCTTGTTTCAATTTGGTAATTTTAAATAATTAGCTTTCCAATTGAAGTCAGTTAAACTTCCAGATGCAACAACATTTGGTTTCCTAATTGAAATCTATATACCACACACTTTGATCATTGGAAAATTTCTCCACACACATATTCATCTTTCTTGATAAATTAACCATTATTATTGACAAGTCTTTTATAGCGCATTGATATTTAATTTATATATCATCGTTTACTCTTAATAATGTCGGAGTTTGGAAGATCCAATTATTGTATTTTAATTTTTTTTTGTTCGGAACTGGAGTCAGCAAATGTATAATGACCAAGGTTTTGAAAATCAGATTGGACGTTGAACCAATAAATCTTTTATTTGGTCTAATTGGAGCGGATTGTCAGTTCAAACCAGTTGCACTGCAATAATACATGTCAACATGACATACATTCCTATCAATCGAATCTGTTGAAGCGAGAAAATAAGATATGATATACATATATATATATATATACGTGTTAATATAATAACATTCAAATATGGCAAGATGAAATGCTAACAAAGCAAACATGACAATAAAATACTAATTTAATACAGTGATAACCATAATTTAATACAGTGAAAATCGTAGTTTAAACTATTATATGGCATGTGTCTATGATTTGTCAAATTGATGGATAAACAATTGATCAATAGATCAGCCATATTGAACTATATGGTATATTATTTGTCCAAAGTCCAACCATGTATAGGTCGGACGGGTTGGACAGGTGGGTGCCCATTCAACCATGTATATATCAAGATGATATTAAAAGTTCTTGCATTTTTTACGCTTTTTGTAAATAAAAATCGAAACTAATATTCAAGTCATTATTCTTTGTCTTATCAGGTGATATTCAGAATCTATTATAATCTCGTAATTCCAAACACTATTGATTGCTAATTTTATTTTTCCAAGTTGCCAACTTTCCTTAGCCAGTAGTTAATCCAAAACTATCAAACTTGTCTGATTCGACTCCACCAGGCTTGATCCCACTGATTCGACCACTGTTTGGACCTGATTATTATTAGAGTTAAATAGGGTTTCTACTTGGGGGGACCTAACTTGGCTCCCCCACTTCATTTTTCTCATTTTTTTGTTTTTTTTAAATACTTCTGTAGATTTTCATAACTACATCCCTTTATTATGTCATTCAAGTTTCGTACGAAATATAAACTCTTACGGCCTCCATCCAGGTGCGGTCGATTTCAACAATTCTACGACCATTAAAAAATGATTGTCGAGATGGAGGTTGTAGAGTCTTTGTTTCGCATGAAACTTGAATGACAGAATATACTAATATATTGATAAATCTGTGGATTCATTTTTAAAAAATAAGTGAGAAAATTGGGACGGGGTGCCAAGTTAAATCCCCCAAGGCCATCCCCATTTTCCCCTTATTATTATTATTATTGTTACTATTACTAATGCTTACATGAAATCGACTGAACCGATCGGGTTGAGGCCGGTTCCCGGTCCAACTGGTCTGACGGATCGGTTCGATTTTGAAACCATGCTTTATGATGTAACTAATGTACAATTAATTATAGATTTTGCGATTTTGGAAGCAACATGATGAGACAATAGCTAAATAAATGTCATTTAAGATGTGAAACTAGGGATGAAAATGATCGGATACAGATATGGATATAGGCATAATCATAACCTTATCCATTTTAAAATACAAATACAAATGTGGATATGAATGTTGACAAATATGAAAAATGTGTTACCGTATACTTAAAAATGAATATGAATAAGATACGAATAATAATAAAAATATTTAATATATTAACCAAAATATACATGTTTAAGATGATTTACACATAAAATGCATATATATATGTAATATATATTTCATAACATTATATCAACAATGGTGAATGCAATCATAAAATGTTGTTATACATGGTTATAAATAAATATATAACCATATTTAGGTATAAAAATGTATACACGAATGCAAATGCAAAAATTTGTCAAAGTGATATCCATATCCGCATCCACTTTAGAACGAGTACGAATACAAAGATCAAAATATGTATAAATCAAATATGATAACAGATCGAATATGTGTTGTTATCAGGATGAATACCACGACATATACAAAATAATATTTAGCAAGATTAATATGAATCAATGCATTACAGAATAATAAAATTAATATCAAGCATGTCTGATTCATATAACAATTTTGATATGCACGCAGGAACCAATAAAACCATAGATTAAGCATTTTCGTTTTTCAGAATAAATGAATAGGGCGAGATCCAGGAAAGGTAAAGTAGTAAATGTAATGCAGCAAACAAAATGATAGAGAAATGATATTAGAAATCACTGAAGCGTCCATGTAATAGACTGTCCTAAGAGAGGATATCGCCCCCACAATAACGGTGCGTAGGGTACAGGCGATCCGCTCCCAGGATACGATGACGCACGGTCTTCATCCGCGCACATCGACGAGACCATCCTCGAAAGTACCTCTGAGAACTTGCAGTCGAGAAGAACAGATCGCAGATGCGGTAGGAGAACAGAGAGCAAGAGAGGTGGCGGCGTGAGGGTTTTTCTTGCAAATCAAGAAAAATGGCAACGGGGGACGCATATAAAAGGTGATGTGTGCCCAAAGACGTGGTACTTTTCATTCTCCGAAAATACCCATCAACGGACGTGACTTTTCGAATTCCGAAACCACGGCTACAACGAGTTGTTTGGTTCGAGTTGAATTCCGATTTCAATCGAATCTAAATTAATCTGTGTGATTAATTTAATCAACCTTCCAAATGAAATTCGCAGAAAAAGTATCGAGATCCGAATTGACCCTCTCGAGCCCGAGCCCAAGCCGGAGACGGAGTGGAGTGCGCATGTGCGCATGTGTGATCCTCCATTCCTCCTCTCCACTATTGCTACAAGAGCTTGGAGTGTGAACTCATATATAAGCCCACCAAAAGTTTAGAGATACTAGGCATGGTACTAAACTTCCACCCAAGCTTTTCCATATTTCAAATTTGGTAATTTCCAACTTTCCCTCCAAGTCATTTGGTTTCCTAATTAAGACCAAATTGAATCCTATTGTAATTGCATAGATTTTGCAACTAAAACCTAATTACATCCTTTTAAATACAACAGTCCCCCACAAATTCACCAATTTTAAAAAGAGATTCAAAGACATCTTTTAGCTGCCACACTTTGCTTTCAGTAAATGTACCGTCCGATTTGAACTTCTACCTGAGTTTACTACTTTCACCTTAACATGAACGAAGTGAACTACGTATTGAACTCAGACCTTGGTGTTAAAGTATAAGAGAGAAATAATAATGCATTGTTCTTGGTACAATCTTTAGGGTTGGTGCTTCTTGAAGGCCATGCGCCCTTATCATGTTTCATGAGTGTGTTCAAGAAAGATCCTCTTCCTTGAACTGTGGCCCGCAGTAGCACTCGCATAGATGCTGTTCTCCAAGGATGCATTGCTAATATCCTGCCCTCAGGCTTGAACCTATTAAGAGTCTATGCTCTTCCTAAACTTGCAGTCTATATGGTAGACATGCTTCCAGGGATAAGACACTCATGCATAAGCATTAGAATTAAGATTGCCAACCAGTTCTCCAAATAGCTTGTTATTACCACATTGAACCTACTTTGTGGGATCTCCACTCAGATAGGTTGAGTTACTACTGTAGAGGAACTCCCAATGGGTCTCAGTCCCATCCCAAGCCTAGACTTTAGGACTAAAGATCTATCAAGTCCCTTAGTCAATGGATCTGTCGTGTTGTCTTTGGATCCAATAAAAACCACAGCCAACACTCCTTGAGACACCAAATATCTTAACGTCTTAAGTCTGATTTGTATGTGTCTCCTTATTTTTTGATTGAACTTTGAACTCTTGATCTCGGCAATTGTGGTCATATTGTCACAATGCACTGAGATCACACGAACTGGCTGACCCACCATGGGAATTTCATAAAAAAAGTTCCCTTAGCCATTCAGCCTCAATTCCAGTGGTGTCCAAAGCACACAGCTCGGCCTCAAAGGTAGACTGAGCTAGAATGGTCTGCTTCACGGATATCCAGGAGACTACATCGCCTCAAAGGGTAAAGACATACCCAGTAACACCATTATTCCCCGACTTCTCTATTTTTTCTATCCATCTTGCATCACTATATCCTTCTAGTACATATGGATATCTACCATAATGCAAACTAAGGGAAGTAGTTCCCTTCAAGTACTTCAGTACTCGATTCAGAGCCTCCCAGTGAGTACAGTCAGAACAGGTAGTGTATCTACTTATCTTTGCAATCGAGAATGAAATATCATGTCTCGTGCAATTTGCAAGATACATTAAACTTCCTATTACTTGTGAATACCTTAACTGAGCTACAGATACTCCACTTTTGTTTTTAAATAATGTTTTGGATGAATCAAAAGGAATGCTTATAGCTTTACAATCTTGATATCCAAATTTCTCAAGTACCTTCTCAACATAGTGGATTGAGAAACTACAATCCCATCAACCGACCTTGTCAGTTTGAGACCCAAGATCACATCAGCAACACTCGTGTCCTTCATCTCAAACTTGCTTCTTAAGAATGCTTTAGTCTAATTAATAATCCTCATATGTGATCCAAACAAAAATATGTTATCAACATACAGGCACAAGATAATAGCCTCATCACCTTTCACCTTGAAATAGACACACTTATCGGATTCATGAACCTTAAAGCCATATGATAAAATAATTTTGTCAATTATTTCATGACACTGCTTTGGTGCTTGTTTTAATCCGTAAAGGGATTTAACAAGCTTGCAAACCTTTCCCTCATTCCTAGGAGTCATAAGCTCATTAGGTTGATCCATATAGATCTCCTCCTCAAGATCGTCATGCAAGAAGGTGGTCTTCACATCCATCTGGTGGATAGAGAGATCAAATACAGATGCCAATGCTATGAGCATCTGAATTGTGGTCATCCTAGTCACAGGGGAATAGTATTGGACATGCGAGCCCACAGCGAGCCATTATGCAATAAATGTTATTGCGAATATCATTCCTTGATCTGAAATGAAGAATAACCAATTTGCATAATAGGTCCCTTAGTACAATTAGGGTTATGTACCATGGCCATCTTGATGATCATATAGCTCTTGATTCAGTTATTGAATCATAGAAGCTGGTACTTGGATGAATATCTAAAGAGTTAGATTGAGGACTCATCAAGCACCGTCAAATGATTGTTAAGAGATGATCTCCAGCCTGAGTAGGAGATGACAATCCTTTCTCATTTAGGCTGATATATGGCTGACCTCTTGATGCATATCCTCTGCATGGGAATAGAGATTCGGAGGTGTCAGATTAGTTGAGTTAATGGGTTAGCTTAACGAGATCGATATAACCAAAGACCTATGTTGAAAACTGTCACAACATAGGCATGCATCCTCTGACCAGAGACGGATATCTTACTATATGTCTAAGTATGTACATTTGGTAGACCAATAGGTTGATGACCTAACCAAGGTCTATATACCGGTGAGCTGGTGTGCATGTAAGGGCATATGAGTAATACGATCTCTCAAAGGGATCATACAGGTTCACATGTGAACCGGGAGACATGAATTCACTCATGAGGTTTTGGGATCGATCAAATTCCATGCATGGTCGTCGTGCTTTGGAAGCATGACAAGAATTTGAAGGTATGATATATGCTTTGAGAAAGCATATGATCCATACCGATTCCCAATGAACCAAGATTGAGAAACTTGGTGATCAAGCCATGAAGATGACAGTGTAAAATTGATCTATATCTTCAGGTTGATCATAGGTCTTCCAGTATGTAGGATGTACAGGTGTTAAGAATATCTGAGGGTGATTTGATCATAAACGATTGTATAACCATGACGTTTCCATTCCGAGGGAGTGATGAAACAGGTTTGGATTTTAGTAACTCCTCTCTGTAGAGAAGTGACCTGATCTTTATCCATGTATTGGACATTGGTCTGAATGAGATTCAGATGCAATGAGAAGATTAGGTCTACGGCCTTGATTTAATCAAGCATCTGTGGGAGGTCCATGAGATCTTGATTTGAGATATGATCTCAATATTCAAGTCACTATACGTGGAACAATACAATCGCCATGTCCTTATCTCCAAGTATCTGCGGAGAAATCACATTATTCTTGAAGGAGTTCAAGAATGATTTCATAGTTGAATTATATCTAAGCATTGAGAGATTGATAATTAAATGTGATTTAATTATCTTGATGCATGTGGATAATTATCCAATATAATTAAATGCGATTTAATTATTGTGAATAAGATTAATGTGGATAGCAATATCCAATTATTCATAATATATTATAAATGTGATTTATAATGTATTAGAGAGAGCTAATTATGATTTATATTTGTTAATTAATTACTGGTGTGAATTGGATTCACATTGTATAATTAATTGAAAATGTAAATTATATTTTATTTTGGGTTATGAATGTTATTCACAAATTTCTAATGGCAATATTACAATATTCACTAAATAATTATGAATTATTTTTGTAGAATAATTTACAACAATTGTTGTTGTAAATATCATGGAGATTACAAAGAGATTACATGAAATCTCAAGATTGGTGGAGATCCCACCCTTTCTTATTGGGAGGGTGGACGGCCACAATTTCCCTAAGGAAATTGGGGCCGTCCACACCATATATTGAGGGTGGATTCTCCAATCAATTAACTCCATGTTTGGTTGATTTAATTTGAGATTGAATCATATTTGATTTATCAAATATATTTAATCTAAATTAAATTATTAAGATGTTGGTTTTTACCAACAACAATCTTGACCATTGGATTAAGCACAAATCAATCTCATCCATTGATTTGGTGTGTCCCATGGATTGTGATCCATGGACTCCCAAAACCCTATAAATAGAAAGGTACCCTCTTGCTCTCTATGATTATGCAATTGAAATACAACTCTCTCTCTCTCTCTCCTTCCACACGTCAAGCCTCTCCTCATCTCCATTGGTGGCCGTCTGATAACAGGTCCGATGGCTAGGGTATAAGGTACTGAAATGGGGTCGTTGCGACCCAAGCGATCAGACCATGTATATCAAGAAAAATGAACCACTCGCGAACAATAAAATCAATCAAAACAAAGAAGCGGTCCTGCTATGTGATTAACCTGGTATAGCACCCAGGGTCGAACTCAAGGAGCACGGATTGGCCGAAGGCCTACAAAGTAGTAAAAACAAATAAAATAAAGAAATAAAATCTTCTTAGTGGTTTTTAATTATTTGTATATTTTTTTGGATTTTTAATTGATTAAGAAATTAAGAAAAACAAATACAAGCACACTTTATCAATTTATTTAAAGCAACAAAAATCAACCAAAAATTAAAACAAAACCTTTTTTATGTGTTTTATATTTTTTTATGTTTTTGGTGAATGTTTTATAATTTTCTGATGTTTATTTTATTTTCTAAAAATCATACAGTAGCTAAAACAGTGGTACTGTCCAGCCAAGCCTAAAGTCCCTAGATAAAATATCTAAGGGCCTCAAAATGGCCTGGAGGTAATTTTCCTGTAAAGTAGGTAAAACAAGGAAAATTTAAATACCAAGTTTATTGTTTTTGGGTTTTTAATGTATTTACTAGAATTTTTATGGGCTTTTTGGTGTTTTTAAGTTTTTAAGGTTTTTAAGCAATGAAAAATAGCCAAAATTGGCTAGAAAATCAAACAAACTAAACTAAATAGTAGCTAATTTGTATGGAATTTTTAGGGGAGTTTTTATATTTTTTGTGATTTTTCAAACTAGACAGTAACAAAAATGAAGGTTTTTGAATTTTTAAAAATAACAAACAAAATCAGAAATGTCCTCAAAAATTCGTGAAAATCCTACACCATGGCAGGAGCCATGTGTCAAATTCTCATTGGATTTGGAGGTGATTTGATATTTTTATTCAAAAATACAAAGAGGGTACTGTGCACAGGGACTGAAATGCAAATACCCAGAGTTCTGGGGGTCCCGGTGCAATTAACCTAGCAAAACACGCGCCACGCGCGTGCCTGGGGCACTCAGGGACCTATATGTAACAAAAATAAGTCCCAAGGACTTATTGGTAACACGTACCAAAAGTCCAGGGGCCTCACTTGCAAATTACCCAAGAAATATCGCACAAGCGGAAATAAAACACGCACAGGGGTATAAATGCAAATATTCAAAAACTTTCATTCAATTAAGAACATCCAGAACTACAGGGGCTTTAATTGCAAATACACCAAAATAACACGTGACGAAGCACCTGGCTCACAACAGGCAGGGGTATAAGTGCGAATAAACTAAGCTCAAGGTCCTCTATGCAAATAAACCTAAAACTAAACAACGTACTTCAATATTTACAGGACTAGAAAGAAATAAAATAACGACAGGGGCCTAAGGGTAAATTACCCATTATTAGGCGGGGGCGTTGGATGCGCTCCACGTGGCGATCTGACGGCTACGGATGGTGGGCGCTCCAGATGACGTCTCCTCGGATCTGACGGTGATGGCTGCTCCGGATATGAACGGCTCAGATTAGAACTGGAGCGAGGGACGAAGATCAACGGCGCGGGAGGATGCTAGAAGAACAAGGCCCCGGCGAGACTCGCCGGGCTCGTGCGGGCGCGGGCCTCCTCCTCGGAGCGCTCTGATGGTCGGAGAAGAAAGCTGGTGCGCTCCTGCGTCTGCTGCGATGCTCCGATGATCGACCCGAGCTCGGAGGAGCTCAGGGGCGGTCGGCGGAGCTGGGTCTCCTAGCCTGAATAACCAAGCCCTCAGATGGGCTCGGGGGGACCTGTAAAGTGGCTCAGAAGACTCGCGGGTCGAGGGCAAACTGCCTCGACCCAGTTAGGCGGAGCGACGGTGGCTGGTGCGTCGGGGTGGCGGGCTCCGGCGAAGGTGGGGGACGGAGGAGCCCGGTTCCCAGCTCCTGTGCGAGCTGGGTTGAGTGCGTGGGTGCAGAAGGTGCGGCGGAAGGAGATGGTGATGGTGGTCGATTCCGATGATCGAGATAGGTGATATGGTGGTCGGAATCAAGGAACGACGCCGGAGCTGCGATTCGGGCGTAAACGGAAATCGAACGAAATAGCGGGGCTAAGTAGCTACCTGGGTGGTTGATGAGACTGGGGAAGAGTAGGGGGTGCTCCTGGTCGTCGCCTCAAGGGTCGTCTCGGCCCGAGGCTCGAAGCTCGCTCAGGTGGCGGAGCTACGGCGGCAACGTCGTCGGATCAGTGGATTCCTCCTCCTCTCCTCGCTGCAACAGGTGGAATCGCTCGCTGTCACTCTCGCGGTCTCTCTGGAGCTCACAGGGAAGGAGGTGAATGACCAAAGATGGCATGGGAAGGTGGCGGAGCTGCAGCTATATAAGGTGGAAGGGTCCGAGAAGAACGGCTCGGGTAGGGTCGTGGAAGCGCGCGGATCCCGAGGTGGATGTCCGGCGAAGGTGTCGGATGTGTGAGGGTCAAAACGGAGCCGGGGTTTAGGGAAATGGGTGTCGGGTCGAGCGGGCGAAATGTCGAGAAATCGGGTCCGGAGCCCAGACCCGTGAGAAGTGGTCCTGGGGGGGCTAGTTGACCGGGCGGTCAACATCCCCAGGACCCAATGGTGTTCGGCCACGTGGCTGGATCTTGAGGTGACAAATAGGGGTAGCTAGGGGCCGAATCTGCAAAAACTCCAAACATGAAATATTTTTATTTTATTTTTTTCTATTTTTTGGTGATTTTTAATTAATTTTTGGAAATAAAAATAGGCTATATACATAATATGTACTAGATATAGGTATATACAATATATATAGGGTTTTGATTTTTGATTTTTATATATTATTTTTATACAATTTTATCCTCATTTTATATTTTATTTATTTATAGAATAAAATAAGGAATAAAAGGGTATTTTTATTTTATTTTTATTATTTATATACATAGGTAAAATAAATAGCTATATACATCTATATACATGGTATATGTACAATGTA
Source organism: Ottelia alismoides (assembly GCA_037367405.1). Lineage (NCBI taxonomy): Eukaryota > Viridiplantae > Streptophyta > Magnoliopsida > Alismatales > Hydrocharitaceae > Ottelia > Ottelia alismoides. The sequence goes on along the minus strand of JAZKJV010007566.1, from coordinate 262,359 downwards.
TTTTTGTATTTTTAATTATTCTATTTTTATCTTGTTTTGGTTTTGATTCTTTTTATTTTATTTATTTACAATATATAACATAGAGTATTTACAAAAATTATAAAAATTACTTTTATATATTTAAAAAGCTAAATAAATATATAGGTGTGGTTTGTGTACATGATGAAAAGGTGTATTTTTTATCTTTTTGATTTTTAACTTTTTATTTTGTTTTTATATTTTTATAAATATGTACAAGTATTTACAAGCATATTTTTGGGTGAGGAAAATATAGTTTTATTTATTTACACCAATATTTACACCAGAGCCCCTATCTCCCTCTACTTTGGCTTTTATGCGGTCAGGCCCATGCTGAGCCCTCCCTTGGGTTAGGTTGCTCAATATTTATTCTAAATATTTCCCTCTTTTTCTTTTTCATCTTTATTCTTTTATTTTTGCACAAAAACATGCTAATTATAGGTTTTTACACAATGCATGCTTTTGGTAATTATTCCTATTTACACATATCTACATGCATTTGCAAAGGTTTTTTTTTGTAGCTAAAATATAAGAATAAAGAGTGATGAATGGGTATTCATCACCCCCCTATACTTAACTTTGCTAGTCCCTTAGCAAACACTTATTTGAAAAAGAAGTGAAAAAGAAAGAAAGAAAAAGAAAAAGAGGATGTGCATGGATCAAGGTTGATTATTAAACTTGCCTTCATTAAATTGGGGTATGGAGCTCGATCAGATCTTTGGATTATTAGTGTGTCGGAACCTTATTTAGACTTAAGCTTAAAACTCAACAGCCTCCAAGTTCCACTAATCTATAACCAAGACTCCTCAATGCTCCAGATCAGAACAAGTCATCAATCACAAACCCTGAAGACCATGAATCTTTTCTTGTCCTGTGAATGTGAAGTCTAAGCTCTCCACCTCAGAAATGGCAACTTGACAACCCTCCCCAACAAGGTAACTCTATGACCTCAATCTGGCCACTCTTTCCTCGAGGAGCGGGGTATTCCCTTCTAAGTTCAAGTTCAACCGGCTCAAGAAGAGGGGGAAGAAGAGAATAGGTCAAGGACAGTGTAGCCAAGTACCCTTGGGAGCTTGACCAGTGTAGCCAAGTCTCCCTGCTGCAAGCTACAACAGGTGAAACATGAAACCAAGCTTTGCTTATTGCACTCTATATACATACTCCGGTGGGATTATCATTTTCTATCAGACCCACCACTTTTTTGGAGTTCTTTTCTTTTTGCATATTTTTTTTTTCAAGTGCATCTGTACAACATATACATGTGCAGCATATATACAAGGAGTTTTTCCTCTTGAGCCAGTAGACTATCCCTCTTTTGAAGCTTTATTGCAACCCACAACTCCCGTCGTTAGACCTCATGGCAACCAGACCAAGTTGAGACGCACTTCCTTCACTAAAAGAAGAAGAGAGGTTCCGCCTAGAAGTACTACCCTCATATGCTACCCCAAGTCAGGGAAGGCTGCCTCCTCACCACCTCATCCGTAGAGAGCTCGGTGCATAGTGCTGGTGTCCAAGTAAAGCCATAATCTATATGAGTCATGTGTTGTTGTTAAGTACTCTACTTAGGATCATTGAGATGACATGTGATCATAGCCTAGTGGACTCAAAGAATTAAGTCACCATGGACCTGAAAAGCCTTAAGCCTAAGCCCTATAAGGTTCCTCTTAGAAATTAGGTGGATTAAGATCTTAATCAAGCTCCATTTCTCAATTTGAATCCAGGCTAGTTTAAATGTCAACTATCATCCAAGAAAAACTATATACATGCGTACAAAAAGATGCTTATTTACACAAAGTTTACAATCATGCAAAATTTTTGAAAAATGTTTTGAAATCATGAATGGATGATGCATGAAGTGCAAGTTTTGCAAAAAGATATTTACACATATTTACACAAGATTTTTGCAAACTTTTGATTTTTAAAACATTTTGGAAAAATTTTGTACTGTATACATAATTTTGATACCAAAATATTTACACAAGCTTTACACAAAAGATTTTTGAAATCATTTTTACAAAAATAATTTGTACACTAGTTGTGTATGTGCAAATAAAAGAAGTTTATGTACATGAAAATTTTTAATTTTTTTGTGGTTTTTAGCCATTTTATTTATTAACACACTCACACAAAGTACGAGTTATGGCTAAAGTATATATGAAATATATACACACCCCCCATACTTAGCTCGAATGATGTCCTCAGAGTCAAGAGCGATGAAGAAGACATAACTCGTACTAGGTATAGAAAAGTGAAAAGAAAGGCTATATAAAAAGAAATGAAAAGTCAAGATGGACTCCGGTCTCCCCCCTATACTTAGGATTAAATAATCCTAAGTATAGCAGGCTGTATACTAAGGGAAAACCTGAATGGAGAATGTACAGGGTCTACCCCCCCTATACTTAGGGTGAAATATCCCTAAGTATAGGCAGCAAAAACAGGGGTAAACAGAAACAAACGAAATATTCAAAAGGTCTCACATCCCCCTTATACTTAGGGTAAAGTGCACCCTAAGTATAGCATAATCACAAGATGAAGGAAGGGATGTGGGACTAAAGAATGTAGTGATATGGACATCTGGATCTATACAAAGCGGAAGATCAGTGAAACTCAGGCGTGAGATGCATAAGATGTGAGTCAAAGACCACATCTCACGCAAAATGAATAGGGGCAAGATCATCGACCCGCGGCTCATGATCTAGAAATGGCTTGAGCCGCTGGCCGTTCACTCGAAAGGTACTCTCAGAAGACAACTCGGATGTATCTATGCTACCATTGTCGTGTACCTTTCTAACCAGATAAGGTCCCTTCCATTTGCTCTGAAGCTTCCCTGGAAATAATCGTAGCCTCGCATCAAACAGCCATACTCTCTGTCCAATCTCAAAATGCTTGTGGTTGATATGAGAATCATGCCACTCCTTGACTTTCTCCTTATAATGTAGGCTGCTTGAGAAAGCTGCATCTCTAAGCTCCTCCAGGGCAGCTAGCTCTGCCCTCCTCTGGTCTCCCATACCATCTGGATCCATAAGAATATCTGTAACTGCCCAAAGTGACTTGTGCCTCAGCTCAACAGGTAAATGGCATGGCTTCCCATATACGAGGCGAAAGGGAGATGTGCCCAAAGGTGTCTTGAAAGACGTCCTATATGCCCACAAGACCGAGTCCAAAAGCTGTGACCAATCCTTTCGGTCAGGGCGGACAACTTTCTGCAGAATAGTCTTGATCTCCCTATTCGACACTTCGGCTAGACCATTCGTCTGTGGATGGTAAGGTGTAGCAACACGATGATCTATGCCAAACTCGCTAGCAAGTGCCTTCACCTGGTCGTTGATGAAGTGAGATCCCCCATCAGAAATCAGAACTCGTGGAACCCCGAACCACGTGATGATGTGCTTCCTCAAAAATCTGCAAACTGTCCTCGCATCAGCGGCTCGGGCGGGGATAGCCTCCACCCAACGACTCACATAATCCACGGCCAACAGAATGTACTCACATCCCTGACTCTTAGGGAATGGGCCCATGAAATCGATGCCCCATGCGTCAAAAACCTCACAGAAGTGAATGGGCTGCATCGGCATCATATCACGCTGTCCACAAGTGCCCATCCTCTGACAGTCAGTACACCTCTTCACGAACTCATCTGAGTCCTTGAAGAGGGTAGGCCACCACAAGCCGGATTGGAGCACTTTCTGTGCCGTTCTCCTCCCAGAATGATGTCCCCCTGCCTCAAGCTTGTGGCAGTAAGTGAGGACGCTATGGTGTTCCTCCTGAGGAATACACCGACGCCAGACGCTATCCCCTCCCTCATGGTAAAGGATGGGATCCTCCCAATGGTAGGACCTGGCCTTCGCAAGGAAGGTCTCAAGCCTCTGCCTGGGCCAATCTTGTGGGACTTTCCCAGCAACGACAAAGTTCACAATATCGGCGTACCATGGGAGTGAGGCGATAGCAAGGATCGCCTCATCTGGGAAGGTATCTCCAATAGGGTCAATCTGCTCAGAATCCTCAGGCTGCTCTAGTCGGGAGAGATGATCTGCCACCACATTCTTGACTCCAGGCTTATCCTTGATCTCAATGTCGAACTCCTGGAGTAGAAGGATCCATCTAGTCAGTCTGGCCTTGGCATCCTTCTTTGCCATGAGGTACCTGATGGCGGTGTGATCTGTAAACAAAGTCACTCTAGATCCAATGATATACGATCTGAACTTATCCAGGGCAAACACTACGGCTAGCATCTCCTTCTCTGTAACCGTGTAATTCCGCTGGGCGGAATCCAATGTGCGGCTAGCGTAGTGTATGGCAAACGGAACTCCATCCCTCCTCTGTCCCAGCACTGCCCCTACGGCAAAATCAGAGGCATCCGTCATGATCTCGAATGGGAGAGACCAATCAGGCGGCTGGAGGACAGGAGCCTCAATGACACACTGCTGGAGAGTCGCGAACGACGAAAGACACTTGTCATCGACAAGGAACTCGGTGTCTTTCGTCAAGAGGTCAGTCAACGGTCGGGCAATCCTGCTGAAATCCCGAATAAATCTCCTATAAAATCCAACGTGCCCCAAGAATGACCGTAGCTGCCTCAGATTGGACGGCGGTGCGAGTTTCCTAATGACATCAACCTTGGCCGAATCAACCTCCATGCCCCTGTTGGAGATGATGTGGCCAAGCACCGTCCCTTGAGTCACCATGAAGTGACTCTTCTCCCAAGATAACACCAAATGATACTCAATACATCGCTGGAGTACCCGGTCTAGGCAGTCAAGACAGGAATCGAATCCGTCGCCGTAGACCGAGAAATCGTCCATGAAGACCTCCAAACACTCCCCTACCATGTCCGAGAAGATCGACAGCATGCACCTCTGAAAAGTCGCAGGGGCATTGCATAGCCCAAATGGCATGCGTCGAAAAGCATATGTGCCGAAGGGACAGGTAAAGGTGGTCTTCTCCTGATCCTCAGGAGCGATGGCCACTTGGTTGTAGCCCGAGTACCCATCCAGGAAGCAATAATGGCTCTTCCCTGCCAGTCTCTCAATGATCTGGTCAATAAAAGGCAGGGGGAAATGGTCCTTCTTGGTGGCCTGGTTGAGTCTCATGTAGTCAATGCAGACCCTCCAAGAGGTGGGTACTCGAGTAGCAATCTCCTCTCCCGACTCACTGATCACAGTCGTGATGCCCGTCTTCTTGGGCACCACATGCAAGGGGCTGACCCACTTGGAGTCGGAAATGGGATAAATAAAATCTGCACTCCACCATTTTGATATTTCCTTCATCACGACCTCTCTCAGGTTGGGGTTCAGTCGCCGCTGGAACTCACGCGACGGCTTCGCCCCCTCCTCGAGATAGATATGGTGGGAGCACACTGATGGACTAATCCCATGGAGATCTGCTACGCTCCATCCGATCGCCTTGCGGTTCTTTTCAAGAACCCCCATCAAACGGGATTCTTGCTCTCCAGTCAACTCGGCGGAGATGATGACTGGATACATCTCTGGCTCGCCCGCAAGGAATCGATACTTCAGCGAAGTAGGGACAGGCTTCAGCTCTGGAATGCTGGGTGCTGGCAAATCTGGCTGCGGAAGAAACTGAGTGAATGCTGCTAAGTCTGCCAAATCTGCCTGGGAGAAAGAAAGCACACTCTCGCAAACTGGATCGGGAGAAGGCTGCTCAACGGCACTGCCTCTGGTCTGCTCTGCATCTGCCTCCTCCTCATCTGTAGGCTCAGGTGGAATCAGGTCTGGCATCTGATCATCACAATCAGCCCAATCAGACTCTGAATCCGAGGGATCTGTATCAACCGCGGTGGCATCAGTACCACCGTAAAGCAAGGTGGCCTCAGCACCACCATCACTGAAATCCGTGTAGCGATCAAGGACCAGCTCTGCTGCCTCTGTGGTATCCTGAACCAGGGCTGTGCTCTCCAGACTCTCCTCTGCTATCATCTCGGCATTAGCTGTATCTGAATATGAGAGGATGGTCTGTGCTGCAGGATATGCCCAAGCTGCCTCATCGTCTGTGATCACAAAATCACAGTCCTGGTGGATGTCTGGCTCTACGTCTGTCAGCTGCTCTGAATCTGTACTCGCATCTGAGCGGGCTCTCTCTCTAGCTCTGTAGTCCTCGACCGTCTCTATTTGTATACTCTCGCCCTCGACGCGAAAGTACACCTTTCCGCTATCATGATCAGTCACCGCCTTGGCTGTGGCCAAGAACGGACGACCAAGGATGATGGGGGTATCGGCCATTGACTCAGGGATCTCCATGTCCAACACTACGAAGTCCACGGGGAATTTCAGGCCCTGAATCGTGACGATAACGTCTCGTAACAACCCCTTCGGCCTCTTGACAGATCGATCAGCGAACTGAAGGACTGTCCTGCTCTGTCGAAGAGTGCCCAACTCGAAGCGGTCGAGAAGGGCTGCCGGAAGAAGGTTGATCGACGATCCGCTATCTAGTAGAGTACGGTCGAACCTCTGCTCACTGATCTGGCATCTGACATACGGGGCCCCTGAATCTGGCCTCTTGGCTGGCAGTCGGTTCTGGATCGCAAAACACGTGGCTTTCGTCAACACATGGATCTCTGAAGTGTGGTTCCTCCTCCTCCTCCTGACTGTAGTCCTGTCTCTCAAAGATCGCTGGAGAAGGGGGATGTGCTGCAAAGCCTCCTGGAGGGTCAACTGTATGTGGAATCTATCAATCATGCTCTGGCTGAACTCCTCCTTCTCTCTCTTTTTGGGACTTTTTTCTTTTTTCTTCCCCTTCCCCATCTGAAGGGCTCTAGGGAAGGGGATCACAGGGTCCTTCGCAGATGAAGGACTGGGAAAAGGCCTAGACGGTTCGACGACCGGATCCACACATACATCATGCACCACAGTGGGACCAGAAGAAACTAAACCTTTTCCTTTATTCAAACCAAAGTTCTGAGATACATCAAGGCGGGGAAAGACAACATGTCTCTCAACACAAACACCGGTGGCCTCAGTACCACCTCTGGCTGGCTCTGCTGATGCTGCTGCTGGTAGACGTCTCGCGGCATCAGTACCGCGGCTGGCTCGGCTAAACGGGTGGCATCAGTACCACCTCCTCGAATTGGTGAAGCGGCGGCCTCAGTACCGCCGGTGGAATCAGCGTCCTTGGTGGCCTCAATGCCACCGTCATCATCTAGAGCGGCCTCAGTACCGCTCTCCTCCTCATGTGGCGCCTCTGAAGTATCCTCGTGGTGAAGCTCAAATGAGGCGCCGCCGCCTGCTGGGGTCCTACCGCTCCTAAGTGTGACAAAATCAGCATCAAATAGATCCGAAGATGTATCAACAAATGGGTCACTAGGAGTGGCAAACTCAGTGTGTACTACCTGCTCAGATTTCCTCTTGAGGTTATTCGGATTCGGCTCGATCTGAGCTGGGATGGCGGCCTTCCCTCTCACCAAGTCCCGCATCTCCTGGCGGAACTCGTCCATCTCCCGTCTGAATGTGGCCTGCTGGTCCGTGAGGAGGCAGGCGATGTCATCCAAAGTGGGGCTCTCGTGGGAGCCCGACGGGTAGCCTCTCTGGGGGTGAGGCTGCTGGAACTGCTGCTGGTGGTAAGAGGGGTATGAGGAAGGGTGCTGCTGCTGAACTGGGTGAGCCTGCTGCTCACGTCTCCATGACTGTCCCTACTGCTGATAGGGACGAGGACCGAAGGATGATGGCTGGTGTGTCTGGTATGCTGGGGGCTGCTGCTGCGACTGGTGATCTCTCTGCTGACCGTACTGCCCTCCCTGACCTGACGGCTGCTGCTGGGGCTGGGCACCACCACTCCCCCACCTGAATCCGAGATGGTCTCGTCGGATCCCAGGCTGGGGGCGGTCATACCAAATCCCGTTGACATCCATCAACGGCTCGGCATCGTAGGGGGCTGGCGGGAGTACTGCCAGAGGCTGGTCCGGCTGGTATACCACCATCTGCATGTCTGGAGATGGTGGGGACTGGTAGGTGGGCTGCGGCTGCTGGTACGGCTCCGCCTGTACAAGATGAACCTGTCTAGGCTGCACAGGGGTGCTGGAGCGCTGGGACGAGCTGCTGCTGCTGCCGGAGTCGCCTCGCGACTGAAGACGGGGCTGAGGAGCCGTCTGTGCCTCCTGGAGACACATGAGCTGTGTCTTCATGTCGCTCAGAACCTGTGCCATCTCTTCCATCTGAGTGATGCTCTGGCACTGCTTCTTCTCAATCAGCTCCATGCGGTCCAACTTCTCGCTGATAATGCCCATATCCGCAGCGGATGACTCTGCCTGTGCTGCTGCGACTGCGGACGAACTGGATGGACCTGCATCGACCCGTGCTATCCGCTGGTACTGCACGGGTCCTGGCTGCTGTGGCTGGGGTCTCTGAGTATACAACCGGGTCTAGGACATCACCATGTAATTCTCAGCCATCTCCTCATAGATGGCCCAGACCTGGTCGTGGTCCTTGGCGAAGTAGGACCCACCGCAAGAAGCGTTCACCAGACCCTGAAGCTCTGGCGTCAACCCGCTGAAAAAGCTCTGAACTAGGTTCGGCTTGGAGATGTCGTGGTGCGGGCATCAGTCTAGGAGCTCTCGAAACCTCTCCCATGCCTCGTGAAACTGCTCGTTGGGGAACATGGAGAAGTTGCTGATCAGGGCTCTCGCTGCATTCGTCCGCCCGAGTGGATAGTACTTGTTCAAGTACTCGGTGCGGAGTTGCTCCCAGGTATACACAAACCTCCCGAGATGCTTCAGCCAGGTGGTTGCTCTATCTGCCAGTGAAAACGGGAAGGCTATCATCCGGATCGTGTCCTGGTCCACATGGCGATCGTGGACAGTGCTGCAGATCATAAGAAACTCCTGGAGGTGGAGGTGGGGCTCCTCAGTGGCAAGTCCGTGGAAACGGGGCAGTAACTGCAAGGTGTTCGAGGGGAGCTTGAAGTCCCCCACGATCGCTGGCACTACTACCCAATGATGCATGAGTGTCGATCCGGGGTTGTGCAACTCCCGCATCGGTTGTGGTGGTCCTCCTACCGCGGCGCCTCCCGCTGCGGCAGCGGCGGCTGCTGCTGCTGCTGCGGCTGCTGCGGCTCGTGCCTCTGCATCAGGTATCTCCTCAGGCTCGCTCTGCTGATCTCGCTCTGCTCTGAGCCTCTCCAACTCTCGCCTCATCTCTATCATGAATGCCCCCTGATCGCGTAACTGCTGCTGGACTGTCTCAAGTGATGCGATCAGGGTGGAGTTGATCGCTCCCTGGTCTAGTACAAAATGCTCGGGCTGACGGGAGTGATCATCTGAACTGCCGGCTCCGGCCATGACGTCTGCAAAACCAAACGAGCCCAACTCAGGTGCTGTCAAATCAATCAATCTCTCCTCGGGCTCGTATCTCTCAGGTCGGACAGAAAGGGGGTCGAGGGGGAACAGGGCGGAATCGTACTCGGGCTCGAAGAGCTGGTCTCGGCTCTCGCGAGCCAACCTAGATGATGAGGTAGACGTGCCCGAAAGCGGTGCAGCCAGAGGCTGCCTAAGAGACCGTCTACCCATCATCTTGATCTGGCGAGTAGTGCGGATGAGATCTGGAGAAACTATGATCACAAACAAACCCCCGGTTCACCAACGCAACGCGAGCTGAAGACCGTGAAAGTTCGGTCAAATTATCTTGTCGATTTTATTTGGTGAACACACAAAATATCAGAGCGCTTACGTGACCTGTTAGGATACCCGATTCTATCCCAACCGACTGGCCCGCACGGAAGAGTCGGTATTCAGTCGGGACTAGCACCAGAGGGCTCTACCTAGGGTGCAGGTCACTCTCTCGCGCATCCAAACCATACAATGAGGGGGTTGCTCTCCCCAAGACAAAGTTTTTAGGGTGAGCGTATTTTAAGATCAATAGTATTAGCCAGTCCCAATTTTATGATTTCACTTTTTAGTATTTTTCAAATGAAAACAAATGGCCTAACGAATTTTTCGCTTCTCTTGATTATTAAGTCCAAAACAGGGGGGAGAAGATGAAAAAGCCGATGCGCGATAAATCAATGATGCATGCTGAGTAAGAAATGCGTACCTGTCTCCAGCACTCTACATGCAATATGATCCGCGCATAAATATAAAGACAGAAAAGAAACTACCTATATGATGCAACGGGGAAAGCCGAGTCCTAGATGAGCAATTCTAGCGAAGAACCGTCTAACCGGTCACCGACCTCCAAGCCAAAGAGTCCGGTCTTGGCCCGTCCCTCCTCTGTCCGACAAATCGGGGGTAGGAGAAAGCGCTTTACAGGACGGGCTGCGGTACGTAGGCTACGAAGGCAAATGAGTCAGTTATTTTTATTAATTATTTTTAGTAGGTCCAATTAACGTTCTATGGGAACAGATAATCAGTTAGGTGTGTGGATCCTACTAGTTACGGCACAATCACCAGAAATTCCTAAGTCTAGGGGCTCGAGCAAAAACCGCGTAAACACCGGAAAAGGCAGAAAGAAAAGAAAATAAAACTGCGAAAAACCGCGAAAAACCGTGCAAGTCCTAAGGGTCCCCCGAGCACACCGGTGCTCGGCGATACAGACCCGCTACGGCAGTCCACAAATGTCCAAGTGTCTGAGAATGTCCTGTATTATTACAATAATAATAATGGAATAAAATAAAAGTCTATCCTAATCCTCACCCACTCAACTCTCTCTCACTCTCTCCTGCGGCTCCGTACAGAAGGGAGCCGCCTCCGAATCTGCGGTTGCGTCGGCCTCTCGAAATCAGCCGCCTCGGTCCTCGGGCCCTCGCAAGAGAAAACAGAGTGGTCAGAACCAATAATCAAATAATAATAAAGGAAAAAGAAATGAAAATAAAAATAAAAGGGTATATATGCAAAAATGTAAAAAAACACACAAAATAAAAATAAAATCAAAAATAAAAGAAAAAGAAAACAAAACAAAATAAAACAAAAAGAAAATATGCACAAAAACTGCGAAAAACCACGAGCTCTGGAAGAGCCGTGAAAAGCCGCGAAAATAAAACCGAAAAGAAAATCAACTACTAAGCTGTGCTCCCCGGCAACGGCGCCATTCTGATAACAGGTCCGATGGCTAGGGTATAAGGTACTGAAATGGGGTCGTTGCGACCCAAGCGATCAGACCATGTATATCAAGAAAAATGAACCACTCGCGAAGAATAAAATCAATCAAAACAAAGAAGCGGTCCTGCTATGTGATTAACCTGGTATAGCACCCAGGGTCGAACTCAAGGAGCACGGATTGGCCGAAGGCCTACGAAGTAGTAAAAACAAATAAAATAAAGAAATAAAATCTTTTTAGTGGTTTTTAATTATTTGTATATTTTTTGGATTTTTAATTGATTAAGAAATTAAGAAAAACAAATACATGCACACTTTATCAATTATTTAAAGCAACAAAAATCAACCAAAAATTAAAAACAAAACTATTTTTATGTGTTTTCCATATTTTTTTTATGTTTTTGGTGAATTTTTGATAATTTTCTGATGTTTATTTTATTTTCTTAAAATCAAACAGTAGCTAAAAACAGTGGTATTGTCCAGCCAAGCCTAAAGTCCTAGATAAAATATCTAAGAGCCTCAAAATGGCCTGGAGGTAATTTCCCTATAAAGTAGGTAAAATAAGGAAAATTTAAATACCAAGTTTATTGTTTTTGGGGTTTTTAATGTATTTACTAGAATTTTTATGGGCTTTTTGGTGTTTTTAAGTTTTTAAAGGTTTTAAGCAATGAAAATAGCCAAAATTGGCTAGAAAATCAAACAAACTAAACTAAACAGTAGCTAATTTTTATGGAATTTTTAGGGGAGTTTTTTATATTTTTTTTGTGATTTTTCAAACTAGACAGTAAAAAAATGAAGGTTTTTGAATTTTTAAAAATAACAAACAAAATCAGAAATGTCCTCAAAAAATCTGTGAAAATCCTACACTATGGCAGAGCCATGTGTCAAATTCTCCTTGATTTGGAGGTGATTTGATATTTTATTCAAAAATACAAAGAGGGTACTGTGCATAGGGACTGAAATGCAAATACCCAGAGTTCTGGGGGTCCCGGTGCAATTAACCCAGCAAAACACGCACCACGCGCGTGCCTGGGGCACTCAGGGACCTATATGTAACAAAAATAAGTCCCGAGGACTTATTGGTAACACGTACCAAAAGTCCAGGGGCCTCACTTGCAAATTACCCAAGAAATATCGCACATGCGGAAATAAAACACACACAGGGGTATAAATGCAAATATTCAAAAACTTTCATTCAATTAAGAACATCCAGAACTACAGGGGCTTTAATTGCAAATACACCAAAATAACACGTGACGAAGCACGTGGCTCACAACAGGCAGGGGTATAAGTGCGAATAAACTAAGCTCAAGGTCCTCTATGCAAATAAACCTAAAACTAAACAACGTACTTCAATATTTACAGGACTAGAAAGAAATAAAATAACGACAGGGGCCTAAGGGTAAATTACCCATTATTAGGCGGGGGCGTTGGATGCACTCCACGTGGCGATCTGACGGCTACGGATGGTGGGCGCTCCAGATGACGTCTCCTCGGATCTGACGGTGATGGCTGCTCCGGATATGAACGGCTCAGATTAGAACTGGAGCGAGGGACGAAGATCAACGGCGCGGGAGGATGCTGGAAGAAACAAGGCCCCGGCGAGACTCGCCGGGCTCGTGCGGGCGCGGGCCTCCTCCTCGGAGCGCTCTGATGGTCGGAGAAGAAAGCTGGTGCGCTCCTGCGTCTGCTGCGATGCTCCGATGATCAACCCGAGCTCGGAGGAGCTCAGGGGCGGTTGGCGGAGCTGGGTCTCCTAGCCTGAATGACCAAGCCCTCAGATGGGCTCGGGGGGACCTGCAAAGTGGCTCAGAAGACTCGCGGGTCGAGGGCAAACTGCCTCGACCCAGTTAGGCGGAGCGACGGTGGCTGGTGCGTCGGGGTGGCGGGCTCCGGCGAAGGTGGGGGACGGAGGAGCCCGGTTCCCAGCTCCTGTGCGAGCTGGGTTGAGTGCGTGGGTGCAAGAAGGTGCGGCGGAAGGAGATGGTGATGGTGGTCGATTCCGATGATCGAGATAGGTGATATGGTGGTCGGAATCAAGGAACGACGGCGGAGCTGCGATTTGGGCGTAAACGGAAATCGAACGAAATAGCTGGGGCTAAGTAGCTACCTGGGTGGTTGATGAGACTGGGGAAGAGTAGGGGGTGCTCCTGGTCGTCGCCTCGAGGGTCGTCTCGGCCCGAGGCTCGAAGCTCGCTCAGGTGGCGGAGCTACGGCGGCAACGTCGTCGGATCAGTGGATTCCTCCTCCTCTCCTCGCTGCAATAGGTGGAATCGCTCGCTGTCACTCTCGCGGTCTCTCTGGAGCTCACAGGGAAGGAGGCGAATGACCAAAGATGGCGTGGGAAGGTGGCGGAGCTGCAGCTATATACGGTGGAAGGGTCCGAGAAGAACGGCTCGGGTAGGGTCGTGGAAGCGCGCGGATCCCGAGGTGGATGTCCGGCGAAGGTGTCGGATGTGTGAGGGTCAAAACGGAGCCGGGGGTTTAGGGAAATGGGTGTCGGGTCGAGCGGGCGAAATGTCGAGAAATTGGGTCCGGAGCCCAGACCCGTGAGAAGTGGTCCAGGGGGGCTAGTGACCGGGCGGTCAACATCCCCAGGACCCAATGGGGTTCGGCCACGTGGCTGGATCTTGAGGTGACAAATAGGGGTAGCTAGGGGCCGAATCTGCAAAAACTCCAAACATGAAATATTTTTATTTTATTTTTTTCTATTTTTTGGTGATTTTTAATTAATTTTTGGAAATAAAAATAGGCTATATACATAATATGTACTAGATATAGGTATATACAATATATATAGGGTTTTGATTTTTGATTTTTATATATTATTTTTATACAATTTTATCCTCATTTTATATTTTATTTATTTATAGAATAAAATAAGGAATAAAAGGGTAATTTTTATTTTATTTTTATTATTTATATACATAGGTAAAATAAATAGCTATATACATCTATATACATGGTATATGTACAATGTATTTTTGTATTTTTAATTTTTCTATTTTTATCTTGTTTTGGTTTTGATTCTTTTTATTTTATTTATTTACAATATATAACATAGAGTATTTACAAAAATTATAAAAATTACTTTTATATATTTACAAAGCTAAATAAATATATAGGTGTGGTTTGTGTACATGATGAAAAGGTGTATTTTTGATCTATTTGATTTTTAACTTTTTATTTTGTTTTTATATTTTTATAAATATGTACAAGTATTTACAAGCATATTTTTGGGTGAGGAAAATATAGTTTTATTTATTTACACCAATATTTACACCAGAGCCCCTATCTCCTCTACTTTGGCTTTTATGCGGTCAGGCCCATGCTGAGCCCTCCCTTGGGTTAGGTTGCTCAATATTTATTCTAAATATTTTCCCTCTTTTTCATTTTCATCTTTATTCTTTTAATTTTTGCACAAAAACATGCTAATTATAGGTTTTTACACAATGCATGCTTTTGGTAATTATTCCTATTTACACATATCTACATGCATTTGCAAAGGTTTTTGTAGCTAAAATATAAGAATAAAGAGTGATGAATGGGTATTCATCACCGTCCACCAAGCCCTAGAGGAGAAGCATCGCCGACGCTTCGCCACCGCACTACCGCCTCGACGTTCTTCGGTTCTCCATCTTCTTTGGAGTGCTTCGCTCACGAAGAAGGTGTTCGATCTCGTGCGACGAGATCAGGAGTTCACCGTGCTTGGATCAACTTGTTGGATTGCGAGGATCACACGACTTGACCCCGCGCTCGCACGCATCTTCTCCGACGATCGGACTTGAGACAGGAAGTCTCTTTTTCGTGGAGACTCGATCAACCACGCTACAAGAGGTACTCCTTTATACTTGATGTGGTTTAGATGAAACGATTCGAGAATCGTTCTAGGATCATGTGGGTTTCATCGCATGAAAATTTTAAATTCTGCTGCATAGAACAACTAGTACAACTAGTCGTTCTTTATCGTATTCGATACGATGCTCACGCTTCCGTGATGTGCTTGAGGATTATCCCATATACTTCAAGTGGTATCACAGACTTAGGTCGAAGGTTTTGGATACGATCCGTAAACCTAGGATGACTTGGGTACGTTAAGTTTGCGAAACTTTTTTATCGCATTTTGTTTTCGCACATCTGTTTAGTAAAAACATTTGGCCCTGTTTAAATGGTTTAAACATGAATTAATCACTTGTATTTTGTTCCCCGTTAAATAAGAAAACCATAGGATCTGAGTTTACGTAACTTGGATTCCGTTTGCTCGAGATATGGTCGTTTTAATGAACATGTATTCACTGTTGCGGGAACTGCGAATCTTAACATGATTAATGAGTTAATTACTGAATTGTTATGCCTAGAAATACGTGAAATATCACTTAAATTCTGTCTTAAATCAAATTATCAATCTTTGAAAACTGATTTTGCATAATTTGGATTTGTTTTGATTTAGATATGTTAATTTTAATAAGTAGGGGTCACTGCTGAAATTACATTCCTAATCAAGAACCAAGTGATTGTCAATTAGTGAAATTGATTGTTAATTTCATGAAATAATTATGGAAAATATTTGAGAAATATTTAATGATGATTATTTCCTTAATTGACTTGGCCTCAACAAATAAATTGATTAGATTTGATCTGGATCATAATTGGAAACATAATTGACAAACATTTTGCTTGAATAGGATTGGGAATTTGTCTAGCAAATTTCCTTATAATCAAAATTGTTTTGATTATTAATATATGATATAATTTCGGTTGAAGAACCGATGATTATCTCAAATACAAAGTGATTGGCTCGGCATTATTTTTTCCCGAGGCGGATATGGTGTCTAGTTGGGGAGCGTTGGGGTAGCGGGTCGCACCAGTTGCGGTCCGTCCCACTCCCGCCAGTACTGGCCATGACAACAGGTAGGGAACGGATGATGCTTGAGAGATCATGATGTATTTTCTAATTATTAAAATTCGAATTAATACGTACTTTGAGATTATATCATATATTCAAGTAAAAGCAAGTTTGTTGATTGAATTGGATTGATAATTAATTTAATGTGATTAAGTTAATTATATCCAATTAAAAACACTCTATTATGAATAGATGTTTATTTCCCTTGTAATAATTAATTATATGAATATGATTCATAATAATTGATTAAAATTTGAATATGAGGTTGAGGATCACATAAGTGACATCCATGGTCTCCCGTCAAGGCGAAGGGTTCCGTCACCATATATTGTATGTAGGAGACGCATGTCCGAAGTGTCAGCTCCAGCATACAATCCATTTGGATTGGGCTCGTCGCTTCTCGAAAGAGTAAGGACGTATGCGTAGAGACCCCAATATCGGGTCCTCATATTATTGGGGTGATATTGGATTGCGCATAGCGAGTTGTATTCCTGTTGACGGTTGGTTCAATTAATGACGGGTCAACATCACCTTATGGGTGGTGGGTCCGGATGTTAAAGATTGAATTGGGAGATGCAAGTTGGACTTGCAAGGTGGAATGTGTTCCCGCTTCTTTTTATCAGAGTTACAGGTTCTCATATTATTGGGATGTGACAAAGATAAGGAAGGAGATCTCAGATCTTGCTTGAGATATATTGGTAAGCATATCTCTTACATTGAAAGTGATTAAGGGAATGAACTTTCATTGTTGACAAGGCAAGACAACTTTGATATAAAAATTCCTAAATCGAAGTAAAATATGTATATATATACACTTATGCAAATTTCTTATTTCAGATAATTCTTCATTAAACCCACTCAATATTATACCCAATAATAACCAGTAAAATATCATGGACTGGATCCATGATTAAGATATTGTACTTGCAGTTGGATACATATTGTATGTGGTTGCGATGTGCAAGGAGTGACAATTAAATAGACAATAGGATAATATATTATAAACGTGATTTATAATGTATTAAATAGAGCTAATTATGATTTCTATTTGTTAATTAATTATTGGTTTGAATTGGATTCACATTGTATAATTAATTGAAAATGTAAATTATATTTTGTTTTGGGTTATGAATGTGATTCACAAATTTCCAATGACAAGACTAAAATATTCACAAAATAATTATGAATTATTTTTGTAGAATAATTTACAACAATTGTTGTTGTAAATATCATGGAGATTACAAAGAGATTACATGAAATCTCAAGATTGGTGGAGATCCCACCCTTCCTTATTGGGAGGGTGGACAGCCACAATTTCCCTAAGGAAATTGGTGGTCGTCCACTCCATATTTGGAGGGTGGATTCTCCAACAAATTAACTCCATATTTGGTTGATTTAATTTGAGATTGAATCATATTTGATTTATCAAATATATTTAATCTAAATTAAATTATTAAGTTGTTGGTTTTTACCAACAACAATATTGATCATTGAATTAAGCACAAATCAATCTCATCCATTGATTTGGTGTGTCTCATGGATTGTGATCCATGGACTCCCAAAACCCTATAAATAGAGAGGCACCCCTTGATCTCTATGGTTATGCAATTGAGATACAACTCTCTCTCTCTCTCTCTCTGTCTCTCTCTCTCTCCTTCCACATGTCAAGCCTCTCCTCATCTCCATTGGTGGTCGTCCACCAAGTCCTAGAGGAGAAGCATCGTCGATGCTTTGCCATCGCGTTGCCGCCTCGACGTTCTTTGGTTCTCCATCTTCTTTGGAGTGCCTCGCTCACGAAGAAGGTGTTCGATCTCGTGCGACGAGATTAGGAGTTCACCGTGCTTGGATCAACTTGTTGGATTGCGAGGATCACACACTCATCCTCGCATTCGCAAGCATCTTCTCCGACGATCGGACTTGAGACAGGAGGTCTCTTTTTCGTAGAGACTCGATCAACCACGCTAAAAGAGGTATTCCTTTATGCTTGATGTGGTTTTAGATGAAACGATCCGAGAATCGTTCTTGGATCATGTGGTTTCATCGCAAGAAAAATTTTAAATTCCACTGCATAGAACAACTAGTACGATGAGTCATTCTTCATCGTATTCGATACGATGCTCACACTTTCGTGATGTGCTTGAGGATTATACCATATCCTTCAAATAGGTATCAAAGTAATCGATACCTTCTTTTTGCCTAAAGCCCTTGGTAACTAATCTGGCTTTATATTTTTCAATTGATCCGTCTGGTCTAAGCTTTCTCTTAAACAACCACTTGCACCCAATGGTAGAGCACCCTTTGGGTAAATCAACCAACTCCCAAGTTCCATTAGCCATAATAGAATCCATCTTAGATGTGACGACTTCCTTCCATTGTTTTGCTTCAGATGAAGCCATGGCTTCCTTGTAACTTGGTGGATCACCCTCGATCTGGTAGACAACAAAATCGCTACCCAAATCCTTGGCTATCCGAGGTCTTTTGCTTCTCCTTGATCAATTTCTTCTGGAAGATCATTGGGTTCAGGTTGAGTCTCAACCTCCACAATCGTTATCCTTTCCACTTGATCTGGAATAGATCCTGATGTGGAGGCATTCTCAATGGTCAGATTCTGAGGGATCCCAATCTTCATAGGGAAGACTTTCTCAAAGAAGATAGCATCGCGGAGTTCTACAATAGTGTTGACATCTATGTCTGGTATCTTGGACCAAACTACCAAGAACCTATATGCATATCTATTTTCTAAGTAACCTAAGAAGACCGCATCAACAGTTTTAGGACCTATCTTCTTTCTCTTGTGTTCTGGGACTAAAACCTTGGCGAGACAGCCCCACACTTTGAGATATCTTAAGCTTGATTTCCTATTTCTCTAAAATTCAAAAGGACACTTTTTCATATGCTTTGGAGGAACCCTATTCAGAATATGGCAAGCCGTATTTAAGGATTCTCCCCTACATAGAAGTTGGAAGTCCAGAACTCTGTAGGAGAGCATTGATCATGTCAGTTAAGGTTCTGTTCTTCCGTTCTGCTATCCCATTTGATTGCGATGAATATGAGGCCGTGACTTCATGAACTGTGCCAAACGATTTGTATTATTCATCAAACAAGTTAGAGGTACATTCACCTCCTCTATCTGACCAAAGGCGTTTAAGCACTTTCCCTATTTGTATCTCAACCTCATATTAAATATAAGGAATTTTTCTAAGCTCCATCCTCAGTTTTCATAAAATATACATAGTATTATCTACTGCCATCATCTATAAAGGTGATAAAGTATTTCTTATTGTCCGGGGTCAACGCACCATTAAACTCACAGATATCCGTGTACACTAGACCCAAGATCTCACTATCTCTAGAGACAAACTAAAAAGACTTCCTAGGTGTCTTAGTTTGCATACAGATTTCACATTTTTGAGTTTTATCAATAGTGTGTTTAGGGATCAACTCTAAATTCATCATTATTTTAATTAAATTTAAGTTTGTGTCCCAATCTACCATGCCACAGATCACAAGATTATTAACTACATGAGACACAGAATTAGAACATTCAAAACTTAAAACATTTATTTCATCAATGTTTATGGAATCACATCTAATTCTAAACAACAAATCAAAATCTACCAAATAGCCATGTCTCTGAATGACAACTTTATTACATTTAAAGTTCAATTCAAAACCATTTTCTAACTAAGATAGAGTCAGATAAAATATTTTTCTTGATGTCAGGAATATGCAACGCCCTGTGCAACGTCCAGACACATCCAGAGGAGAACTTCAAGTTGACTTGTTCTGACCCTAGCACCCTGGCTGCAGAATCGTTCTCCATCTTCACAGTCCCATCACTATAGGTCTGATAAGAAGAAAATAAAGTTTTGTCAGAACAAATATTTACATTGGCTCTCATATCCACGCGCCACTCATTTGGATCATGAATATGGTATAGTTCAAGTTTTACAGAGACATACCCCTTGCTAGCTCCAAATCCCATAGTGATCATATTCACTTGTGGACTCCCGTCTGCAGTCTTAGGTTGAGCCTTTAAGGACGGGTAATCCTTCTTCCAATGGCCAACCTGATTACAGTGCCAACAGGATTTATTCTTTGCTTTTTTCTATATCTTACCCTTTGATTTCATTTTATTGCTATTGGTACCCTTTCCCTTCTTATCATTGCCCTTCGAGGCCATGAAAATGACCTTAGCCTGAATGTCGACAGGAACCACATGCTTTTGTTTCTTGTGTTCCTCCTCTATGGCAATTGCCACCATCAAGTAATTCATAGAAATTTTCCCCTTCCTGTATTTCAAGGTCATACCGAAGTTTTTCCAAGAATTGGGAAATTTTTCTATGATACACAGGACCTGAAACTTCTCTAGAAGTTTCATTTCGGCATCTTCTAAACCATTGCTTTTAAAAACCGAATTCCCTTCGATTATGGGAAGCTTAAAAAACTTGGTCACGGAGTATTTCTCAATACCGAGGTCTTCGATATTATACTTTCGATACAAATCTTCCCATAGCCTATTCGCAGTCTGCATAGACGTACTGTATATGCCAAAAATTTGTTGGACAGAGCCAACAGGCTGCAACTATGACATATACGATCACGTTCTTTGCACGCGGATTGTGCCTTCTGGCTATTGGGTGAAGGGTTTTCCTTTTCCACCGTAGGACAATTAGTTTCAAGCATAGAGATTAGTCTTATGGTGGTTAAATAAATCTTCATGCGTTGTTGCCAACACTTAAAGTTCTGACCACCGAATTTCTCATGCATACCCGTCATATCCATCCTCGATTTAAACATTGTTTCTGACATTATTTTAAATCAGATTCCTGATATTCTCTCTAAGATTGTTGTTATCAGGTTGAATACCACGTCATATACAAAATAATATTTAGGAAGATTAATATGAATCAATGCATTACAGATTAATAAATTAATATCAAGCATGTCCGATTCATATAACAATTTTGATATTCACACAGGAACTAATAAAATCATAAATTAAATATTTTTATTTTTCGAAATAAATGAATAGGACGAGATCCAGGAAAGGTAAAGTAATAAATGTAATGCAGCAAACAAAATGATAGAGAAATGAGATCAGAAATCACCGAAGCGTCCATGTAATGGACTGTCCTTAGAGAGGATATCGCCTCCACAATACTGGTACCGACGATCCACTCTCAGGATACGATAGCACACGGTCTTCGTCCGCGCACACCGACGAGACCGTTCTCGAAAGTACCTCTGAGAACTTGCAGCCAAGAAGAACAGACCGCAGATGCGGCGGAGAACAGAGAGCAAGAGTGGCGGCGGCGTGAGAGTTTTTCTTGCGAATCAAGAAAAACAGTGTCGGGGGATTCATATAAAAGGTGTTGCGTGCCCTACCGCGTGGTACTTTTCATTCTCCAAAAATACCCCTCAAGGGCCTCAACGGGCGTGACTTTTCAAATTTCGAAACCGCGGCTACAACGAGTTGTTTGGGTCGAGTTGATTTCTCATTTCAGTCGAATCCAAATTAATCAGTGTGATTAATTTAATTAACCTGTCAAATGAAATCTACGGCAAAAGTATCAAGATTCGAATTGACTTTCCTGAGCAGGAGCGGAGCAGAGCGCACGCACGTGCATGTGGTCCTACATTCCTCCTCTCTATTATTGCTACAAGAGCTTGGGGTGTGAACTCATATATAAGCCCACCAAAAATTTAGAGATACTAGGTATGATACTAAACTTCCACCCCAAGTTTTTCCATGTTTCAAATTTGGGAATTCCCAACTTTCCCTCCAGGTCATTTGGTTTCCGATTGAGACCAAATTGAATCCTACTGTAATTGCATAGATTTTCCAATTAAAACCCAATTACATCCTTTTAAATATAACAATATGAATATATTCATATTCATTTTCTTACTTATATGCAACTAACCACTCATTGAAATTTAATTGTTGCTTTCAGGCAATTAAATGACGGACAGAATTCCTAATAAGAAGACTAAATAAGTCGAAAATCGGATTCTCTGCGAGTCCGTTGAAAACTACAGGTATGAATGGACGTATGTCACGTGCATCATGCCACGTTAGTTGCATGGGCTTCGTCCACCAAATATATCAAATCGTTATCGGAAATCTTCTGTTAGCAACTTAGTGTAGAAAAAGTTAAGTCACAGATGTACATAAAACATTGACTTGGCAAATCGGACTGCTCCTAGATCTACTTTATGAAATAACTAGTGCATGACCCGTGCTTTGCACGGGTAAAAGTTGTACATTCCTGAACAAATCTACATCGATACACCGGTACAAGATAAGAAAATACATTGATTATGGAATTCAACGAAGAAACAATGGTACTATTAAATACTTTATTGTGGATTTTTATTTTACAACTATATATATATATATATATATATATATATATGTCCATATATTAAAAAAAATAAGACAACTGAACTTTTAAGAAAATAGCATCCAACTGATAATTGTTGTTCGAGTGTATCGACATGTTTCAGGTATTTATGTCTCACTAAGATTTGGCGTGACTTGAAATGTATATTGCGGTATCCAATAAGAATATTCGTAGATGATTCATTGGTCTTTCTCATCTGAAGTATATGAAAAAAGCAGATCTGAAGTATTGGAAAAGAGTTTTATACAGTCTTATTTTTACAAAGGATTTCTACATGTCATTAAAAATTATATAAATTCATATTCGTAAGAAGCCAAGTGTTCCTTGCGTACCTTCTTCATAGGAATGAGAAGGTGAAAATTTTGCTGTCAAAATCTTCTAAAAATGAAGAGATCTCAGCAGGAGAAATAACTAACATGAAAACTTAGTATGTAAGAAATCGTCACTGGAAATCTATGTATTGAACTATGTTTTTACCAAGTAAAAATTTTTCCGACCTCACCTTACTATCAAGTATAAACATGGCTATAATCCGAAAATTCCAAACTACATATTGACGTCGACAATCAACAAACTGAAGATTAAGGAAAGCGGTCAGGTCGAGAGGTTATGGAAATGGAAGATTTCTCCCAATCCAATTGCTGCAGATCATTTCTCTCCAAGCTCCCTGGCTCCACCACTGGTTAAGAGTACCTTTGATATCTAGAACTCTGCATTATCTATCTTTTGTAGTGGATTATTTAGATGACCAGTGACTCTTTCCTTGGACTGCTACTCTTCTGGAGTTATACTACGGAAATGAAAATCCAACGTTGAGGTTTAGGGTCACATATTGTAATGTGTGGATTTGGGTTGGTTCACTGCCCTTCTTCGACCTATCGTATCTTAATAATGTAAAAGAAGACAAATATTAAGCATATTAGTGTGTATTTATTTGCTAAGAAGGACATTCTCTTAGGTAGCACATTCTTGAGCAAATCTACATCGATAGACCGATACTACGTATGAAAATACATTTATTATGGAATTGGACAAAGAAATGATGGTACTATAAAATACATTTATTGTATATTTTTATTTTACAACTATATATATGTCCACATGTTTTTAAAAAATAAAAATAGATGAAGTTTTAAGAAAATGGCATCCAACTGATAATTGTTGTTCGAGTGTATCGGCGTGTTTGAAGTATTTAAGTCCCACTTAAAATAAGAGTTGGTTTGACTTCAAATGTATATTGAGGTATCCAATAAGAATATTCGTAGATGATGCGATTAATTGGAACCTGAGTAGCATAAATGCATGTATCCTAAAATTTGCATCATGATAAATTGCATGTTTAAACTTTTAGATTCGTACTATATTATTGTTGATTTCAACGACACTTAAGTCTAGAATCATAACATTGGAAAAATGGAATCAAAACATTGTATACACTATTAGTCACAGGAAAATGGAGTGTATAAAATGATTTTTTACATTGGATTGTTGTCATCAGCAAATCAAATTGCATTTCACCATTAATTAACATAGATTAGATCTACGTTCGAAGATTTGATCACTGGATTTTTGGAATCAAATCTCAATTGAATGTGGTTTATATACGAGAAAGTCACATCTCTACCGATTTTGTAGTTGGAAGGTCGAGGGAACAACTCTGTTTATCAGTTTCCCATTGACACTTTCAAAACAAACTTGCAATCCTTATCGGGGATTATATTGTTCATTTTAGTTATTTTACCTTCTTCGTTGTAGATGTTGGACCATTTTTATTACATGTTTGCTTTTAGTGATTGTATTGGTTGTCTTTGAACAACTCAAGCGAATTTCTACTCATTCGTTGAACTGGTAGCTTGATGAAAGTGCTTACATGTTGTTTGTCATCTATGTTATTGAGTTGCTTCATATTCAACTGTCACCGTTGGCGTCGCGCTTAAAGTAACACTTGATATTCCATCTCTCCACCTCATTGCAGCAACCACCAAGGTCCACTGACCATTCATAGCGGTAAACCAATATTCTAAATTACAAGTTTCGCACAACAATGGTATGAATTTTGGTTCATATCTTGCTATCGTAAACATATATTGACGATGATATTGCCAGACTGGATGACACAACGGATATGTTCAATGAGTCGACATCATCAGAAGATCACACACAGTTAGAGATGATGCCTTTCCATGCACTTATATTTGCACTTTACTAAATAGAGACGGGTGTTGTTAATGTAATTTAAGCCCCAAGAACAACTCTCATTTATTTGTACAAATTGAGTGCACGTACATTCCTTATATGACTTCATGATAGTCCCGTGGCTCAAACGCATGTTTCCCCTTTGGTAGAGATATATCAAGATAACGATTTCTTCTGGTGGAAACATATACTGATATGAATATCTCTTGCGTACAACGTGAGAAACATCGTCAGCATGTCTAGACTATTACTCGACGAAGAACATTGATATAAACCACCTTGAAAAAATCTATTTTTGTTTTCCCTTTACTAATTATCATATTTTGCTTTTCAGATATGTCATAGAAAACAAATAATCCACTACTTTGACCTATTGTTCTTTTCTAATGCATATGCGACTTTTAACTTTTTTTTAAGATGATCTTCTTTGTATATACTAATATGCATATAGAACGTATTAGCATATACATAGAGATTCAATCGTATATGAACATATTCATATAAGATTTTAAATGGACGTGAACGACTTTTCACTACAAGAAAAATGAGTTGTGGCCACGGAATGTGGCTACGGAAACTTGTGGCCACGATAATTTCGTGGCCACTAGTTTCTCGTAGCCACAATCCGTGGCCAAAGTCTTCATATTAGGGTTGTGGCCATGACAAATTCTGTGGTCATTTGTAGTGGCCACGGCATATTCGTGACAAGAGAACTCTCGCGACGAAACTTGTAGCTACGGCTACTAACCACGACGTGTCGTGGCCAGAGCTCAATTCTGTGGCCACAAACCCCATATCTGTGGCCATTGTTCTGTAGCCACAACTTGTTTTCCTTGTAGTGTTTTTTATCTAGATTGCAGGATAAAAAAACAACGCTACAAATTTTTATTTCTTTGCATATATGCATATAGATACATAGAGCTGTATTGATATATGCTTGAATCCCCCCTCCCCCCTATATATATGTATGTATGCTATTCATATATTGAGAAAATATTAAAGTTGTATATATATCATGAAAGAAGATACATATATCACAAAAAGGACATGCAAAGTTCGATTTGTCCATATTTTCATCCATCATAAATTTAGTTTCTGATTTCAATATCTAAGTTTACGTAAACACAGTCACTTCCTTAAGAAAAAATAGAGGATGTGTGTATGCTAAATAATAATATGATCATTGTAGTAGCACCAAATTTGGAATTGTAATAACTGTAAGTGGTTATTTGGCTTATTAATAGTTGTCCATCTAATGTTAAAGCACATTGTCCATGTATGCACTTTTCGGTTGTGATTCTATTATCACTGCTCATCTATTTTCTTGACATGTGTCTTAAATGATACATTTTTAATTTTAATAACAATTGCTTAAGCACAAAGTCATCTGGTTTATTGTACAGAAAACTTGGATTTTCGTGTGGGAGTGGTGAGCCTTCCCCGCCGCCATCGAAGGGAAAAGCAGCCGTGATGGACGTTGCCAGAGAAAATGAGAATTACAGTTAAATCAAAACATGGTTAATTCAGATAACTATCTTCCTCGATGAACACATCAAACACCCTCTGCCCCGCCCTCACGACCACTTCATCGATCTCTGCAAAGTGAAACCATAACATATAATCCAGCCTCGCATCGACAGGGAGAGCATAAACGATCGTGGCATCGTGCGAGGTGCTCGTGATCGCGGTCCGGTAGAGAACCTCAGGGAAATGGTTCGGAGAGAGTTCAGCCCCAAGGATCTTCCTCTTGGAGGAGAGGGCACGCACGACGGGACGGAGGGAGAGCGAATAGAGTCCGGCGTCGGACTGCCAGACGCGACCGAAGCAGTCAGTGTCGTTGGTGAAGCCGGGGCCGAAGAGGGCGGAGCCGCAGGTGAGGCGGTCGTAGTTGATGAGGATGACATCGTGACCCCTGATGGAGGAGTCGTATGAGAGGGGGTCGATGGAGCCGACGACAGGGGCGTCGGTGGCGATGCCGTGGAAGCAGATATCGACGGTGGAGGAGGAGGGAGTGATGAAGGCGAGGAGGTCGGAGTAGGCGCCGGAGAGGGCGGCGGACGGGGGCTAGAGGGAGGGCCAGGAGAAGAGGGGGTGAGGTCGAGGGATGAGGGGGGGGGGGGGGTGGAGTCGTAGTTGTCGTATACGATGAAGAGACGAAGGTAGGACTTCGCCCCCGTGGAGGTCGGGGGGAAGAAGCGAAGAGTTCGCTCCTGCAGGAACTGGAATACGTGCGGCTGCGAGACCTCGGCGGGAGAGCCGCCAGAGAGGAAGCGGTACGATAGCCACTGGCGGCCAAAGGCGTCGCCCAAGTGGAGCAACCTTGTCGACGAGAAGCTGGGGTTCTGCAGCAGTGGAGACGGCACCTACGAAGTACATGCGTCGGTAGAAGGAAGCAACAGAGGCAATTTTGGATGGGACCGACATTATTAAAATAGGGAAGGGCAATTCTGGGAAGATTCCTGGAGATGAGAAGGGCGTAAATGGAATGTTTGATGCAAAAAGTAATGGACTGATGCACTTTAATATATATATATAATGGATGTTTCCATGATTGTTGTTGACCGGCCTCTGGATGACCGTATGGTCAATAAAAACCCAACAGGTCATGACGTGGGCGAAGGAGGTGGCGATGCAAGAGTATATGACCCATGAGTTTGGATCATCTGTAGCTGTGCGAGCCGTTCGATCTTGATCGAGCGCTTCGCACGAATTTGCACGGTATGGGCCAACAAAATGTGTGAATTGTGCAAACCGCATCCACGATTTTACTGCAAAATCTGCAGTATTGCAAACGATCCTCTCGCTATGTCCCATACAAATCTCCTACCGGAAAGGGAAAATCATACATCTACCAAAACCTCGCTCATCCAAAGCCCCCTCCCGAACTTAAATCCAACTCACTCTCTGTTCTCTCAAGCTCGCTATTAGATTACATAAATTTAACATAAAGCAATGAATAATTTTTATTTATTGTCATAATATCCGCAGTTAAATATATTAAAAATTGAGAAAATTATCTTTTACATCATTCTTTAAATTTTCAATGAATATCATATTCATGGCAATATTTCTAGCAACTAATAATATAGCTAACGGTTATTCGTTGACTTTTTCTTCTAATCACTGTTAAATTTAGCAACGATTGATACAAATTTTAATGAATAAGTCAACAGAAAAATCATTACTATATTAACATCTAGCATCGAACATGTGAAATTGACATTCTTTGCTAATTTCTAGAACAAAAATTGATTTTACTACGAATTATTCGTTGGTAACATCAAAAGGTATGGCAATGAATACTAAATTATTCGTTGTTTTAGGTCAATTTTCCTGTGATCTAGCATACTACCTTGTCCTCGACGTGCCTCTAAATGGGTTCATATGGATTGGATAAAGTCTGTAATCTACTCTAATCCCTTGCTATTAGATTGCTTCGGTTTGGATTCGCCAATCTAATAAATTTATACACGGTTGAGTATTTTTAATTGGTTCAATTGTATATTGGATCGAGTCATTAACAAAATCTAATTTGATCCAATCCGATAATTGGTTAATCTCTATCTTACTCTACTTTATAAATTATGTTTATCTCTTTGGTCAAGCAATATTCAATAACTTGTAACATCCCATTACGAATAAAAAGAAAGATAAATATTATAAGATTCAATAACAACAACAACAAAAATTTTCCTACATTAAGTAGGGTTACATGGATTCTTTACCTCCATTCAGATCTCTCTCCGGTCGTTTTGGGATTAAATCTAAAAAACTAAGACCCCTTCGGATAGTCTCATTCTAACACTTCTTGGGCCTTCCTTGCCCTCTCTTAGTTGTCTCAACATCCCAACACTCGTATCTCTTAACTAGCGCATCATCCAACCTCCTTTGCAAATGGGCAAACGACCATAAGTGATTGTCTTGCATCTTATCCTCGATCAGAGCAACAACCATTTTCCTTATGAATCCACCATTCCAAATCCGATCTTTACATGTATGTCCACTAGCATTTTTATTTCTGCAATTCTTTGTATATGTCTATGGTTCACAGGCCAGCATTCAGATCCATAGAGCATAGCAGATTTCGCAGTTGCTTTGTAATAACTTTATTTTGATTCAAATGATTTTCTTATCACATATAACAATAGATGCTCCTCTCCACTTTAACCAACCTGCATTGATTCTATGAGTAACATCCCCATCAATTTCCTCATCACGTTACAAAATAGATCCCAAATATCTAAAAGAATCTTTCTTTTGAATGTTATCATCGTCAATATTTACCTCGATTCCTTCACCATTACTTCCATCAAAATTGCACTCCATATATTTAGTATTATCCCTAATTATATGAAATCCTTTCGTCTCTAAAGCATGTCTCCAAATCTCACGTTTCTCATTTACTCAATCTCTAGTCTCATAAATCAACATATTATCATCAACAAATAACATACACTAAGGTATCTCATCCTAAATGTGACTAGTCAACTCGTCCATAATAAAATTAAAAAGGAATGGACTCAAAGATGAACCTCGATACAAATCAATGTTAATATCAAAATAATCATTATTCCCAGACAGGATCCTTACACAATATGAAGCCCCATCATACATATTCTTTATGAGGTTAATGTATTGTACATGTACTTATCTCTTCTCCAAATCTCTCCACAATATCTCCCGTGGGACATAATCATAAGCCATCTCTAAA
This sequence comes from Ottelia alismoides, assembly GCA_037367405.1. Lineage (NCBI taxonomy): Eukaryota > Viridiplantae > Streptophyta > Magnoliopsida > Alismatales > Hydrocharitaceae > Ottelia > Ottelia alismoides. The sequence continues at coordinate 233,080 of JAZKJV010007566.1, read as the reverse complement.
TCAATAAAAATCATATGGAGGTTCTTTTTAGCTCTATAAATCTCCATTGATCTCAGTAACAAGTGGATGGCTTTAATAGTTGAGCGACCTGACATGAATCTGAATTGGTTTTCTTTTACTTTGGAGACTTGCCTTAAGCTTCTTTCGATCACACATTCTCAAATTTTCATAGCATGACTCATCAACTTGATACATTTATAATTCAAACAATTTTAGATATCTCCTTTGTTCCTATAAAGAGGTACCATGATGCATCTCCTACAATCTTCGGGTATATTCTTACTTCGTCATATAACATTGAATAAATTTGTAAGCTAAGTCAAACCACGCTCACCTAGAACTCTCCATACTTCTATAGGAATGTCATCAGGTCCTTGATGAATAGGATTTTGCGAAGGTCTTGTCAATCCACAAGGCGGATCAACAAGAGTCGAAGCGACCTATCACAAAACCCTAATTCATTCAACAACTAACCCACAATTATATAAAGCAATGAAAATAAAAGTGTGGAGTTCAAATTTATTATAACCCTACAATGTGTATAGGTGCAAGTATATGTGTAGAGTGTAGGGAGCAAACAGGAGATCGGGGAAAATTAATTCCGAAAATGTGTGTTCTTCTTGTCTATTTATTGTTTTTGCGGGTTTCTAAATTTTAATTTTTTTTATTTTTACTTTTTATATTTTTAATTATTTTTAGTTTTATATTTTATATTTTCTTTTTATATTTTCTGATTTTTAATTTTCTTTTCTTTTTAAATATATAACATATATATGAGGCATATATAATGATATATGTACAATCTAAGGTTATATATATAAATATTAATATAAATAAATAAAATACAAAAAATAAAATATTTTTGGGTTTTAAATAATTTTTACAAGTTTGTGATTTTTTAAGTAATTTTGTTAATTTTTATAGATTTTTAAATTGAAAAATATCCCAAATAAGGGATCAAATAAATAAGCCGGATTGAAATAAAGATTAAAATAGCAAATGGTGTCCAAAATTCTTCAAAATAATTTTAATCAATAATATATAATAAAAAATTACAGAACAAAAAATGGTACTTTCGTAATTTTAGAAAGTTTTCTATATTTTTATGAAGAATTTTGGAGCTTTTTGATTTTTATAAGCTTTGTTTTTCTATTTTTAGGTTTTAGGTTCTAAAGTTGTAAAATAAATAGATAGAAAATATATTTTGGAATTTTTCAAAAAATATTTTATATTTATTGGTATTTTAAACTGCAAACAAGGAGTATTTGTGCCTTTCTTATTTTTATAAAGTACTTAAAGTGCCTAAAATAAAAATTCAAAAATATGGCTTCAATATATGGACAAGCAAGTACCTAATCCTTCTTTTATGTTTTTTTGGAGCACAGAAGATATATTTAAAAGATAGAAATAACACATAAAAATTATTGAACTAGCCGGGGCATAAATGCAAATAAAAATAAGCATGAGGTACTTTCTATAATTTACTCAAAAAATTATAACTGAAATTAAAACTTAAAGTACTAAAAATAAAATACAAAAGGTGTGAGGGCCTCTATGCAAAATGCCCACCTCACATGAGAAAGCACGTGAGGTGAGTTGGCAAGGGACCAAAATATAATATATAAAAAGTACAGGGCTCAACTTGCAATTTTACAAAAAGTTTTTAAACCAAAAATATATGTTACATGACTAAAATGCAAAATATAAAAAGCGAGGGGTAGATGTTGCAAAATACCCCCAAATGGCGCGATCAGAGGCTATGATGGCATCACTTATACATGTGTCACACGCTCGACAGTGGATACCACATCACACGATGACAGCTTGGATCAGATTGACCCCCTGATCTGACGGTGTGGGAGGGGGTCTAATCCAACAACTCTTAGACACCTCGGCGAAGGGGGGGTGATCGGACGGCTATGGAGTAGCTTGGAAGAACTCTCGTTCCTCCGAGCTTTGATCTACTAGGGTGCGGGCCTCCGACCTCCTTCCTTGCGACAGAGATGCTCCAAAGGTTCCTAGCAATGTCCTCTAAATGTTGGATGCTTCAAAATGCGCCAAAGGTCACAAGTGCTCTCCAACGAAGTCGGAGAAGCTTGAGAGCTCCAGGTACCTACTACGAACTATGAATTGGTGATTCTACATTAAATCAAGCGATTAAAGATTAATTTAAGAACATGAATAAAATGTTAGAATAAAACCTAAGCTAAAATGTAACAGAAATTACCTCGAGAACCGTTGGGCCATGAGATGGATCTCGTGATGACGGAGCACACCAGAGATAGCTGGAGATCACCTTAAAACCTCTCCTCGATCCAACCAAAAGCACGGCGAGGAAGCGGTCACCTTCCTCAAGACGTTGAGCGCAAAAGGAGGGGGAGAAGTTGGCCAAAAGGGATTCGAAAAATCAAAGAAGGTGCAAGACCTGGTTATGTACATGTGACAGAGCATTGGGGAAGATTGGGATGGAACGGTCGATGCAAAGCTCCTCGACCCGATGTGATGATGGCACGTGATAGGTAGAAGATCGAGGATGAAAAGTGGAAGAGGAATCAATCTAAAAGGATGAATGGATCCTTGGGGAAAAATCGAGGAAACTGAGTTAAATGCTAGGTATGTCAGAACCTCGAACCTCGATCAGAGAGTTCACTGAAGTCAACTAAAGGAGCGAAATGGTTGGTCTACGTGGACCAACTAGGAAAAACCTTGCCCATAAATTATTACAAAATGGATAATAAATGGTAAATGATTTTATTAAAATAAAAGTTGTTTGTTATTTTCTATAGTATTTTAATATTTTTTATTTATTTTCTGAGATTATTTATTACAAGTTAAAAGTTGTTTGTTATTTTCTATAGTATTTTAATATTTTTTATTTATTTTCTGAGATTATTTATTACAAGTTAATTTTTAGGGTTATAGGTATTTCATCTATGTTTTGAGTGTTTTATGTTTATTTTATATATTTGATTTTACTATTTTAACTTCTTATTTTATATATTTATAACTTATTTTTATATAGATAAATATATTTTTATTGTATTTTTCTGATGTATCTTGAATACTTAAATAAATAAGGGTATTAATTATATAGGTATAACTATATGTATTCCATATATGTATTTTTATATATTATTTTATTTTTATTTTATTTTTATTTTATTTTATTTTAAATATGTATATATATTATGAATAATTTTTACAAAATTACAAAAATATAAAGATAATACAGAATAAATAAAATAGAATATTTTATATAGGTAAACTATAAAATAGGGGGTCCAAAACCCAACTTTCACACCTTAACTCCAAAAAATATGAAATAACTTTCATTAAATAACTTACTAAAAGTTATATTCCATTAAATTGATTTTTAGGCATTTTGAGTTTCATTTAGGAGATATAGGTCTGCAAAGTTGGGATTTTGGCTTTTTATTTAGAGTCTGAGAAGTACATTGTATATTATTTTTAGATGAATCAGTTTTGTATTTTTTTGTATTTTTATCTACAACTTTCGTGTACAAAATTTCTTTATTTGAGGTATAAAAAATAGAAAACAAAAAATGTCCTAAAATGGACTTATTGATGAATAAAAGAATTGAATTTTAAGGGAACTTTTTACCCTTATCTCCCCGTACTATATTCCTTGTTGACACAGTCATCAAGATGCCTATGTCTCAGGGTTTAGAGTCATAAAATACCTTTGGTATTTTATTCTTTTTCTTTCTTTTCTTTTATTTATTCTATAATTTTGGCATTAAAATAATATTTTATACACAATAAATGAAATAAATAATGAATGTTAATTTGTACAAAATAATGCTATGTACATGCATTAGCTAGGATTTTTAAGACCAAAATGATAGAATAAAGGTAATGAAATGGAGATTCATCAATCCTACACATTTCCCATGTTTCATAAGCTTTAAAGCCTCCTCTAATTCCATCCTTTATACTTGTGTATAGCCTGCACGATTCAAGTAACTTTCACTACTAGGTAGATCCCCAAGGTGATCTCTATATTTCCTTCCCCAATGAAATGCTTATGGAAAGACTCCTTCCATCTAGTCTCTATATCCTTTTGAGTAACAAGCACGTGTCGTTTATCATCCTTAATGCATCTCACTTGAGAAATGTCTTTGATCTTTTTTTCTCTTACTTTGGCCAATCTTAATATATCCTTTTGGTCCTCCTTAGAGTTGAGATTTTTATACAAAACTTTATAATCTTTTGACTTAGCTTCGCTTACATACTTTTTTTGCTTCCTTCTTCATTATTTTGTAGTTTGTGATAGTTTCCTTTGTTATATCTTTAGACATGGATTTAAAATATGCTCTTTTATTTTTAAGCTTTTCTTCCACCTCTCCACTCCACCACATTTAATCAACTTTTGTGAGGATCTAAAATAATTTCCTCATGGAGGGCAAAAATATATTATCGCGGAGGCGATAGCTCACGAAAGTCAATTAAGACAACAATTAACCCATAATGTAATAAAGCAAAGCAGAATAAAAGTTGATAAAAATTTATTATAACCTTGCAATAAAATACATACAATTGACAAATGTGGTAGGGTGTCGAGCACAAGGAGAACGTGCGATAGACAACAATAATTGACTAAAATTGATAATAAATGTTTTTGGGCTTTTTAGGGATTTTTGAATGTTTTGTGGGTTTTTACATATTAAATTTTTTGGAAATTTTATTTTTATATTTTTTAAATTTTTATTTAAAAAAATATTTTATTTTTAAATTTTCTAATTTTCAATTTTGATAATAATGATAAATATTAATATAAGTAAATATACCTATATATAGAGCTTTTCTATTGATAAATATAGCTATAACTACTCAAAAATCACAAAATAAAATATTTTTGAATTTTTTAGGTTCTTATCTGTTTTTTATATTTTTCTTATATTTTCTGCTATTTTTTTGTATTTTAAAGTGATTAATATGGTAAAACAGTGACTAGAATAAATAAGCTAAATTATTTCGGATTTTAAAAATATTAGATAGTCTCAAATTTTCCAAAATTATTTTTATATATAATAAATAATAAACAAATTCAGAAATAGGAAGGCATATTTTTAGATTTCTCTTAAAATTTTTTATGATTTTTATAAAGATTTTGGAGCTTTTTAATTTTTAGTGATTTTCTTTTTCTATTTTAAGTATTTTTGGTATGTAGGCTCACAATGCAATAATAAACATGACCACACTCACCAACCTCCAGCAGCAACAGACTGCTATGTGAGGTCAATCGGACCAGATCCTAGCTCAGCAGAAAGAGATCGCTGACAGACAGACTAACATGGAGATGAGATTTAAGGAGTTGTCTGATTCCACCTACCATCTATCTTAGGAGGGAACACGACATGAGCAGCCATAGTCTACAGAGATTTAGCAACCTCATTTTAATGACTTACATGAGGAGATGCCAGCACATGGAGCAGAGGATGCATATTATAGCAGGGATCAGGACCATGTATACTTTGCATATGAGGACGTGTTCAAGTACTCTGCTATACTCAGACATCAGTCGGTTTTCACATACTACCAGCGAGCCAATGTGCCCATGTTCGAGGGCACCAAGACGTCAGATGAGATTGAATAATGGTTGAAGAGGGTTATGAAGGGACTTCAGATGATACGCGCACCACGAGACTCATGGCTATCTTTCATGGAGTATTCATTGATAGATTTCATAGAGAGATGGTGGGAGGTGATAGTTTCTGAGTTGGGACACGAGCCTACATGCGATGACTTCGAGACAAGATTCAGATTCCACTTCTTTTATAGGAAGTTGAAGGAGTCCCAACGCCGAATGTTCGTAGAGCTTCGACAGGAACTGATGACAGCTAGAGAGTACTTCGTTTGGTACACCGAGCTGTCTCGCCACACTTCACCAGTTGTTGTGTTTCCAGATGAGAATTTGGATAAATTCATTAGAGGGATGCAGGAAAAGTTACAAGAGAAGGTGGTTGGATTATGTATCGCTTCCATCTCCGAGGCTACTTATGCAGCGGAGAAGATTGACGATATCCGAGAGAGACATTTCGAGAGCTCGTTTGGAGCGGTACCTAGGCTACAACGATCATTTGGACTGATACGTCGACCATTCCAGCAGCAGAGGCCAGCCATGCGGTTTCGAACTATAGGTTCGACATTTTCGGGCGGTGTTCGCTCAACTCCAGCGACTATTTTAGGAGGAGCACTTTTCGGATGTCTCTCAAGTTCAGCTCGACCATCTAGTTCACAGCGAGCAGACAGAACCCCAGCAGGACTGACTCAGAGCATGTGCATGACTACCATGCCTACTCCATCTATGAGATTCTACTTGTGTAACGAGTGGGGACATTATTGATAACAGTGCCCACAGGCTTCTTTTGAGCCTCGACCATAGCCATAAACTTCACAGCCACAAGCACGGCATACTGGGAGTTTCCGTGGCAGGAACTCCAACTTCAGAAGTCTGCTGAGACAGACACGAAGCGTGGCAGGTTCTAGTACCATGCCAGCTAGATAGGGATAGCTACCTGTAGTGACCAATGAGCAGGCCCGATCAACAACTACTGTTCTGAAAGGTATGGTCTCGGTCTTGGGCCTACCTTTCCATGTTTTATTTGATTCTAGAGCTACACATTCTTTTCTTACATCGAGATTAATAGCTTCATTAGGTAGAGTTGCAGAGGCTTTATATCCTCCTTACCACATCCGTGGGCTAGATGGTCAGTTATTTATCATTTAACTGATAGTCAGAGACTTACCAGTACTGATTGGCGGTCATGAGATGATCGCAGATTGTCTGTTACTATAGCTCGATGAGTTTGACTTGATTTTACACATGGATTAGTTACCAGCTCATCAAGCTCTTGTTGATTGCTTTAGGAAGACAGTTGTCTTTAAGATTCCATATTTACCTGAGTTCACTTTTCAGGTACATTACATGACTCCAAAATAGAGTACATCTCAGAGTTGAGAGCTCAGCGACTTGTTGATCAGAGAAGTGATTCCTATATAGTATTTGTCTGAGAGACATACGATCATGAGATGATGACACATGATATCAGCGTAGTATCAGATTACCTAGATGTATTTCCTGATGAGTTATCAGGACTACCTCCTGAGAGAGAGAGAGAGAGTTCAAGATCACATTGTTACCAGATGCACAATCGATCTCAATGGAACCATATCACATGGCCCCAGCTGAGCTGAGAGAGATCGAGTTGCATGACTTGGGTTTCGTGAGACCGAGCACTTCACCTTGGGATGCTCTGGTTCTTTTTGTCAGGAAAAAGGATGGATCGATGAGATTATGCATTTATTACCGATAGCTGAACAATATAATGATGAAGAGTTGTTATCCTTTTGAAGGATATGGAATAATCCTCAAGCGCATCACGAAAGCATGAGTATCGTATCGAATACGACGAGGAACGACTAGTCGCACTAGTTGTTCTATACAGCGGAATTTAAAAAAAATTCATGCGACGAAACCACATGATCCAAGAACACTTCTCGGATCATTTCGTCTAAACCACAAACAAGTAATAGGAATACCTCTTGAAGTGTGCTTGTGATTGAGTCTCTAAATGAAGAGACCTCCTGTCTCAAGTCCGATCTGACGGAGGAGATGCTTGCGAGCGCGGGGATGAATCATGTGCTTCTCGCAATCCATGTTGATGATCCAAGCACCGGATCTCCTGATCGCAAGACACGAGATCTGACGTCTTCTTCACGAGCGAGGCACACCGAAGGAGACAGAGATCCATGAGCAAACGATCGGGCAGCATAACGACGACGCTACAGCGATGGAGACTCTCTCTAGGGCATCTATGGTGGACGGCCATGAGAGGGAGAGAGAATAGGCGTGTAGAGAGAGAGAGATGTGCTTCAATAGCATGTGATAAGAGAGCATGGTAAGCCTCTCTATTTATAGGGTTTTGGGATCCATCGATCTCAATCCATGGGACATAAAAAATCAATGGATGAGATTGATTTATGTCCAATCCAATGGTCAAGATTGTTGTTGGTAAAAGCCAACAACTTGTGATTTAATTTAGATCAAATATATTTGATAAATCAAATATAAATCAATCCTAAATTAAACCAATCAAATAAGGGAGACAAACATCATGGAGATTGCATCTCCTATTGGAACAAGGTGGGCGGCCACTTGTTTCCCATTGGAGGCAATCTCATGAGATTTCATGAGATTGCATATCTCCATGAAAATCTCCATTATTTATTCCAACAACTTTTGTTGTGATTTATTCTTCAAAAATAATTCATAATTAATTTTGAGAATATTGCAATATTACCATTGGAATTTTGTGAATCACATTCATAACCCAAAACAAAATATAATTTACATTTTCAATTAATTACACAATGTGTATCCAATACACATTAATAATTAATCAACAAATATAAATTATAATTAGCTCTCTCTAATACATTATAAATCACATTTTATAATATATTATGAGTAATTGGATATTGCTATCCATATTATTCTTATCCATAATAATTAAATCACATTTAATTATATTGGATCTCCATTCTCACGTGTCCAAATAATATGAATCACATTCACATTATTCACATCTTTGATAATCAAATCATATTTAATTATCTAAGATAATTCTCCTTATAATATGAATCAAATTCATATTATTCTTGATAATTAAATCACATTTAATTATCCATTATCTCAATGCTCGGATACATATATCAACAACAGAATTATCCATGAACTCTTTCAAGGATAATGCGCTTTCTCTACGAATACTTGGAGATAAGGACAGGGCGATTGTATTGTTCCACGTATAGTGACTTGGATATTAAGAACACATCTCAAATCCAGATCTCGGGCCTCCCATAGATGCTTGGTTAAATCAAGACCGCAAATCTAATCTTCTCATTGAATCTGAATTGCATTCAGATCAATGTCCAATATTTGGACTAAGATCAGATTACTTCTCTACTGAGAGGAGTCGCTAAAATCCAGACCCGTTTCATCACTCCCTAGGAATGGAAGCGTCATGGTTATACAATCGTTTATGATCACATCATCCTCAGGTATTCCCAATACCTGTACATCCTGCATACTGGAAGACTCGGAATAAACCCGAAGTATAAGATCAATTTTACACTGTCTACTTCAGAGTTTTATCATTAAGTTTCTCATTTGATCATTGGGAGTTGGTATAGATCATATACTTTCCAAAAGCATATATCATACCCAAGTGTTGATCATATACTTTCCAAAAGTATATATCAAACCTACAAATTCAGTCAAGCTTCCAAAGCGAGATGACCGTGCACGGAATTTGATTCTTACCAATATCTCATGAGTGAGCTCATGTCTTCCGGTTCGGTAACTGAACCTGTATGATCCCTTTGAGAGATCTTATTACTCATATGCCCTTCCATGCACACCAGCGCGCTGGTGTATAGACCTTGATTAGGTCATCAACCTATTGGTCTGCCAAATGTACATACTCAGATATATAGTAACACATCTGTCTCCGGTCAAAGGATGCGTGCCTATATCATGACAGCATATGATATAGGACTTTGGTTGTCTCAATCTCGTTAAGTCAACTCTTTGACCTAACTAATCTGACACCTCCGAATCTCTATTCCTATGCAGAGGACCTACATCAAGAGGTCGGTCAGATATCAGCCTAGCTAAGAAAGGATTGCCATCTCCTACTCAAGCTGGAGATCATCTCTTAACAATCATTTGACGGTGCTTGATAAGTCCTCAATCTAACTCCTTAGATATTCATCGAAGCACCAGCCTTTATGATTTAATAATTGAATCAACAATTGTATGATCATTAAGATGGCCATGGTACATAACCCTAATTGTACTAAGGGACCTATTACGCAAATTATTTATTCTTCATTTCAGATTTGGGAATGATATTCGCAATAACATTTATTGCATAATGGCTTGCTATGGGTTCGCATGTCCTACAATCTCGCACTAGCCCAAAGAGCCATTAATGGGCTAATCATTTAAACCCACACTCATGTGACAATCATAGGTTATTTAGAAAATAGCTAGGTAAGCTGATCAGTCACTCTGTTCCCAAGAGACTATGCCAAGTCCTTTTACGGCACTTGCATATCCCCTAATAATAGTGCTCGCATCCAATACGAATGTGGCATCTTATGCAACCAATACTCAATTTCATTATAGTATCCTTGACATTATAGCTTGATAATTATTATAACCAGTATGTCCATAATCCTTATCAGAATACCTTTATTCCTAGATATCTCTATCTCCTAAGGTATCAACAGTTAAGACCTTTTAGATCACTATCTATAAAGTCTTAATTTCTTGAAGATAAGACTTTGAGATCAATATCTCAAAAGCTTTGCCTTCTATTAAGATATTGTTATTACTGCAATCAAGTGTTTTATCACCATAGTATGATTAGTAGCAGTTTACTACTCCCACTGCATGGTAAACATCTGACTTTTGTACACATCTAGCATACACCCAATTTCTTGTAACTGATGCACAAGAGCAAGCAGTTTGCATTCACATCCTCAACTCTTTGAGGCGCTATCCCTTTAGATAGGTCAGTACCATATCTTTGAGGAAAAGAAACCTTTCTTGGAATTTTCCAGAAAATGGAAATGTCCAAGGTGTACTGTTAGTGTGACTGTCCCAATACCCTCTTCTCTTTGCTTTTGAACAACTTCAGAACTAAGATCTAAGAGGTATCCTTGAGATCATATCTCGAGGTATGGGATAACCAGATCATAAAGCACTTATTATTATCATCCTTAGATCGTTCCAATTGATTAGGATATTATCTACATTTAGCATGATGAACATAATGGCACTCCCACTAAGCTTCACATGGTTCATCAAGATTTTATCTGAAATCATAACATTTATAATTTCATCAAATCTTATGTTCCAACTACAAGAAACTTATTGGAGCCCAAAGATGGAGTTCTTTAGCTAGCACACCTTGCTTTTCTCAACCATGAAGCCCTGGGGCTACTTCATGTGAATATCCTCAGAGAGGTATTCATAGAGAATTACAATCTTGATTCACATCATGAAGATGTCAAAGTTAAGTTGTGTAGCTATGGTTAACAATATTCTGATGGGTTAAAGCAAGGTCACTGGAGAGCAAGTCTCATCACAAGTGATGTCTTCTCTTCGATGTGTAGCTCATGGCTACGAACCGTGCTTTGAAGGTCTCTACCTTCTCATCAGGTTCCCTCTTTCTCTTGAAGATCCATTTACACCATAATGGGTTTAACCCTTAAAGGTGGATCCTCGAGGGTCTATATACAACATTTGTATATGAAGTCTACTTTAGATTGTATTGCTAACATCCATCTTTCCATGATATGATCTTCAGAAGCATCATCACATGAAGTCAGATCATTGTCAGATTCAACTGACACATGGAATCCATCCTCAAACTTGTTTGAAGAGGTATTAATTTTTCATCTTTAATTATTTATTTAGTTTCTGATTTCATGAGCCTCGTTATCTTCTCAAGGTTAAATGAGTTCCTTTACTTCATTTTCATCTTGATTCTTAAGAGTCATCCTCTAAGAATCACATTCTCAGAGATGAGATCCTTTAAGAATCTCAAGATCATAAAGTATGTATCCAATACCATCCTTTATTTTCCTAATGAAGTAGCACTCTCTAGTGCCAGATTCCAGCTTAATCACATGGATCCTTATTAAGGATATATATTGTAGTCTCTATCACATATATATATATATATACCTAGAAACTAAGAGATAATTATGCTAAGATTAATCATTTATCAAATCATGTCACACATGATCAATTGTATCTCCCTACAACTCTATTGAGTTAAGGTTCATCAGGAGGATTGAGATAGGAATGATATTCACATCTCCATAAGGTATTCATTGAATTCATCTAATAGGTACAAGCTACCCTGGTTAGGTCAAATTCATTCTATCTTCCTTCAAACTTTGGTTCTAAACCAAAATCGTGAAATCTTTGAACATTTCAAAGGTTTCTTAGGTGAAGAGAAGAAATCTCATATCATACATAATAGATATCACATATCCATAATGTTTACTATGATATAGATGACTCACATATATCAATATGTATGAGATCCCGAATACCTTGACATCTTACACCTTTCCCAAAGAAGGGTGTATTGGACATTTTAATTTGAATACAATATTCATAAGTATGCAAGTTTTTGAAATTTTAGACATTCTAAAGTTTCATCTCTTACTTGTACATTGATCTCATCAATAGACATATGTCCAAACCTGATGCCAGATCATTGTCAAATAATCTTTATCCGCCTATTGATCTTTAAAGGTTTAATTTTCAGTATTAGAAATCTTAGTGAACCATTCATTAATTTTCTAATTTAGTGGAGTCCACTAGATGTTAGATTACTATCTGAAATATCCCCATCATAACTCTTTATGATAGGTCGATTTCAGAATTCATGCATATTTTCAACATTTAGAAATAAACAATGAGTGTATTCTAATATCTAGGTCATAGAGACATTCTCTAAGACTAAGGGCTCTCCCATTGAAAATACGAAGTATATTAATCCGGTGGAAATTGTTGCAACAATTGCATCAATTCCAACATGGATTACCATTAAACCTTAAGATCAAATTTCTAATATTCTAATTGCAAGTGTCATTAGAAGATTGAGATACAATTATTAGACTTTATCTTATCAAATAAGTAAGTCAATATCAATGATTATATGTAGATTAATCTGATGTACTATCTGATTCCTTCTCTAAGGATTCTAGATAGATTTGATAGTCATACTATCAACACATCAACTTATTGCAGTATTGGCATTCATCCAACTCTTTGGATGTCATATGGAAGTCACAGAAGTACAATCAACTCTTTGACTATACTTCTCACTTGGTTCCAACACATGCTTCCACTGCGCTCCCTTTATCTATAAGCAACCATTGCTCAAGACAAAGGATCTCTTATGTTGAAATCAAAAATTTTAATATAAGAGTATTTCAACATTTATACATGTTCATTCAATTCATACAATATGAATATTTTGAAGCTTCATGAATGAATAGAGTATAGATAGTAGAATGATGACACTCATCGTATCTACATCCATCTAAATTCTTAAAAACATTGGTTAGGTAGGTATTCAAACAATTTTGAATACATCATCTCTTATAGAGCTACCATTCTGCATAATGCAGAGAACCATGTCATTTATGATAATATGTCGAGAGTACATATGTATGCCAGAACATCTTCTTAGATTTTATAAGGATTATTTGATAATTACAATCATTATCGACATGTCACTTCAAAAGTATATTCGATGAGATCAAGACTTATAGAGACATACAAACCCTAGGGTTTTAGTCCTATTGTCTATTTAATTATCACTCCTCATTATTATGAGGAAACTTGCACATTGCAACCACATATATTATGTGTCCAATTGCAAGTACAATATCTGGATCATGGGTCCAATCCATGATATTCTACTGGTTATTATTGAATATAACATTGAGTGGGACTAAAGAAGGATTATCTAAAATAAGAAATTTGTATAAACATATATAAATATATAATTTACTTTGATTTAGGAATTTTTATATCAAAGTTGTCTTGCCATGTCAGCAATGAAAGTTCATTCCCTTAATCACTTTCAATGTAAGAGATATACTTACCATTATATCTCATGCAATATCTGGGATCTCCTTCCTTATCTTTGTTACATCCCAATAATATGAGAACCTGTAACTCAGATAAAAAAAAGCGGGAACACATTCCGCCTTGAAAGTCCAACTTGCATCTCCCAATTCGGTCTTTAACACTCGGGCCCACCATCCCTAAGGTGATGTTGACCCGTCATTAATTGAACCAACCGTCAATAGGAATACAACTCGCTATGTGCAATCCAATATCGCCCCAATAATATGAGGAACCGATATTGTGGTCACTACGCATACGTCCTTGCTTTTTTGAGAAGCGACGAGCCTGGTCCAAATGGATCATATGCAGGAGTTGTCACTTCGGACTGACGTCTCCTATATATAATATCTGGCGACGGAACCCTTCACCTTGACGGGAGACCATGGATGTCACTTATGTGATTCTCCACCTCATATTCAAATTTCAATTAATTATCATGAATCATATTCACATAATTAATTCTTTCAAAGGAAATAATAACTCTATTCATAATAGATTGTTTTAATTTGGATATAATGAACTTGATCGTAATAAATTAATTATCAATCCAATTCAATCAACAAACTTGATTTTAACTTGAATATATGGTATTATCTCAAAATACGTATTAATTAGAATTTTAATAATTAGAAAAATACATCACGATCTCTCAGGTATCATTCGTTCCCTACCCGCTGCCATGGCCAGTACCGGCGGGAGTGGGACGGACCGTATCTGGTGCAACTCGCTACCCTAGTGATCCCTGACTAGACACCATATCCGCCTCGGGAAAAAATAATGCCGAGTCAATCACTTTGTACTTGAGATGATCATCGGTTCTTCAACCGAAATTATACCATATAGTAATAATCAAAACATTTTTGATTGTAATGAAATTTGCTAGACAAATTCCCAATCCTATTCAAGCAAGTTGTTTGTTGATTGTGTTTCCAATTTTGATCTAGATCAAATCTAATCAATTATTGGTTGAGGCCAAGTCAATTAAGGAAATAATCATTAAATATTTCTCAAATCTTTTCCATAATTATTTCATGAAATTAACAATTAATTTCACTAATTGACAATCACATGGTTCTTGATTAGGACTGTAATTTCAGTAGTGGCCCCTACTTACTAAAATTAACATATCTCAATCAATTTAAATCCAAATTAGACAAAATCAATTTTCAAAGATTACTAATTTGATTTAGGACATAACCTAAGTGATATTTCACGCATTTCGAGGTGGATCAAAACAGTAATTAACTCATTAACCATGTTAAGATTCACAGTTCTTGTAACAGTGAATACATGTTCATTAAAACAACCATATCTCAAGCAAACGGAATCCAAATTACGTAAACTCAGATCCTCTGGTTTCCTTATTTAATGGGGAATAAAATCATAGTTTTATTTTCGTGTTTAAATAATTTAAACAGGGCCGAAAATAATCACTAAACAGAGATATGAAATTAAAATGCGATAAAACTTTTGCAACCCTAACGAACCCAAGTCGCCTTCGGTTTTATGGATCGTATCCAAAACCTTCAACCTAGCTCTGATAACACTTGAAGGATATGGAATAATCCTCAAGCGTATCACGGAAGCATGAGTGTCGTATCGAATACGACGAGGAACGACTAGTCGCACTAGTTGTTCTATGCAGCGGAATTTAAAAAAAATCATGCGACGAAACCACATCATCCAAGAACACTTCTCAGATCATTTCGTCTAAACCACAAACATGTAATAGGATTACCTCTTGAAGTGTGGTTGTGATCGAGTCTCTAAACGAAGAGACCCCTGTCTCAAGTCTGATCCGACGGAGGAGACGCTTACGAGCGTGGGGATGAATCGCGTCCTTCTCGCAATCCATGTTGATGATCCAAGCGGCGGATCTCCTGATCTCGACACACAAGATACGATGTCTTCTTCACGAGCGAGGCACAGTGAAGGAGATGGAGATCCACGAGCAAATGATCGGGCAGCATAACGACGACGCTGCGGCGATGGAGACTCTCTCTAGAGCATCCATGGTGGACGGCCATGACAGGGAGAGAGAGAATAGGCATGTAGAGAGAAAGAGAGAGAGAGAGAGAGAGAGAGAGAGAGAGATGTGCTTCAATAGCATGTGTTAAGAGAGCATGGTATGCCTCTCTATTTATAGGATTTTGGGATCCATGGATCTCAATCCATGGGACATATAAAATCAATGGATGAGATTGATTTATGTCTAATCCAATGGTCAAGGTTGTTGTTGGTAAAAGCCAACAACTTGTGATTTAATTTAGATCAAATATATTTGATAAATCAAATATAAATCAATCCTAAATTAAACCAATCAAATAAGGGAGACAAACATCATGGAGATTGCATCTCCTATTGGAACAAGGTGGACGGCCACTTGTTTCCAATTGGAGGCAATCTCATGAGATTTCATGAGATTGCATATCTCCATGAAAATCTACATTATTTATTCCAACAACTTTTGTTGTGATTTATTCTTCAAAAATAATTCATAATTAATTTTGAGAATATTACAATTTTACCATTGGAATTTTGTGAATCACATTCACAACCCAAAACAAAATATAATTTACATTTTTAATTAATTATGCAATGTGTATCTAATACACATTAATAATTAATCAACAAATATAAATTATAATTAGCTCTCTCTAATACATTATAAATCACATTTATAATATATTATGAATAATTGGATATTTCTATCCACATTATTCTTATCCACAATAATTAAATCGCATTTAATTAAATTGGACTCCATTCTCATGTGCCCAAATAATATGAATCACATTTACATTATTCACATCTTTGATAATTAAATCATATTTAATTATCTAAGATAATTCTCCTTATAATATGAATCAAATTCATATTATTCTTGATAATTAAATCACATTTAATTATCCATTTTCTCAATGCTCGGATACATATATCAACAATAGAATTATCCATGAACTCTTTCAAGGATAATGCACTTTCTCCGCGAATACATGGAGATAAGGACAGGGCGATTGTATTGTTCCACGTATAGTGACTTGGATATTGAGATCACATCTCAAATCCAGATCTCGGGCCTCCCATAGATGCTTGATTAAATCAAGACCGCAAATCTAATCTTCTCATTGAATCTGAATCACATTCAGATCAATGTCCAATATTTGGACTAAGATCAAATTACTTCTCTACTGAGAGGATTCACTAAAATCCAGACGCGTTTCATCACTCCCTAGGAATGGAAGCGTCATGGTTATACAATCGTTTATGATCACATCACCCTCAGGTATTCCCAATACATGTACATCCTGCATATTGGTAGACTCAGAATAAACCCGAAGTATAAGATCAATTTTACACTGTCTACTTCAGAGTTTTATCATTAAGTTTCTCATTTGATCATTGGGAGTTGGTATCGATCATATACTTTCCAAAAGCATATATCATACCCAGATGTTGATCATATACTTTCCAAAAGTATATATCAAACCTATAAATTCATTCAAGCTTCCAAAGCGAGACGACCGTGCACGGAATTTGATTCTTCCCAATATCTCATGAGTGAGCTCATGTCTTCTGGTTCGGTAACTGAACCTGTATGATCCCTTTGAGAGATCGTATTACTCATACGCCCTTGCATGCACACCAGCGCGCCGGTGTATAGACCTTGATTAGATCATCAACCTATTGGTCTGCCAAATGTACATACTCAGACATATAGTAACACATCTGTCTCCGGTCAGAGGATGCATGCCTATATCATGACAGCATATGATATAGGACTTTGGTTATCTTGATCTCTTTAAGTCAACTCTTTGACCTAACTAATCTGACACCTCCGAATCTTTATTCCTATGCAGAGGACCCACATCAAGAGATCGGTCAGATATCAGCCTAACTGAGAAAGGATTGACATCTCCTACTCAGGCTGGAGATCATTTCTTAACAATCATTTGACGGTGCTTGATGAGTCCTCAATCTAGCTCATTATATATCCATCCAAGCACCAGCCTCTATGATTCAAAAATTGAATCAACAGCTGTATGATCACTAAGATGGCCATGGTACATAACCCTAATTGTACTAAGGGACATATTATGCAAATTATGTATTCTTCATTTCTGATTTGGGAATGATATTCATAGTAACATTTATTGCATAATGGCTTGTCGTGGGCTCACATGTCCAACACCTTTGTCACGCATCGATGATTTGTTCGACCAGCTTCATGGATTTTCGGTGTTTTCGAAGATAGATCTTTGATCTGTCTACTATCAGCTGAGGATTCAAGAGTCCTATATTCTGAAGACTGCTTTCAGGACCCGATATGGACACTACGAGTTTGTAGTGATGTCGTTTGGGCTCACCAATGCCCATGCAACATTCGTGGACATGATGAACATAATCTTCTGTCCATACTTGGACAAGTTTGTGGTGGTATTCATTGACTATGTGTTGATATATTCTCAGAATGAATGGAATCATGCAAATAATCTGAAGATTGTCCTGGACACATTGTGAGAGCACAAGTAGTATGCCAAGCTGAGCAAGTACGGGTTCTAGTTAACCCAAGTTTCATTCCTTGGGCATGTCATTTCTGGAGCAGGTATCGCAGTTTATTTGTGAAGATTGAGGAAGTCATGTCTTGGGAGCATCCTAACACAGTCACTTAGATTCGGTGCTTCCTTAGATTAGTGGGATATTACAGACGCTTTGTCAGCAGGTTTTCACTTATTGTTCTTCCTCTGATGTGATTGACACGGAGGGAGTTCCTTTCATTTGGGATGATTCATGCGAGCAGACTTTCAGGACACTGAAGGAAGGATTGATGATAACACACATCCTTGCTCTTCCTTCAGGCACTCAAGATTATGAAGTTTATACATATGCTTCAGAAGAAAGTTTAGGGGCAGTTTTGATGCAGCAAGGTCATGTGATTGCTTGTACATCACGTCAATTGAGATTGCGTGATTGGAATTACCTTACCCATGACTTGGAGTTAGCGGCAGTTGTCCTTGCCTTGAAGATCTGGTGCCACTATATATATGGGGTGAATTTTGAGATCTTCATGGATCACAAGAGCCCGAAGTACATATTTGATCAGAAGGAGTTGAACATGAGACAACACGAGTGGCTTGAGCTATTGAAGGATTACGATTGCACGATCTCTTACCACCCTGGTAAGGGAAAAGTAGTGGCTAATGCACTTAACATGAGAGCTCATGCAGAAGATACATCAAACTGGCTATACACGTGGGATATGCTCGCAGTTTTAATTGATTAGCATCTTTCGGAGAGTGCATCCATATCTACTGTCATGCCTCCACGATTCAGCAGTCTTTGGTACCACATAGTAGAAGGCCAGAGGACAGAACCTTGGATTTGAGACAGATACATGTATACCGTCAAGGATAAGATTGATGACTTTGTTGTGGCAGAGTCTATTTTGTGGAAAGCTGACCGGGTCATTGTGTGACGCAAAGATATTCTTAATGAGGCATATCGTTCATGATTATCTATTCATCCTTTCAGCACCAAGATGTATAGTGATCTGCGTCGATATTTCTGATAGGATGGGATGAAGTGTGATGGGGTACATCATTTTAGCAAATGCATGACCTGTTAGATGGTCAAGGCTGAGCACAAGAGACCACTAGGGATTGCACTCTCCCCATTCCGAGTGGAAGTGGGAGAGTATCTCTATGGATTTTGTCATAGGTTTGCCAAAGGCACCATGCAGACATGATTCTATTTGGGTTGTTGTTGACAGGTTGACCAAGTCAGCCCATTTCATACTTGTCAGCATGACTTACACTCCGTTCAGATTAGCCAGCCCATGTGTGCAGAACATTATCAAGGTACACTGTATACCACATGAGGTGGTATATGACAGGGATTCGAGGTTTACATTGTACTATTGGCATCGGTTCATTTCAGCACCGCATATGGAGATGAATATGAGTTCCGCATACCATCCGTAGACTGGCGGACAGAGCGAGCGCACCATATAGCTGCTTGAGGATTTACCACATGCATGCACTCTTGAGTGGAAAGGGTCTTGGGTGGACCATCTGTCGTTGGTGGAATTCACGTACAACAACATTTATCATTCTGTATTAACATGTCACCATTCGAAGCCCTATACGGGCAAAGATGCCTCACACCTCTAAATTGACATGAGGTAGGTGATCATGCTCTTTATTCTTGGAGGAGACTGCGAGGACTGTTGATCTTGTGAAGCGAAGGTTTCTGGTGGCACAGAGCCGCCAGAAGAGCTATGCAGACCCTCGAAGAAGAGATTTGGAGTTTCAAGTATCCAATCCTCTTTTCATACTCCTACAAATATGACTTATTATGATTTAACAAAATCTTAACACATTCCCATAATTACAGGTGGAAGATTGGGTATTCCTACAAGTATTTCCTATGAAGGGAATATAAAGATTCGGTGTTTGTGGCAAGATGTCGCCACGATACGTTGGATCGTTTGAGATTTTGGCTCGTGTAGGAAATGTGACCTACCGAGTAACCCTTACTCCACATATTTCTGCTATACATGATGTATTCCACATATCCAACCTGATGAAGTATGTGCGCAACCCTCGGCATTTCATCAGTTACAATGACATGGAGCCATATTTGACATATAAGGAGAGGCCAGTGCAAATTCTTGACATTGCTGTCAAGAAGCTTCGTAGCAAAGAGATTCCCTTGGTCAAGGTGTTATGGCATCGACACGGTGTTTAAGAGGCGACATGGGAGACCGAGTAGACATGCGGGCACGATACCCACAACTCTTTTCAGGTAATCATCAGAACAAGCTCATATACTAATATATATGTTGGACGAATATGGCTTGTTCTTACTTTGAGATTTTTATGAGTTCAAAACCCTTTGAGGTTTTTTATGGCCAAATGAAATTCAAACAAGACACAAAGTAACCTTGATTTGAGTCTCGAGAATAATAATCCCTTTGAGATTTTTATATTTGTAACATCCGGGTCTGAATAAACCCGAACCTGGCCCGATTAAGGTCTGGTTGATCCAATAGAATTATCAATCAATATTAAATAACTTAAATCGATCAATTAAGAATTTAACGCTATGAATACCGTGTAAACGGGTACCCGGATCCGAGGACATCACAGTTAAAAAATTACTATATAAGTTTTAAAGCTCCTAGATTCTTCAGTACAATTTGAGTATATCTTTTGGTTAGATCTTATCTTGTTATAATTATAAATTGAAACTTTAATAGTTAAGCACTATATTTATCTGGAGCTATATCACCTCATAGGTTGTCAAATAAAAATTCTCTTAATATTTAAGTATAGTTCACTCCTTACTTTATGACACATTTCTAGTAAAGTTACATGTTAATAAAAGATCTTAGAATGGTTGGAGAAATGTGGTTGTAATTAAGGTGGCTGCTTATCTACATAGCATATTCTTTTATCCCTTCTCTTATGGAGATCAATCGATACATATATGTCTCTCCTTGTACGCAAGTGATTTTCTGTACCTAGCATGACATACTTGACGATATATTATGGTTTCATTTTTTAAATTGTATGGATATAAATTTTATTAAACTAATGAGGATCAGTTGGGGTTGTTGCAAAAGATGTCTATCTAGATTATTTAATCTCGGTTAAGTTGTAAACCTAAACCCCGACACAAGAGCGTTAAGACAAGACCCAAATCAACTAGTCATTACAAATACTAACACATGAATCTGAACATTTACAAAACCACGTCCGCATTATAGAAAATCATCTTTACATTAGATCACATGCATTATGTTCAAAATCTCACTACAACTTATCCTTGTTATACCTATATCATAGTCAACTACGATAATGCCCGTCTAGGTGGTTGCTCATCTTTAAGATGAATATATAGTGGTCTTGGTCTCATGATTAAATGAAAACTAAGTATATGCATTATGCTATAGTAAATCATCTGGTTAATCGGTTGGTACACACATTTAGTTTGTAAAAGCAATGAAGACATGGAAGTTTGATAAGCTTTAGTAATGATAATTAATTATGTCAGTCATGGTGACTTTTACACCTAATCCTGCGAGGGTGATGTGATCCACAATTGGGTGGAAAATAGGAAACTCAGTTAGGGAAGCTGCCGTCAAGTACGTGGATCTAGGATCCCAATCCTTTTTACGATTTTTACACGAGTTCGTAGTATTTTTACGCCTCGTTGGGATCATGACTTTTGACCAGTTCTGTTGACCATCTGTATTAGAGTACCTAGTCTGGGGGGCCTTCGGTTTTAATTTTCCTTACGAGTTCGTTATCCCGTAACAGTGGGGTCGATCTCTAGAGTGACTTTTCCGGAGAGTCTCTCTCACCCGTCTCAATGGCGTAGTTTTGGAGTAGACCTATCCCTCTATTGGACCGTACTTCTACTTAGAGAGTGAGACGAAAGGGTTTCTTAGGAGACTTTCTCACCGCTTGAGTTTTAATTATTGTTCCGCCAATAGGCTTGGCAATGTGTTACAGCTGAGTTGAGTTCAATTACAGTTGAGCTTCGCACAGAATCATCAATCATCATAAATCCTCAATCATTGGCAATTCATCGGATCTTAGAATTACTACTACGAGTGATAAGATAAGCTAGTGTACGTGTTGGGAACTTAGTTAGAATACATCACACCCCACCTTATGCCTACGGAGGCACCCCAACCCTAAGGTATTCTTCATATCTTAAAGTCGTAGTGTGAGGTCACCCTCAGACCAAGACCGCATACTATCCATTAGACTTGAGAAATGATA
The DNA here is from genome assembly GCA_037367405.1 of Ottelia alismoides. Taxonomy (NCBI): domain Eukaryota; kingdom Viridiplantae; phylum Streptophyta; class Magnoliopsida; order Alismatales; family Hydrocharitaceae; genus Ottelia; species Ottelia alismoides. Next base: position 210,547 of record JAZKJV010007566.1, on the reverse strand, counting down.
CAACATTAAAAATCATATCAAAGATTCATCATTAACACTACCAAGATCCATCAACCTTATCTTTAAGTGATAAAAAGACAATAACCTATATATGGATCATTAACTAATATATAAAAATATTATATATAGAAGATTATAGAGTAATGGGTGATCATGGGGCATACATACAAAGTAGTTTGAAAATCATTTTCCATGCAGGTAGTTTGTAAAATTTAAATATCAATGCCTTTCTACTTGCTTTCTTTTGGACATACTAAATTACTTGTTATTATTTTAATATGATGGAATGTACACAACAATCATTGGCGTCCTTTTGTTCCTTGCATGCTTGGCAGGTAAATCGCATGCGTCTCAGTAGCTGATTGATGATCCCGAGCATCTGTTGTTATATCTGACGGTACACATTTGTAGTTTATATACAGTTGTTACAGATTTTGGTTCAGATTATGTATAGTGCTTTTCTTTCTCTTTTGTACATTTTGGGATACATGTATACAATGTAATATTCTTATTGTTACATGTAAACTACATGGAAACTAATGTAATGGAAAGTTGGTGACACTTCTTGTTGGCTATGTGGTTGTTTATATTGATTTGAATGTCATTATAAACGCAAAAAATTCCCCCTAAATTTCAGTTGAACTAATGTGATCATTTATGAAAATAATGATGCGAGTGTCATAAATAGATATCCGGATCGGCGGACGTCACACAGCGTGATATATCAGCCAAGGATGCAAAAACCAGTTGAGGCGGCCGTTTAAACAGTCGTTTAAACTCATTCCGCCCTCGGTCGCATCGATTACCTTTAATCGGCTATGTAAACTGTCAGACTACTTAAACGGGTGTAATCGGTCATTTACACGCTGTTTAAGCGGCCGTATTTTGCTATCTACTTTGACATGTCACATTTGGATGAAGAAGTCATTGAAATTGACAATATCTTATCAATACTGTGAATGTGTGATTATATTTTTATAGTTCATTTATACTTTTTTATTAATTACATATATGTAATATTTTTTATTAATTTAAAAATGTAAAATAGCGTAGACCATTTAATTTCCGCTTAAACTCCCGCATACCGCTTAATCAGTAATCAGTGACCCTATCGACTGTATACCGCATACCATTTTTTGCAACATTGATATTAGCAAATAATAATCAGCCGTAACATATTCAAAATCCAATTACAGTATGCACGTAAGATCCAATAGAATAACATATAAATCATTTTAGGCTGAGATCGGAAAAGATAATGCAATAGACAAATTACAGTAAATAAAACAGTAAATAAATTAGATAAGAGATCATCGAAGTGTTCATGAAATGGACTGTCTTTAGAGAGGATATCGTCTCCACAATATCCATGCAAAGGGTACTGGCGATCCGCTCCCAGGATACGAGGGCATACGATCTGCATCTGTGCACACCTACGAGATCATCCTCGATTGTACCTCAGAGTACTTGCAGCGGAGAGAAGAAAAAGAACATTGTTGTGGTGGAGAAATAGAGAGCAACGATGGTAGAAAGTTTCTTGTGAGTGAAGAAACCTGTGTCGAGGGGGAGGGTATAAGTAGATCTAGTACGCAACTTTCTGTTTTTCGAAAACATCCTCCAACGGACACCTCTCGGAGTCGAGTCGAATTTCCTTAATGCGATCGAACCCTAATTAATCCACGGAATTAATTTATTCGACCCGCTAATGAAACCCGCAACAAAAGTATCAAGATGCGAATTGACTCTCCCAAGCCCGAGCACGAGTCGGTGCCGATGCCAGAGACGAAGCGGAGCGCACACGTGTTGTCCTCTGTTCCTCCTCCCTACTATTGTTATAAGAGCTTGGGATATGAACTCATATATAAGTCTACCAAATTTTGAGAATTACTAGATACAGTACTAAAAATCCATCCAAAAACTCTCCTTATTTCAAATTTGAGAATTCTCAACTTTCCTCTAACACAATTGATTTATATATTGAAACTAATTTCTTACCTAATGTAATTGTGTAGGTTTACTTATATAAAACCTAATTACATTGGCAATAAATACAACAAAAATACCCTTGAAAATTTCGTGACCACTTTATGATGAAAATGCCCTTGAAAATTTAGTGACCACTTTAAAGATTTTCTTGAAAATTAGAATTTGGAAGTAAATCATTAAAAAAGTTCAATCTTTTATGTCTTAAATCTAAGTGGGAGGAAAGAATTGTGTGCTTCCCAGATGCTAGGATGGAATATTGAAAAAAATCGGTATCAGCTACACGGATTTTTTTCCCATCACCATGGCTGCTAAATGTTAGGATACAACCTGGATACCAACTCTGCTCTGATACCAGTTGATGGGAACATGGCCCACAGATATCATCTACTCTCGGATACCGAACCCCTGGATACAGAAGTAGATATAGATACATATGCGGATGTGCATTCGATCGCCATCACAGAAGCACATGAAGAAAAGAACAACTAGGTATAACGGGTGGTCGGTCACCACTCACGACCACCGGAGAAGAAAGATCGTTAAAAGAAGAACGAGTGCAACTCTCTCCGTTCCTCGCTCTCTTCCTCTCTTCTCTCTCTCCTCATTTTCTCTAGGGGTTACGTTGTTCTTGCTAGTGGTGTTGTAGAGGCAATGCCTCCACCCCCCTCTATATATAGCTCAGTTACAACCCTATAGTCCTATTCCAAATATGACTATAAATAGAATACAACTCAACAACTATTAGGATTAGGAGTCCAATACCATTAAGATTCCCAATCCTAATATGACTCTAATCCTAACACTAAAGAGGGAAAATTGGAAATGAGACTCCTCGGAAAATTTACTCTGAAATTGAAGGGCTAGAAGACAAAAGTTCCCTGGTTGGTTAACGGGTAACCTCAAGGTAACCTGATTTACCCTTTTACATCACTGGATTGGAATTCCATTACAAATTAATGTGACATCACATTCCTTATTCCAACCCTCTCTCAACCCTCATAACCATTCAAACAGCTGCTATTCACAGGAGGTAATCCAACCTACCATATCCCAGCAATCAAACAGACACCTAGTGTTCTTGATTTAAACGTTTCTCTCACTCCACTTGCCACACAATTGAAGCCTTCCTTGAAATTGCCCCGGCATGTAATTAAGAAAATCGAAAAGTTCAAAAGGGATTTTTTGTGGAAAGGAATCACAAATGTAAATTATAGAGCGAAAGTGGAATGATAAAAATGCGCAGACCACGGGATAATGATGGATGGAACATCATTGATCTAAGAGCTCTAAATTTAATAACTCGTTGCTCTCAAAATCTTAGATAAGATATATTGAAAACAGAAAAAATGACGATGTCAAATATAATCAAGGTTATATATCATATAGGTAAGAAAATATATAATGATGGTTGGGTAAGCATAAGAGACTCGGTTACTTGGAGAGCTACGAAGAAGGGGTAAGATCTTGGTCGTATAGTTGATGCATTTCTGGAGCAAGAATGGTTTATTTAAAACTTCGAACTAGGATGCCAAATGATCGTATCTCGGATGAGGGGGGTGGATCGAGTCTGTTCCCCACCAAAAATGAGGGAGGAAAGCATTTCTCGCAAACAACAAATATTTATCATCTCTTCCGTAATAGAGATCTGCTTCTTTTGATCTGAAGTTTTGGTCTAAATCGTTTCACCATTGTGTGTTCTATTGTCTTTAGATAATGAAACCTGCAACAAGGCAATAACTCAGAACGTGTGGGGTTGTGAATGCTATTCTTGGCATTCTAATTATTTTAAGTGTTTTAAATAAATCCATATATTAGCCTAATCTTAGTTGGTTGAAGCTAGAGCTATTATCTAACAAGTTGGGATTAGGTGGATGGTCCTCCTTGCATGGAGGAGTTTCTATTTTTTATTATTTTTATTTGCATTTTATTTTTATCCATGAGATGTAGCTATATAAGCATGTGCTTTCAACTTTCCGAAGCACACATTCACCAAGTGCAATACAACAAGAGTTCTTCTCCTCTCTTAGTGCTTCTTCCCTACTCTCCATCTCCCAAATATCCTTTGTTTTTCTATCATCTGGTATCAGAGCCACTTCCATGGCTATCGTCCCTGGAGAATCGTCATGGGCGCAGCAACTGAATCGTACGCTCCAGTATCCTCAGTTGACGAACACGAACTACACCAGCTGGGTGATTCGTGTTCAGGCCATAATGGAGGATCAAGGCCTCTGGGGGGCTGTTGCTCCGGCAGAGGGAACTCAAGTCTACGTCCGGCTCGACAAGAAGGCGAAGATGCATCTCTTCCAAGCGCTTCCGGAGGACCTCCTCATGTTGGTGGCCAAGAAGACGACGACAAAGGAAGTCTGGGATTGCCTCAAGATGAGGTTCGTCGGTGTGGACCGAGTTCGGGACGCACGATTGCAGACGTTGAAGTGGGAGCTCGACGTCATGCGGATGAATGATGGAGAATCCCTCGACCAATACACTGGTCGACTTACAGCCATTTATGTCAGGTATGCAACTCTTGGCGAGACGATGACAGATCTCATGCTCGTAAAAAAATTGCTCGACACGGTGCCAGAACGGTTTATCAGTGTGATAGCTGGCATCGAGCAATTTTGTGACCTCGAAACCTTGGTCTTTGAGGAGGCTGTCAGCCGACTCAAAGCCTTTGAGGAGCGCACATACAAGAAGAACACTAGCGCAGGTGGAAGCGCAGACGGGCAACTGCTCCTTACTCAGGCCGAGTGGGAGGCACGATCTAAGAAGACTGGAGGAGATTTGTCAAAGAACAGAGCTCCCGCAGATGGCGGGAACCGCGGTCGAGGAGGTCGTGGGCGTGGCAGAGGAGGCTACAAAGGTGGTCGTGAAGGACCACGTAAAGATGAAGTAAATGTCTCTAATGGTGGTGGCCGTGACAAGAGTCATATTCGGTGCTATAACTGCAACGAGATGGGACACTACTCGACAAACTGTCGAGCCCCGAGGAAGAAGGAGGAAGCACACTTTGCACGTGCCGAGGACGTTAAACCAGCACTTCTACTAGCGGTCTCAAATGAGACTTTGCTGGTTGAAGAAGAGCGGCAGGAGGTCGTGATGCTGAATGAGAAGGTGTGGCTGGAGTTGCATACTACCGAGCATGTTGAGGGACCAACAGATGTATGGTACCTCTACAACGGCGCTAGCAACCATATGACTGGTGATGAAGCTAAGTTCCACGAGTTGGGTAGAGCAATCACCGGAAGCGTCAGATTTGGCGATGGCTCAACGGTGTAAATCAAAGGAAAGGGATCAATCCTCTTCACATGCAAGAATGGTGATCAGTGGCTTCTTCAAGAGGTATTTTTTATTCCTAGACTTCGTAGCAATCTAATAAGCCTTGGTCAACTCACTGAGTCTGGGCACCAAGTGCTTATGGATGAAGATACGCTCAAAGTATCAGTCAAGAATACATCTCGCTTAATCATAAAAGTAAAGCAAACACAAAACCGTCTCTATCACATCGAGCTACAACTGGCGAGGCCAATTTCACTTTTAGCAAGCCTCGATGATCCTGCATGGTTGTGGCATACTCGCCTTGGCCACATCAACTTTCCAGCATTGAAGATGCTTACCAACAAAGGATTGGCGGCAGGTGTGCCGCTGATTACACATCCTGACCAGGTGTGCTGGACTTGTCTAGCGGCAAAGCAGACAGGATTAACGTTCTCGAAAGCAGCCAAGTACCAAGCACAGAAGCCGCTCGAACTTCTACACATTGATTTGTATGGACCGATCACGCCATCGACTCCAGGTGGTAGTCACTATTTTATGCTAATTGTACATGATTACTCTCGGTGGATATGGCTACGTGTACTCAAAACAAAGGATAAAGCATATTCAGCATTCATGAAGACCAAGCTGCTAGCAGAGAACATGAGTAATTATCGTGTTAAGGCTATCCGATTTGATCGCAGAGGAGAGTTCTTATCAGGCGAATTCGCAAAGATGTGCGAGCAGGCAGGAATCGAACGCCATCTCACCGCACCATATTCACCCCAGCAAAATGGTGTGATGGAGCGACGTAACCGTACGGTGATGGATATGGCACGCTCACTTCTAAAAAGTATGAGCGTACCAAGCAAGTTTTGGGGGGAGGTAGTACGGCATGCCGTCTATCTCCTCAATCACCTCCCAACCAAAGCGATGGGCGATCGCACTCCGTTCGAGGCGTGGATGGGAAAGAAGCCGCATCTAGCACATGTTCGAGTATTCAGCTGCATGGCACATGCTAAGGTGACCATGCCAAACCTCAAGAAGCTCGATGATCGCAGTCAACCGATGGTGTACCTGGGTGTCGAAGAAGGTTGCAAGGCCCACCGCTTACTGGACCCCCATCGAGGAAAAATCCATGTAAGTCGTGATGTTATATTTGAAGAAAATGTGGAGTGGAAATGGTCTGCTGATGTGGAAAGTGGTCAATCACCCAATTTTGTGATTGAGGAGGACGTCAACACCGAACCGGTTGAAGTCTGCTCAGCTCCATTGTTGGGTACTTCAGCAGATGAGCCAACACCAGTGCTCGAACCATCTACACCGACCTCTCCAATAGGTGTTGCATCAAGCTCGTCATCAACACCCACTAGCATCAGGAATGCTCCGGAGGTCATGCCATCCACGACAGAAGATGTTGACCAGGGTAGGCACTCACCTACACTTTGGTCAGGAGGACAAGTCGACAGCGACGGTGCACCTGTCCGTTATAGGTCCATGGCTGACATCATGCGTGATGCTCCGCACATGGATCTAACAGAAGAGGAAGCGATGCTCACAGAGACGAAGGAACCTACATGCTTCCAGGAGGCTGTTGGTCATCCAGCATGGGATGATGCCATGGCCCAAGAGATTGAAGCCATCGAAAAAAATGTGACGTGCTCACTCACCACGTTACCGGCGGGACATAAAGCTATAGGGCTTAAATGGGTGTACAAACTCAAAAAGATTTCAGATGGCGAAGTTATCAAATACAAGGCCCGCCTTGTTGCAAAAGGGTATGTACAACAACAAGGCATTGACTTTGAAGAAGTCTTTGCTCCGGTTGCTCGCCTTGACACAATACGTGTCATTTTAGCTGTTGCGACCAATCGAGGATGGCAAGTTCATCACCTTGACGTCAAATCAGCATTCTTGAATGGTGAACTCTGTTTAACCCTGAAAAATCGGTGATCTTAAGTTCCACACAAGGCGGGAACTCAGTCGCTGAATCGACCACACGAAATTCGGATTAAAACAACAATTAACCCACGACAAATAAATCAAGCAATGAAAGTAAATGTGCGGAGTTAAAATTTATTATAACTCTACAACAAAGATGTGTATAGTGCAAGTATGTGTAGAGGTCGAACACAGGGAGCAGACAGGTAGAACGGGGCACAAGTGCTCAAAAATGTGTGTGTATGTGATCAAGAGTCTATGATGCTATTTTTTTGTGGGTTTTTAATTTTTATAATTTTTATTTGATTTTTAATTTTATATTTTTGTATTTTGATTTTTAATTTACTGATTTTATATTTTCTTTTTATATTTTATATTTTTTTTATATTCTTTTTTCAATATTGGACCATAGAGACAATGTAATAAAAGGGAAAAGGAGGTATTTATAAAAATAGATAAAAATACTCAAAAATGAGGAAATAAAGTCTTTTTGGTCTTTTTATATTTTTCTACTGTTTTTGTGATTTTTGGGTAATTTTTAGAATGTTTTTGGTATTTTTAATTATCAAAATAAAGCAAACAGTGGCAAAAATACAAGGCTGAAACTAAAATGGAGAAACAAAATAGAAATCAGTGACAAAAATTCTCCAAATTAATTTTCACTTAAAGATAATCAAACAAAGAAAATTCAGGAAAAGAAAACACTTTTTTTGGATCTTTTATGGATTTTATAAATTTTTATGAAGGTTTTTAGAGTTTTGCAATTTTTTGGAGTTTGGTTTTATATTTTTTAATGATTTTTGGCTGGGAATTAAAACTAACTAAAAGACACAAAATCTAATTTTTGGGGATTTTTCTGGAGTGTTTTTATATTTTTTTGGTATTTTATGGTGCAAACAGTGCTGAAAATAGGTGTTTTTGAATTTTTATAAATAATAAAATGCAACAAAAATGGAAAATAAAAATATAGCGTGGAAATATGATGCAACAGGAGCTTAAGTCCTAAATTTGAGAAAATTTGGAGTTAGAATGATGCCTTAATTAATTACCACAAGCAAGCAAACATGGAAGGCCTGGCAAGGGTATTTGCGTAATTAACAGGACATGCGGGGGTCTCCACGCAAATATTCCAGAAACTAAATAACTAAATGAAAAACTAAGCGAACTGAATATTAATAATACAAATGACGAGGCTATCCCCGCAAAAATGCCAAGGCGCACGTGACTCGCACGCGCGCCTGGCAGGGGTCTCTTCGCAATATTCAAAACGTTGGGGGGCAAGTTCGCAAATGTTACAAAAATATACTACAGCAGTTGAAAGATTAAATAATATTTTCTAAATACCAAAAACGTGGAGGTTAAGACTGCAAAATACCCCCACTGGCGCACATCCAACGGCGGGCCGTCGTTCACTTAAGCCACGTGGCGCGACGTGGGGGGCCGATGCCCCTTCGTTTTCCGTGGCCCAGATTAGATCGGCCAAGGCCGATCAACGGTTGATGTGGCCCGAGATCCGACGCCTGCTGCTGTGCGCCAAGAACGAGCCCGATCGGACGGTTCTGGAGTAGGGAGGAAGAACGCGCGAGGAACAGATCTTCGTCGACCTTGATCTTGCAAAATCTCGCGCCTCAGAGGTGCTTGTTCCCTTCCGATGGCTCCACAATATTCCTGGAAGCCCCCTCGAGAAAATGGCGGTCTCCAAAATGGCCAAGGAGCGGCCGGTGCACCGCTACGTCGGCAGGGACGGAGGTGGCTCCAGGTTGCTTTTATATCCGCAAAAACGACCCTCCCAGGAGGGTTCTTGGTGTTCGACGAGGCTCAGATGCCCCCTTCAAGCCCTGCAAAAACAAGAGCAACGCGGCAGGAATATGCAGCAGAACTTGGCTTTTATTGGTGACGAAGTGGCTGGGCAAAATGATGAAGGTGGTCACCGGAGCCCAAGAGCTCCGGCGACGTGTTTGATGGCGATTTCTCGAGTGGTTAATGGTTCAAATGGCAATCTAAAAGCGTGAAATAAAAGCTAAATGCTACAGCTATCTACTGAGAAGAAAAACAAGAAAGAAACTGCCCTCAAGTGGTGTTGAACCACGAGGAAGGACCTCACGGCCAAGAGGTGGCCGGAGATGGTGGAACGGCCAAATGCCCTCGCCAAACGCCGCCTTGATGGGCTGGAGGTGGAGCTGTCACCACCACCGGTCCGGAGCTCCAAGAAAAAGGGGAAAGACGGGTTCAAATGGGTTCAAGCGAGAATGGGGGTGATGGGTTTCTTTTTGAAAAGTTGGCCAAGGGGCGAACTTCGAGGGCCGATCACGGGTGGAGGGAGAAGATCTTGGAGGATCCAATAGGTCGGCGGGTATCACGGATGTTTAGGGTACATTTTTCATGAAGGAAGCGGGGTCATAGGGTGGACGAGCCGACCTAGAAAAATAGGTGAAAGTAGGGACATGGCCGTTCTGACAGACAGCAGGCAATGGGTCAGAGAGTTGACCCAGGTCAACTCTCCAACCCTCCTGGTTGGTCCACGTGGACCAACCAGGAAAAAGCCTGGAAAAAATTATTCTAAAATCATTTAAAAATAGTAAACGATTTTATTAATTTTTGATTATAAAATAAAAAATGTTTATTATTTTATAAATTATTTTATTATGATTTTTATTTATTTTTATGAGACATATTTTTACAAGTTTGCATTTATACCCTTATAGGTATCTATATCTAAGTATTTAAGTATTTTATTTTTATTTAGGTATTTTATTTAGTATTTTATAAAATTATAGAATACTTTTATTTACACAAATATATTTTTATTTTATTTTTCTGATTTATTTTGGATGTTAAATAAAATATAAAGGTATTTTATATAGGTATGTATATAGGTAAAGTACCTATGTGTTGGATATATACAAGTATTTTTATTTGAGTTTTATTGATGTTTTTATTCTGATTTTAATATACATAATTATTATAAGTAATATTTACAACATTATAAAAATATAAAAATATAAAAATAATAAATAAATAATAAATTGAATATTTTAATATGTACAAGGTACAATAGGGGTCCAAAAGTCAACTTTCAAACCGTAGCTCCGCCAAATGCGAAACCGCCGCCATTAATTAGATTATTTTCTTCTATATACAATTAAAGGTGAGTATGCTGCATTTGGAGTTTTTATTTGCGAGATACGGGTCTGGGAAGTTGGCATTCTGGATTTTTATTCAGACCATAACTTTTTATCTGTGCATTATTTTTCTGTGAAATCAATTTTGTATTTTTCTTTATTTAATTATCTACAACTTTCATGTACAAAGTTTCTTTATTTGATGTATAAAAAGTGGAACCAAAAATAGGTCCAAAAATGAATAAAGAATGAATAAAATGTATAGGTATTTTATCTGTATTTTGGCCCTATCTCCCCCTACTTTATTCCTTGTCGACCTATTCATCAAGATGCCTAGGTCTCGGGGTTTCGGGTCATAAAATATTTACAATATTTTATTCTTTTTCTTTTCTTTTCTTTATTCTATTATTTTGGCTTTAAAAACCGCATTTTATACAATATTTACACATATATACATGAATGCTAAAATGCATGAATTACGCCTATTTACACGCATTTACTAGGGTTTTTAAGGCCAAAATGATAGAATAAAGATGATGAAACGTGGATTCATCATCCCCCTATACTTTACCTTTGCTAGTCCCTAGCAAACACTTATGCAATAAGTGCAAAAAGAAAAAGAAAGAAAAGAAAAAGAAGAAAATTAGATTAAGTTTAATTATCAAACTTGTCTTCGCAAAATCAAAGTTTGGAGCTTAAGTCGGACCTTGGGAATTTTAGTGCGGTCGGAACCTTAATGAGAACTAAATTTGAAATCCAACAGTCCTTGAGAATCCCAAAACTCTGTCCAAGTCTCCTCAATAGCCAGGTCAGAAATATCTCAACTCATACGCAAACTCTTACGACTATGAAGCTGACTTGTACAGTGTAAGTGATATGTAGCTCCCCACCTCAGAAGTGACAAAGAAACAACCTCCCCCAACCTGGTAACTCTAATGCCTCGGTCTAGCAACTCTTTCCTCGAGAAGCGGGGTATTCCCTTCTAAGTTCAAGTGCAACCGGCTCAAGAAGAGGGGGAAGAAGTATAGACTTTTGGGAGCTCAACCAGTGTAGCTAAGTCTCCCGCTGCAAGCTTCATGAGATGTGACATGGATACCATAAGCTTTTGCTTTATTGGACTATATACACTCCGGTGGGGTTATTAAATTTTCAATCCGACCCACCACTTTTTTGGAGTTCCTTTTTTTTTTTTCAATTGCATCTGTACAACATATCTACATGGTGCAGCATATATACAAGAAATTTTCCTCTTGAGCCAGTAGACTATCCCTCTTTTGAAGCTTTATTGCAACCCGCGGCTCCTGTCTTTAGCCTTCATCGCCACTAGACCAAGTTGAGGTGCACTTCCTTCACTAGAAGAAGAAGAGAGGTTCCGCCTAGAAGTACTACCCTCATATGCTACCCCAAGCCAAAGGAAACTGCCTCCTCACCACCTCATCCGTGGGGAGCTCTGTGAAAGGTGCAGGTGTCCAAGTTAGGTCATTATCAACAAGAGTCGTGCGTGTGCTCCGAAATACTCTACTTAGGCAGTCAAGAATCCATTGAACTAAGTCCCGTGATCCTCAAAGAATTAAGTCAACTAGACCTGAAGTACCTCAAACCCAGTTCCTATAAGGTTCCTGTTATTAGGTATATTTTAAGGTCCAATCAAGCTCCAATCTCCGGATTTTACTTAGACTTGTTCAACTATCAAACTCAATCAGAAAAATGCTCATGCCATGCAATGCTTATGCAGAAAATATTTTTGTGATGCAATTTTCAAAGATTTTGAACTTTTTATGGATTTCTGAAAAGATGATGCATGCGTATGCAGATGCATTTTTTTTTGTATTTTTCAAAAAGATTTTTCAAATGTTTTTGGATTTTTTAATTTTGCAAATGTTTTTGGGAATTTTTGAAAACAAAAAGTTTTGGCTGAAAACTAGGTTAAAAATATGTACACGGGAGTGCTTCTTATTTATACAAGAAGTGGATTTTAAGAATTTACAAGGGTAAGTGGTCAATTTTATACATATATACATAAGATGGTTTTTGGTGTGATGTGTATATTCCTCAAACTTATTTGAAAACAATTTACACACGATTTTTGAAAACTATAGTCCAAAATAGTTTTTACAAACATTTTACACACATTTGAAAATCATTTTGTAAAGGTTTTCAAAACAGTATATATAGGTTTTTCAAATCATTTTTGCAACCATTTTTCAAACCATTTGCAAATCATTTTTCAAACATTTTATTTCACACAAAGAAAAAAAAATTTACAAACCACACAGGTTGAAAACACGAAACAAAATATTTTCAAAATAGTTTTCAATAAATGTTCACAAAGATTTTCAAACTATTTTTCAAACATTTTGCAAAAAACATTTTCACCTGATTTATTAATCAGTAAATACAAAAAGAATTTGAGGAATAATCACATCTTTTTATTAAGGATTTTTAATGAATTTTAAAGAATTTTTAGCCATATTATTAGGAAAATAAGAAAGTACGAGTTATGGCTAAAGTATATACGTAGTATATACGACCCCCCTATACTAAGCTTGAGCTATGTCCTCATAGATCGGAGAGAAAAGAGAAGACATAACTCGTACTAAGTATAGGCAAGTCTAAAGAATAAATGAATGAATCAATGAGAAGTTGACCGTCCCCCCTATACTTAGGATCAAATAATCCTAAGTATAGCAGACTGTACACAAAGCAGGGAGGGTCAAGGGTGGGAATGAACAGATCGTACTCAGATTGTCTCCCCCTATACTTAGGGTAAGATATCCCTAAGTATAGACAAGAAGAGGAGACAATGGAGAGGATCAAAGAATGGAAATACTCGGGGTGCCAACCCCCCTATACTTAGGACAAAGTACGTCCTAAGTATGGAAAACTGTCTACAAGGGCGGCACCTTTTTGATAGATGAAGAAGATAGAAGAGGAAAAGAAGAAAAGAAGAAAAGAAGAAAAGAGATGAAGATGGAAGAAGAGATCGTGAGGATGTACGCATCACTCCCCCTATACTTAGGGTAAAAGGAGCCCTAAGTATAGGCAACAATAGGAGTGATCAGACGGAACGATGAATGAACACTCGACTCGTCCACCCCCCTATACTTAGGACAAAGTACGTCCTAAGTAAGGCAGACACGAGAATGGGTAGACGAGCAATACGGTAGAGAGAACAGCGATGAACAAAGGAGAATGTACAACAGAGGTGGATATACAGATGGTCAAGAAGGTTGAAAGCGAACCTTCTTGCGGGACCGCTGAGGAATGGATCTGGTGTGATGCAGGTCGACATCGGGGTCCATAGTGGAATCGAATCTGAAAGGGACGAACTGGTCAATGGAAGTAGTATGGCTAGGTTCTCCCTTGGTGGTCCTCTGGAGTAAAGGCACAGACGTGTGAGTGGAAGAAGTGTGGCTCGGTCCGGCCTTGGGAGTCTCGCTGGTATCAAAGTGAAATGGGACAAACTCATCATCATCGGAAGTAGTGTACTCAGAGTCATCCTGCGAGGAGTCATCCAGGTCAAAATCAAAAGGCACGAACTCATCGGTGGAAGTAGTCGAACTCTGTTCGTCCTCTATAATCTCAACTGGATCATCTTTTTCATCAAAAGGTCCGAATCTCTGAAGAAAAGCAACAAAATCAAATTCGGCCTTAGTCTCATCAGTATCTACATGGACAGGAGCGGACTCATCAGTGGAAGTAGTCAAAGCATGTTCGTCCTGTATCGTTTCTATATCTGCCCTCCGCTCAATGGTATCGATCGTGTAAATCCCGCGGATGTCATCAACACATCGCCAGTCACAGGAAGCGGAAACACCAAGGTCTATGCTTTCCGAGCTTTCCTCCTTGGAGAGGAATTCTCGGGTCTCGTCATCGGTCATGAAGAAGGTCTCTCTGATATCCTCATATAGGTCATAGTCCTCGGGGTCAGCCAAGATAGGTGAAGTCATATCAGGTGCAGGTCTCTGGTCGGCAGTGGGTGCGGTGATCAACACTTCGCTCTCGTCAGCAGGACGGAAGCGAATCTCTCCTGATCCATAGTCAATAACGACCCTCGCAGAGGCGAGGAATGGTCGTCCCAGGATGATTGGAGAATGCTCCCCTGTGGAGGTCTCCATGGGCAATACGACAAAATCAACATTGTGGCTCGTGCCCTGAATCGATATGACGGCGTTTTCAAGGATACCCTTCGGCCTCTTTATTGATCCATCAGCGAACTGTACGATCATCCTGGTTTTCTTGAGAGGCCCTAAGTGAAGAGACTGTACCAGCGAGAAGGGTATGATGCTAATCGAAGCACCGCCGTCTAGGAGAGTGCGATCACATGTGTGGTCAGAGATGGTGCAGCTAATGAAAGGTGTGGCAGTGTTCCTCTTCTTAGGGATGGGACGGTGTGTGATGGCGTGGGCAGTGGCCATGGTCAAGATATGACGCTCAGATCTGCTCCTCCGCTTTCTCTTCTTGGGAAGAGGAGCAGACATATGGGTCATGGCCTGCTGAAGTGGGGCACGGATAATCTCATGAATGGTGGCCACCACTTCGGGTTCAGATAACATTTTTTTGAATTTTTGGACTTCCGCCATACAAGGGAGGAAGTCGGAATCATCATATACACGAGGTATGCCAAGAGCAGTCTGTACAGCGGCATCCTCGGGGTCAAAGGTGGGACCGGGTGTGAATGCAGGTGTGGTCAAAAAGTCAGGCAAGTGGGCGCTCTCCTCACAGTCTGGCTCGATCATGTGTCTCCCGAACTCTTTTTGTATTTTCAAATTTTTCTCATTTTTTTGTAATTTTGGTGATTGCAAGCTCTCATGGAAATCCTCGAGTGAACCCATATCATCAAATGGTGGAATATCATGGTCGCTCTTATTTGTACTAGTGAGGGTGTCAATCCTCTGTCTCATATGATCCATCATCTGGGTCAAGTGCTCAAGGGTGGACTCCATGAAAGGTGACTCCATCAGCTCAGTCTCGGGTGGATGTGAAGGTGGAAGCGGATAATACACAGGTGGAGGTGGGTGTGGGTAGAAATCCGATTCCTGATACTGTGGCTGAGGCGGATATGTACAAAAGTCAGGAGCAAAGTCCTCCTGGAAAAAAGGAGGTGGACCGGCTGGAGTGAACGAGTGATCCGCAAAGTCCGGATAGAATACGCTCCAGTCGGCCATCGAAAACAAAAGAAAAATGATCGGGAGAGCACGACGGTCAAGTCAAGAGAGTGGAGAAGAAGGCGCAAATGCGCGGGGATGATCTAGGACACACAAACAATCACAGACGAAAATGAAATAAATCAAACCCTCAATTCACCTACTCAACTCGGTAGAGACCGCAAAATGCGGTCTTTTAATCTTGTCTGTTTTAGAGTTAGGTGAAAAGTCAAAGATTGCACAAACACTTAGGGGGCTGAATGGGATTTGGGCACTATCCTTAGTGTGTGCGCGAGCAAGTAAAAGCGAAGACAATGAGGGGATTACTCGCCCCAATACAAAATTTTTCTTTTTGGTGAATTTTAGGGTCAAGTAATGTTAGCAGTCCCAATTTTATTTGGTTATCACTTTTTTTGGATTTTTAGTTAGAAATGCACGAGCCTAACGAGGATTCAATTCCTTTAATCACCTAGGTTGGCAAAATCAGAGGTAGAGAGTCGGAAAAGCAATGCAAGCGACAAAACGATGATGTATGCTAAAGCGTAAATGCTCACCTTGCCTCCAGCACTCTACATGCAGGGATGCTTAGCAGAATTGAAACCTAATCTATATGCAAATGCAAAGCCGATGAAATCGCCCTAAGTTTCAGAAATTGCTATTATCGTGAAGAACCACAAGTCGGCCACTTATCTTTAACCTAAGAGTCCGGTCTTGGCTTACCCCTCCTCTTCTCGACACACTTGAGTTCAGGAGTAGCGCTTGATGGGGCTTGCTCACGGCACACGGGTTAAGAGATAAATGAACAGACTGTTTAAATTTGACTAAGTCCAAAACGCACTATAGGTACATGCAAAGATATTAGGTGTTTTGGCCTTAATCTATCGCAAGCAATCCTAAAACTATGGGCTCAATCACACAAAATAAATAAAATCGAAAAACAAAACAAAATAAAAAGAATGCGAGAAAAGCCGACAAAAACCGCGAGAGCCCCCAAGTGAACAATCACTTGGAAATTAGGCTCGAATGTCCAAGTTCGGGGGTACCTGTATTATTACAAATTAAGAGTCTCTCACTCACTTAAATTACAAAATATAATGCAAGAAAATAAATGCTAAGAAATTGTCCTGCAAAATCCTCCAAGTTCTTCTTCGTGCTCAGCTAAAGCCGCTTCACGTGGGTGCCAAGGTGCTCCAAGAGGGGCTCCTCCCTCGATCCGCGTTCCTCGCAAGAAGTCAAACAAGAGAGAGGTTAGACAATTCAAACAAGAAGTATCAAAGATAAAGAAAATAAAACAAACAGAAATAAAAGCCGCAAAGGTAGACAAATAATCACAACACAAGACAAAAACTCGAACTACGCGCTGTTGCTCGCCGGCAACGGCGCCATTTGTTTAACCCTGAAAAATCGGTGATCTTAAGTTCCACACAAGGCGGGAACTCAGTCGCTGAATCGACCACACGAAATTCGGATTAAAACAACAATTAACCCACGACAAATAAATCAAGCAATGAAAGTAAATGTGCGGAGTTAAAATTTATTATAACTCTACAACAAAGATGTGTATAGTGCAAGTATGTGTAGAGGTCGAACACAGGGAGCAGACAGGTAGAACGGGGCACAAGTGCTCAAAAATGTGTGTGTATGTGATCAAGAGTCTATGATGCTATTTTTTTGTGGGTTTTTAATTTTTATAATTTTTATTTGATTTTTAATTTTATATTTTTGTATTTTGATTTTTAATTTACTGATTTTATATTTTCTTTTTATATTTTATATTTTTTTTTATATTCTTTTTTCAATATTGGACCATAGAGACAATGTAATAAAAGGAAAAGGAGGTATTTATAAAAATAGATAAAAATACTCAAAAATGAGGAAATAAAGTCTTTTTGGTCTTTTTATATTTTTCTACTGTTTTTGTGATTTTTGGGTAATTTTTAGAATGTTTTTGGTATTTTTAATTATCAAAATAAAGCAAACAGTGGCAAAAATACAAGGCTGAAACTAAAATGGAGAAACAAAATAGAAATCAGTGACAAAAATTCTCCAAATTAATTTTCACTTAAAGATAATCAAACAAAGAAAATTCAGGAAAAGAAAACACTTTTTTTGGATCTTTTATGGATTTTATAAATTTTTATGAAGGTTTTTAGAGTTTTGCAATTTTTTGGAGTTTGGTTTTATATTTTTTAATGATTTTTGGCTGGGAATTAAAACTAACTAAAAGACACAAAATCTAATTTTTGGGGATTTTTCTGGAGTGTTTTTATATTTTTTTGGTATTTTATGGTGCAAACAGTGCTGAAAATAGGTGTTTTTGAATTTTTATAAATAATAAAATGCAACAAAAATGGAAAATAAAAATATAGCGTGGAAATATGATGCAACAGGAGCTTAAGTCCTAAATTTGAGAAAATTTGGAGTTAGAATGATGCCTTAATTAATTACCACAAGCAAGCAAACATGGAAGGCCTGGCAAGGGTATTTGCGTAATTAACAGGACATGCGGGGGTCTCCACGCAAATATTCCAGAAACTAAATAACTAAATGAAAAACTAAGCGAACTGAATATTAATAATACAAATGACGAGGCTATCCCCGCAAAAATGCCAAGGCGCACGTGACTCGCACGCGCGCCTGGCAGGGGTCTCTTCGCAATATTCAAAACGTTGGGGGGCAAGTTCGCAAATGTTACAAAAATATACTACAGCAGTTGAAAGATTAAATAATATTTTCTAAATACCAAAAACGTGGAGGTTAAGACTGCAAAATACCCCCACTGGCGCACATCCAACGGCGGGCCGTCGTTCACTTAAGCCACGTGGCGCGACGTGGGGGGCCGATGCCCCTTCGTTTTCCGTGGCCCAGATTAGATCGGCCAAGGCCGATCAACGGTTGATGTGGCCCGAGATCCGACGCCTGCTGCTGTGCGCCAAGAACGAGCCCGATCGGACGGTTCTGGAGTAGGGAGGAAGAACGCGCGAGGAACAGATCTTCGTCGACCTTGATCTTGCAAAATCTCGCGCCTCAGAGGTGCTTGTTCCCTTCCGATGGCTCCACAATATTCCTGGAAGCCCCCTCGAGAAAATGGCGGTCTCCAAAATGGCCAAGGAGCGGCCGGTGCACCGCTACGTCGGCAGGGACGGAGGTGGCTCCAGGTTGCTTTTATATCCGCAAAAACGACCCTCCCAGGAGGGTTCTTGGTGTTCGACGAGGCTCAGATGCCCCCTTCAAGCCCTGCAAAAACAAGAGCAACGCGGCAGGAATATGCAGCAGAACTTGGCTTTTATTGGTGACGAAGTGGCTGGGCAAAATGATGAAGGTGGTCACCGGAGCCCAAGAGCTCCGGCGACGTGTTTGATGGCGATTTCTCGAGTGGTTAATGGTTCAAATGGCAATCTAAAAGCGTGAAATAAAAGCTAAATGCTACAGCTATCTACTGAGAAGAAAAACAAGAAAGAAACTGCCCTCAAGTGGTGTTGAACCACGAGGAAGGACCTCACGGCCAAGAGGTGGCCGGAGATGGTGGAACGGCCAAATGCCCTCGCCAAACGCCGCCTTGATGGGCTGGAGGTGGAGCTGTCACCACCACCGGTCCGGAGCTCCAAGAAAAAGGGGAAAGACGGGTTCAAATGGGTTCAAGCGAGAATGGGGGTGATGGGTTTCTTTTTGAAAAGTTGGCCAAGGGGCGAACTTCGAGGGCCGATCACGGGTGGAGGGAGAAGATCTTGGAGGATCCAATAGGTCGGCGGGTATCACGGATGTTTAGGGTACATTTTTCATGAAGGAAGCGGGGTCATAGGGTGGACGAGCCGACCTAGAAAAATAGGCGAAAGTAGGGACATGGCCGTTCTGACAGACAGCAGGCAATGGGTCAGAGAGTTGACCCAGGTCAACTCTCCAACCCTCCTGGTTGGTCCACGTGGACCAACCAGGAAAAAGCCTGGAAAAAATTATTCTAAAATCATTTAAAAATAGTAAACGATTTTATTAATTTTTGATTATAAAATAAAAAATGTTTATTATTTTATAAATTATTTTATTATGATTTTTATTTATTTTTATGAGACATATTTTTACAAGTTTGCATTTATACCCTTATAGGTATCTATATCTAAGTATTTAAGTATTTTATTTTTATTTAGGTATTTTATTTAGTATTTTATAAAATTATAGAATACTTTTATTTACACAAATATATTTTTATTTTATTTTTCTGATTTATTTTGGATGTTAAATAAAATATAAAGGTATTTTATATAGGTATGTATATAGGTAAAGTACCTATGTGTTGGATATATACAAGTATTTTTATTTGAGTTTTATTGATGTTTTTATTCTGATTTTAATATACATAATTATTATAAGTAATATTTACAACATTATAAAAATATAAAAATATAAAAATAATAAATAAATAATAAATTGAATATTTTAATATGTACAAGGTACAATAGGGGTCCAAAAGTCAACTTTCAAACCGTAGCTCCGCCAAATGCGAAACCGCCACCATTAATTAGATTATTTTCTTCTATATACAATTAAAGGTGAGTATGCTGCATTTGGAGTTTTTATTTGCGAGATACGGGTCTGGGAAGTTGGCATTCTGGATTTTTATTCAGACCATAACTTTTTATCTGTGCGTTATTTTTCTGTGAAATCAATTTTGTATTTTTCTTTATTTAATTATCTACAACTTTCATGTACAAAGTTTCTTTATTTGATGTATAAAAAGTGGAACCAAAAATAGGTCCAAAAATGAATAAAGAATGAATAAAATGTATAGGTATTTTATCTGTATTTTGGCCCTATCTCCCCCTACTTTATTCCTTGTCGACCTATTCATCAAGATGCCTAGGTCTCGGGGTTTCGGGTCATAAAATATTTACAATATTTTATTCTTTTTCTTTTCTTTTCTTTATTCTATTATTTTGGCTTTAAAAACCGCATTTTATACAATATTTACACATATATACATGAATGCTAAAATGCATGAATTACGCCTATTTACACGCATTTACTAGGGTTTTTAAGGCCAAAATGATAGAATAAAGATGATGAAACGTGGATTCATCAAACTCGAAGAAGAAGTTTATGTGACCCAACCTGAGGGGTTCACAATAAAAGGAAAAGAGCATATGGTGCTCAAGCTGAGCAAAGCGCTATATGGGCTTCGACAGGCACCACGTGCATGGCACATGCATCTTGATAAAATCTTGAAGCAGCTCGGTTTCACAGGATGTACACAGGAGAAGGTCGTGTATAGAAGGGGCGAGGCCGCGACGGGCATCATCATCGGCGTCTATGTCGATGACTTGATCGTCACAGGAGAAGATCTAGAGTCAATTGTAAACTTCAAAAGGCAAATGATGAGAGAGTTTGAGATGAGCGATCTCGGCTTACTCACATACTACCTCGGACTTGAGGTGGAACAAGGAGACGGTGGCATCTCACTCAAGTAAACGACCTATGCTAAGAAGGTACTAAATGAATTTAACATGTCTGATTGTAATCCTTGTAAGATTCCTATGGAGCCAAGATCCCATCTGCACAAGGATCCAGACGGACAACCTGTTGATGCCACCTACTACCGTCGTGTCATCGGGTGTTTGCGCTATCTTCTTCATACTAGGTCGGATCTCTCCTACGCTGTTGGAGTGGCGAGTCGATTCATGGAGAAGCCTACAATGATGCATCACAAGGTTGTGAAGAAAATTCTCAGGTATCTCAAAGGCACCATCGATTTCGGACTTGTCTACAAGAAAGAAGG
Organism: Ottelia alismoides; assembly: GCA_037367405.1. NCBI lineage: Eukaryota > Viridiplantae > Streptophyta > Magnoliopsida > Alismatales > Hydrocharitaceae > Ottelia > Ottelia alismoides. Next base: position 189,329 of record JAZKJV010007566.1, on the reverse strand, counting down.
CGGGGAAGAAGTAATCATTGGCTATACAGATAGTGATCTGGCTGGTGATATGGATGATTGATTTCAAAGGCACCATCGATTTCATGGAACTCACAGAAACAAAAGACAGTATCTCTTTCATCCTGCGAGGCTGAGTTCATGGCGGCAACTGCAGCAGCATGCCAGGCACTCTGGCTTAGAGCATTATTGGCTGAACTGGTCGGAACAGAATCGAGGATGGTGAAGCTGTTCGTTGACAACAAGTCTGCAATAGCTCTTATGAAGAATCTGGTCTTCCATGGACGAAGTAAGCACATCGACACAAAATATCATTTCATCCGTGATTGTGTCGAAAGAAGGTTGATTAGCGTCGAGTTCGTTCGCACCGAAGACCAACGGGCCGATGCGCTGACAAAGGCATTACCGATAGCAAGATTGGCGACTATACGTCATTTAATTGGTGTCCGTGATCTCGGGGTATGCCAAGACTAAGGGGGAGAATGTGAATGCTATTCTTGACATTCTAATTATTTTAAGTGTTTTAAATAAAGCCATTGATTGCCTAAAAATCCCAAAGACCCGGGTCAAGGTAATAAGACAAGGGTCGTTGCGACCCGGATCTCAGAGGATAGGTATATCAAGAAAAATCAACCACTCAAAACATGTAAAATCAATCAAGCACAAAAGAGAGCGGTCTCGCTATGAGATTAACCTGGTATAGCACCCAGGGTCGAACACAAGGAGCACGGGTTGGCCTAGGGCCTACGAAGTAGTAAAAAGAAAATAAAATAAAAGAAAAGTATTTTTAGTGGTTTTTTAATAATTTTTATATTTTTTTGGATTTTTAAAATGTATAGAAAATAAAAGGCAACAAAAACAAGCACACTTTATCAATTTATTTAAAGCATCAAAAATCAAGCAAAAATTCAAGAAAAAATGTTTTTATGTTTTTTAGGTTTTTTAACGTTTTTGGTGAATTTTTGGGATTTTTATAAGGTGTATTTTATTTTCTAAAAATCAAACAGGACTAAACAGACAAGGTACTGTCCAGCCAGGACCAAAATCCAAAAATAAAATATTTAAGGATCTCAGAGGGACCTGGAGGTAATTTTCCTGTATACTAGAGAGAACAAGGAAAATTTGAGCACCAAAATTATTGTCTTTGGGTTTTAAATTATTTACTATAATTTTTATGAGTTTTTAGGTGTTTTTAAATATTCAGGGTTTTTACTCAATGAAAAATAGCCAAAATTGGCTAGAAAATCAAAACACACAAAAGAAACAGTACCTAATTTTTATAGAAGTTTTGGGGGTGTTTTTATATTTTTTTGGGATTTTTAATTCTAGACAGTAGCTAAAATAGATGTTTTTGAATTTTTAAAAATAGCAAATAAAATTAAAAATGTCCTCAAAAATTCTCAAAAATCCTACAACATGGCAGGAGCCATGTATCAAATTTTCATCGAATTTGGAGGTGATTTGATATTTTATTCAAAAATCAAAAGAGGGCACTGTGCACAGGGACTTAAGTGCAAATACCCGAAGATCTGGGGGTCCAGGTGCAATTTTCCCAGCAAGTCACGTGCGTGGCGCATGCCTGGGGAACTCAGGGACCTTCTGGTAATAAAAACAAGTCCTAGGACCTTTTGGTAACTCGTACCAAAAAGTCCAGGGGCTATGTTGCAAATGACCCACTCAAAAGACGCACATGCGCAAATACAACACTCACAGGGGCATATATGCAATTACCAGAAAGTTTCTATTCATTCATAAAGCAACCAGAACTACAGGATAAGAGTTGCAAATAAACCAAAACTACACGTGACGAAGCACGTGGCTCACACATGCAGGGGCATAAGTGCGAATATTAACAAGCACGAGGTCCAATGTGCAATTAACCCTACGTAAATAAAAGGCCTAAAATATTTACAGGACTGACACGTAAAACATAAACTAAGAGGGGGCCTAAGGTAATTTACCCCTTTATTACGCCGACGGCTGGATGGTGGACGTGGCGGATCTAACGGTGCTGGTGATTGGCGCCTCTCTCTCCTTCCGCACGTGGGCCGATCGACGGCGCAGAGGAGGGCACGTGGACGATCCAACGGCTGGCGTGTGCTGGTGCCTCTCTCTCTGCTCTGACGGTCTCGATCAACCCTCGAGATGATCAACGGTGACTGCTCCTCCTGGAATGGACGGACGGGATGCGAACTGGGGAGCTGCGGGTGATCGGACGGTGCTCGAGGACCTTCGAAGAACAGGTGGCCGGCGAGTTTCGCCGGCCTCGTGCGCGTGCTGTGGTCCTCCTCAGCTGCCTCTGAAGATCGGGGAAGGTCGGCGATGACGTCCCGCAGCTGGTGGTGCCCTCCGATGGCCCAGCCGAGCCCTGGAGGGGCTCCGGCGAGGTCGGCGGAGGGAAGCTCCTAGCCTAGATGTGGGGAAGCCTCTGATGGCTCCCCCTGGACCTGCAAAGTAGCTCAAGAGCTTCGCGGGTCGAGGGCAAAGTGCCTCGACCCGAGGAAGCGGCGTGAGGGTGGACGATGCGTCGGGATGAGCGAGCTCCGGCGAGCGAAGGACGGTGGAGCTCGAACCCCAGCTCCTGTGCGAGCTGGGTTGAACGAAGGGGCGAAGAATGTGCGCGGAGGGATGGCGATGGTGAGCGTGGGTTCCGATGATCGAAAAGGTACGCGATATAGCCGGAATCGACGGAACTCGGCGGAACTACGATTTGGGGGAAACAAGAAATTAAGCGAAATAGGGAAGCTAGAAGGTTACCTGGGCGGTGTGGTAGACTGTGCTGGAGCTGAGGTCGCTCCTGGTCGTTGCCTCGAAGGTCGTCAAGGCCTGAGGCTCGAGCTCCTGCACTGGGCGGAGCACGGCGGCGCTACGTCGCCGGATCAGTGGTCCGGCCACCCCCTCCTCACTGCGACAAGGGCAATCGCGAGCTGTCACCTCAGGGATCGCTATGGAGGTCACGGGATTGAGGGTGGAGAGCCAAAGATGGAAATGGAGTGCGGCGGAGCTCAGATTTTATATGATGGAAGGTCCGGGAAGAAGGGGTCGGGTCGGGCTCGATGGAGCACGGACCCCTAGGCAAGGTGTCGGGCGAGGTTCCCGGATGCATGGGGAATGATCGGAGCTCGAGATTTGCGGATTTGGAGGCCGGGTCGTGACGCGAAAAATCGGGGAAGTCGGGTCGGGCGTCACGACCCGTGTGAAGTGGTCCACAGGGGGGAGTTGACCGGGCGGTCAACAACCCCCGTGGACCAATGGGAATCAGCCATGTCAGAAAAGATTTGGAAATTGAATTAAAAATAACAAATGGCCGATTTAATTAAAACTCAAAACATAAAATATTTTTATTTTAATTTTTCCTATTTTTTTGGTGATTTTTAATTAGTTTTTTAAAATAAAAATAAGGTATTTACATAATAGGGCTATATATAGGTATATATACAATATAGGGTTTTTAATTTTTGATTTTTTAATTAGTTATTTTTATACATTTTTATTCCTATTTTATATTTTATTTATTTATAGAATAAAATGTGGGATAAAAGGATATTTTTATTTGATTTTTATTATTTATATACATAGGTAAAATAAATAGTTATATACAACTATGTACATGGCATATGTACAATGTATTTTTGTATTTTTAATTTTGTAATTTTTATTTGATTTTTGTTTTGATTCTTTTTATTTTGTTTATTTACAATATATAATATAGGATATTTACAAAAAGTTTAGAAAATAAATAAATTTATTTACAAGGTTAAACACATGTAGAAGCATGGTCTATATACATGGTGAAGGGATATTTTTGAATTTTTGATTTTTAGCTTTTTGTTTTGTTTTTATGCTTTATAAATATGTACAAATATTTACAAATATTTACAACATATTTTTGGGTGAGGAAAATATAATTTTTATTTATTTACAAAAAATATATACACATGAGCCCCTATCTCCCTCTACTTGGCTTTTATGCGGTCAGGCCCATGCTGAGCCCTCCCTTGGGTTAGGTTGCTCAATATTTATTCTAAATATTTCCCTCTTTTTCTTTTTCCTCTTTATTCTTTTATTTTTGCACAAAAACATGCTAATTATAGATATTTACAAAATGCATGCTTTTGCTAATGATTCCTATTTACACATATCTACATGCATTTGCATAGGTTTTTGTAGCTAAAATATAAGAATAAAGAGTGATGAATGGGTATTCATCACCCCCCTATACTATACTTTGCTAGTCCCTTAGCAAACACTTATTTGAAAAAGAAGTGAGAAAGAAAGAAAGAAAAAGAAAAAGAGAATGTGCATGGATCAAGGTTGAGTATTAAACTTGCCTTCATTAAATTGAGGTATGGAGCTCGATCAGATCTTTGGATTATTAATGTGTCGGAACCTTATTTAGACTTAAGCTCAAAACCTAACAGCCTCTAAGTTCCACTAATCTATAACCAAGACTCCTCAATGCTCCAGGTCAGAACAAGTCACCAATCACAAACCCTGAAGACCATGAATCTTTCCTTGTCCTGTGGATGTGAAGTCTAAGCTCTCCACCTCAGAAATGGCAACTTGACAACCCTCCCCGACAAGGTAACTCTATGACCTCAATCTGGCCACTCTTTCCTCGAGGAGCGGGGTATTCCCTTCTAAGTTCAAGTACAACCGGCTCAAGAAGAGGGGGAAGAAGAGAATGGGTCAAGGCCAGTGTAGCCAAGTACCCTTGGGAGCTTGACCAGTGTAGCCAAGTCTCCATGCTGCAAGCTACAACAGGTGGGATCATGAAACCAAGCTTTGCTTATTGCACTTATATACATACTCCGGTGGGGTTATCATTTTCTCTCAGACCCACCACTTTTTTGGAGTTCTTTTCTTTTTGCACACATTTTTTTTTTCGAGTGCATCTGTACAACATATACATGTGCAGCATATATACAAGGAGTTTTTCCTCTTGAGCCAGTAGACTATCCCTCTTTTGAAGCTTTATTGCAACCCACAACTCCTGTCGTTAGACCTCATGGCAACCAGACCAAGTTGAGACGCACTTCCTTCACTATAAGAAGAAGAGAGGTTCCGCCTAGAAGTACTACCCTCATATGCTACCCCAAGTCAAGGAAGACTGCCTCCTCACCACCTCATCCGTAGAGAGCTCGGTGCATAGTGCGGTTGTCCAAGTACAGCCATAATCTATATGAGTCATGTGTTGTTGTTAAGTGCTCTACTTAGGCTCATTGAGATGACATGTGATCATAGCCTAGTGGACTCAAAGAATTAAGTCCCCATGGACCTGAAAAGCCTTAAACCTAAGTCCTATAAGGTTCCTCTTAGAATTAGGTGGATTAAGATCTTAATCAAGCTCCATTTCTCAATTTGATTCCAGGCTAGTTTAAATGTCAACTATCATCCAGAAAAACTATATACATATGTATGAAAAGATGCTTATTTACACAATATTTTACAATCATGCAAAATTTTTGAAAAATGTTTTGAAATCATGAATGATGATGCATGAAGTGCAGGTTTTGCAAAAAGATATTTACACACATTTACACAAGATTTTTGCAAACTTTTGATTTTCAAAACATTTTGGAAAAATTTTGTACTATATACATAATTTTGATAAAAAAATATTTATACAAGCTTTACACAAAAGATTTTTGAAATCAATTTTACAAAAATAATTTGTACACTAGCTATGTATGTGCAAATAAAAGAAGATTATGTACATGAAAATTTTTAATTTTTGTGGTTTTCAGCCATTTTTATTTATTAACACACTCACACAAAGTACGAGTTATGGCTAAAGTATATATGAAATATATACACACCCCCCTATACTTAGCTCGAACGATGTCCTCAGAGTCAAGAGCGATGAAGAAGACATAACTCGTGCTATGTATAGGGAAGTGAAAAGGAAGGCTATACAAAAGGAGAATAAAAAGTCAAGAGGGACTCAGGTCTCCCCCCTATACTTAGGATCAAATAATCCTAAGTATAGCAGGCTGTACACGAAGGGAAAACCGAGTGGAGAATGTACAGGGTCTACCTCCCCTATACTTAGGGTGAAATGCCCCTAAGTATAGGCAGCAAAACAGGGGTAGACAGAAGCAAAAGAAATACCCGAAAGGTCTCACATCCCCCCTATACTTAGGGTAAAGTGCACCCTAAGTATAGCATAATCACAAGATGGAGAAAGGGATGTGGGACTAAAGAATGTGGTGATATGGACATCTGGATCTATATACAACGGAAGATCAGTGAAACTCAGGCGTGAGATGCATTAGATGTGAGTCAAAGACCACATCTCACGCAAAATGAATAGGGGCAATATCAACGACCCGCGGCTCATGATCTAGAAATGGCTTGAGCCGCTGGCCGTTCACTCGAAAGGTACTCTCAGAGGACAACTCAGATATGTCGATGCTACCGTTGTCGTGTACCTTCCGAACCAGATAAGGTCCTTTCCATTTGCTTTGTAGCTTCCCTGGAAATAATCTAAGCCTCGCATCAAACAGCCATACTCTCTGTCCACTCAAAATGTTTGTGGCTGATATGAGAATCATGCCACTCCTTGACTTTCTCCTTATAATGTAGGCTGCTTGAGAAAGCTGCATCTCTAAGCTCCTCCAGGGCAGCTAGCTCTGCCCTCCTCTGGTCTCCTATACCATCTGGATCCATAAGTATGTCTGTAACTGCCCAAAGTGACTTGTGCCTCAGCTCAACAGGTAAATGGCATGGCTTGCCATATATGAGGCGAAAGGGAGATGTGCCCAAAGGTGTCTTGAAAGACGTCCTATATGCCCACAAGACCGAGTCCAAAAGCTGTGACCAATCCTTTCGGTCAGGGCGGACGACTTTCTGCAGAATAGTCTTAATCTCCCTATTCGACACTTCGGCTAGACCATTCGTCTGTGGATGGTACGGTGTAGCAACACGATGATCTATGCCGAACTCGCTAGCAAGTGCCTTCACCTGGTCGTTGATGAAGTGAGATCCCCCATCAGAAATAAGAACTCGTGGAACCCCGAACCGCGTGATGATATGCTTCCTCAAAAATCTGCAAACTGTCCTCGCATCAGCGGCTCGGGCGGGGATAGCCTCCACCCAACGACTCACATAATCCACGGCCAATAGAATGTACTCAAATCCCTGACTCTTAGGGAATGGACCCATGAAATCGATGCCCCATGCGTCAAAAACCTCACAGAAGTGAATGGGCTGCATCGGCATCATATCACGCTGTCCACAAGTGCCCATCCTCTGACAGTCAGTACACCTCTTCACGAACTCATCTGAGTCCTTGAAGAGGGTAGGCCACCACAAGCCGGATTGGAGCACTTTCTGTGCCGTTCTCCTCCCAGAATGATGTCCACCTGCCTCAAGCTTGTGGCAGTAAGTGAGGACGCTATGGTGTTCCTCCTGAGGAATACACCGATGCCAGACGCTATCCCCTCCTTCGTGGTAAAGGATGGGATCCTCCCAATGGTAAGACTTGGCCTTCGCTAGGAAGGTCTCAAGCCTCTGCCTGGGCCAATCTTGTGGGACTTTCCCAACAACGAGAAAGTTCACAATATCGGCATACCAAGGGAGTGAGGCGATAGCAAGGATCGCCTCATCTGGGAAGGTATCTCTAATAGGATCAATCTGCTCAGAATCCTCAGGCTGCTCTAATCGGGAGAGATGATCCGCCACCACATTCTTGACTCCAGGCTTATCCTTAATCTCAATGTCGAACTCCTGGAGTAGAAGGATCCATCTAGTCAGTCTGGCCTTGGCATCCTTCTTTGCCATGAGGTACCTGATGGCGGTGTGATCTGTAAACAAAGTCACTCTAGATCCAATGATATATGATCTGAACTTATCTAGGGCGAACACTACGGCTAGCATCTCCTTCTCTGTGACCGTGTAATTCCGCTGGGCGGAATCCAATGTGCGGCTAGCATAGTGTATAGCAAATGGCACTCCATCCCTCCTCTGTCCCAGCACTGCCCCTACGGCAAAATCGGAGGCGTCCGTCTTGATCTCGAATGGGAGAGACCAATCAGGTGGCTGAAGGACAGGAGCCTCAATCACGCACTGCTGAAGAGTAGCAAACGACGAAAGACACTTGTCATCGACAAGGAACTCGGTGTCTTTCGTCAAGAGGTCGGTCAACGGTCGGGCAATCCTGCTAAAATCCTGAATGAATCTCCTGTAGAATCCAACATGCCCCAGAAATGACCGTAACTGCCTCAGATTGGACGGCGGTGCGAGTTTCCTAATGACATCAACCTTGGCCGGATCAACCTCCATGCCCCTGTTGGAGATGATGTGGCCAAGCACCGTCCCTTGAGTCACCATGAAGTGACTCTTCTCCCAAGATAGCACCAAATGATACTCAATACATCGCTGGAGTACTCGGTCTAGGCAGTCAAGACAAGAATCAAATCCGTCGCCGTAGATCGAGAAATCATCCATGAAGACCTCCAAGCACTCCCCTACCATGTCCGAGAAGATCGACAGCATGCACCTCTGAAAAGTCGCAGGGGCGTTGCATAGCCCAAATGGCATGCGTCGAAAAGCATATGTGCCGAAGGGACAGGTAAAGGTGGTCTTCTCCTGATCCTCAGGAGCGATGGCCACTTGGTTGTAGCCCGAGTACCCATCCAGGAAGCAATAATGGCTCTTCCCTGCCAGTCTCTCAATGATCTGGTCAATAAAAGGCAGGGGGAAATGGTCCTTCTTGGTGGCTTGGTTGAGTCTCCTGTAGTCAACACAAACCCTCCAAGAGGTGGGTACTCGTGTAGCGATCTCCTCTCCCGACTCACTGATCACAGTCGTGATGCCTGTCTTCTTGGGCACCACATGCAATGGGCTGACCCACTTGGAGTCGGAAATGGGATAAATAAAACCTGCACCCCACCATTTGGATATTTCCTTCATCACGACCTCTCTCAGGTTGGGGTTCAGACGCCGCTGGAACTCACGCGACGGCTTCGCCCCATCCTCGAGATAGATATGGTGGGAGCACACTGATGGACTAATCCCATGGAGATATGCTACGCTCCATCCGATCGCCTTACGGTTCTTTTCAAGAACCCCCATCAAACGGGATTCCTACTCCCCAGTCAACTCGGCGGAGATGATGACTGGGTACATCTCTGGATCGCCCGCAAGGAATCGATACTTCAGCGAAGTAGGGAGCGGCTTCAGCTCTGGAATGCTGGGTGCCGGCAAATCTGGCTGTGGAAGAAACTGAGTGAAAGCTGCAAGGTCGGCCAAATCTGCTTGGGAAAGTGAAAGCGTACTCTCGCAAACTGGATCGGGAGAAGGCGGCTCAACTGTACTGTCTCTGCTCGGCTCTGCCTCTACCTCCTCCTCATCTATAGGCTCAGATGGACTCAGGTCTGGCATCTGATCATAGCAATCGGTCCAATCAGACTCTGAATCTGAGGGATCTGTATCAGAGACGGTGGCATCAGTACCACCGGAGAACAAGGTGGCCTCAGCACCACCATCACTAATCATCATGTTGCGATCAAGGACCGGCTCTGCTGCCTCAATGGTATCCTGAACCAGGTCTGTGCTCTCCAGACTCTCCTCTGCTATCATCTCTGCATCAGCTGTATCTGAAAGTGAGAGGGTGGTCTGTGTCTCAAGGTCTGCCCAAGCTGCCTCATCATCTGTGATCACAAAATCACAGTCCTGGTGGATGTCTGGCTCTACGTCTGTCAGCTGCTCTGAATCGGTACTCGCATCTGAGCGGGCTCTGAATCTGGCTCTATAGTCCTCGACCGTCTCTATTTGTATACTCTCGCCCTGGACGCGAAAGTACACCTTCCCGCTATCATGATCAGTCACCGCCTTGGCTGTGGCCAAGAATGGACGACCAAGGATGATGGGGGTATCGGCCACTGACTCAGGGATCTCCATGTCCAATACTACGAAGTCCACGGGGAATTGCAGGCCCTGAATCGTGACGATAACGTCTCGTAATAACCCCTTCGGCCTCTTGACAGATCGATCAGCGAACTGAAGGACTGTCCTGCTCTGTCGAAGAGTGCCCAACTCGAAGCGGTCGAGAAGGGCTGCCGGAAGAAGGTTGATCGACGATCCGCTATCTAGAAGAGTACGGTCGAACCACTGCTCACTAATCTGGCATCTGACATACGGGGCCCCTGAATCTGGCCTCTTGGCTGGCAGTCGGTTATGGATCGCAAAACACGTGGCTTTCGTCAGCACATGTATCTCTGAAGTGTGGTTCCTCCTCCTCCTCCTGACTGTAGTCCTCTCTCTCAAAGATCGCTGGAGAAGGGGGATGTGCTGCAAAGCCTCCTGGAGGGTCAGCTGGATATGGAATCGATCAATCATGCTCTGGCTGAACTCCTCAAACTCTCTCTTTTTTGGATCATTTTTCTTCCCCTTCCCCATCTGAAGGGCTCTAGGGAAGGGGATCACTGGGTCCTTCTCAGATGAAGGACTAGGAAAAGGTCTAGACGGTTCAAGGACCGGATCCACACATACATCATGCACCACAGTGGGACCAGAAGAAAGTAAACCTTTTCCTTTATTCATAGCAGAGTTCCGAGATACATGAACACGAGGAAAAACAACATCTCTCTCTGTACACACACCGGTGGCCTCAGTACCACCACGGGCTGGCTCTACTGCTGCTGCTGCTGGTAGACATCGTGCGGCTTCAGTACCGCTGGCTGGCTCGGCTGAATGGGTGGCATCAGTACCACCTCCTAGATCTGGTGAAGCGGCGGCCTCAGTACTGCCGGTGGGATCAGCATCCTTGGTGGCCTCAGTACCACCGTCATCATCTGGAGCGGCCTCAGTACCGCTCTCCTCCTCCTCCTGTGGCGCCTCGGGATGATGCTCAGATGAGGCGCAGCCGCCTGCTGGGGTCCTATCGCTCCTAAGTGTGACAAAATCAGCATCAAATAGATCCGAAGAAGTATCATCAAATGGGTCACAAGGAGTGGCTAACTCAGTAGGTACTACCTGCTCAGACTTCCTCTTGAGGCTGTTCGGATTGGGCTCTATCTGGGCTGGTATGGCGGCTTTCCCTCTCACCAGGTCCCGCATCTCCTGGCGGAACTCATCCATCTCCCGTCGGAATGTAGCCTGCTGGTCCGTGAGGAGGCGGGCGATGTCATCCAAAGCAGGGCTCTCGTGGGAGCCCGACGGGTGGCCTCTCTGTGGTTGAGGCTGCGGCTGCTGGTACGGTTAAGAGGGGTAGGATGGAGGGTGCTGCTGGTATCCCTGATGAGCCTGCTGCTCACGTCTCCAAGGCTGTCCCTGCTTATGATAGGGACGCGGACCGTAGGATGACTGCTGCTGATACGCTGGGGGCTGCTGCTGCGGCTGGTGCTGGTCTCTCTGATGGGAGTACTGCCCTCCCTGTCCTGACGGCTGCTGCTGGGGCTGGGCACCACCACTCCCCCACCTGAATCCGGGATGGTCTCGTCGGATCCCAGGCTGAGGGCGGTCGTACCAAATCCCGTTGACATCCATCAACGGCTCGGCATCAAAAGGGGCTGGCGGGAGTACTGCCAGAGGCTGGTCCGGCTGGTAGACCACCATCTGCATCTCTGGAGATGGTGGGGACTGGTAGGTGGGCTGCGGCTGCTGGTACGGCTCCGCCTGTACAAGGTGAACCTGTCTAGGCTGCACGGGGGTGCTGGAGCGCTGGGACAAGCTGCTGCTACTGCCGGCGTCGCCTCGTGACTGAAGACGGGGCTGAGAAGCCGTCTGTGCCTCCTGGAGACACATGAGCTGTGTCTTCATGTCGCTCAAGACCTGTGCCATCTGCTCCATCTGCGTGATACTCTGGCACTGCTTCTTCTCGATCAGCTCCATGCGGTCCAACTTCTCGCTAATGATACCCAAGTCTGCAGCTGACGACTCTGCCTGTGCTGCTGCGGCTGCGAACAAACTGGATGGACCTGCATCTACCCGTGCTATCCGCTGGTACTGCACGGGTCCTGGCTGAAGTGGCTGGGTCTTCTGAGTATAGAGCCGGGTCTGGGACATCACCATATAGTTCTCTGCCATCTCCTCAAAAATGGCCCAGACCTGGTCGTGGTCCTTGGCGAAGTAGGACCCGCCACAAGAAGCATTCACCAGGCCCTGTAGCTCTGGTGACAACCCGCTGAAGAAGCTCTACACAAGGTTCGGCTTCGTGATGTCGTGGTGCGGGCATCTGTCCAGGAGCTCTCTGAACCTCTCCCAAGCCTCGTGAAACTGCTCGTTGGGGAACATGGAGAAGTTGCTGATCAGGGCCCTCGCTGCATTCGTCCGCCCGAGTGGATAGTACTTGTTCAATTACTCGGTGCGGAGCTGCTCCCAGGTGTAGACAAACCTCCCAAGGTGCTTCAGCCAGGTAGCTGCTCTATCTGCCAGTGAAAACGGGAAGGCGATCATCCTGACCGTATCCTGGTCCACATGCCTGTCGTGGACAGTACTGCAAATCATCAGAAACTCCTGGAGGTGGAGGTGGGGCTCCTCTGTAGCAAGTCCATGGAACCGCGGAAGCATCTGCAAGGTGTTCGGGGGGAACTTGAAGTCCCCCACGATAGCTGGAACCACCACCCAATGGTGCATCAGTGTAGATCCGAGGTTGTGCAACTCCCGCATCGGTCTCGGTGGTCCTGCTCCTCCCGCGGCTGCTGCCGCTGCGGCGGCGGCCGCGGCTGCTGCTGCTGCTGCTGCGGCTCGTGCCTGTGCATCATCGGGCTCCTCGGGCTCTCTCTGCTGGTCTCTCTCTGCTCTGAGCCTCTCCAACTCTCTCCTCATCTCAATCATAAATGCCCCCTGATCGCGGAGCTGCTGCTGGACTGTATCGAGTGATGCGATCAGGGTGGAGTTGATCGCTCCCTGGTCTAGTACAATATGCTCTGGTCGACGGGAGTGATCGTCTGAACTGCCGGCTCCGGCCATGTCGACGTCTGCAAAATCAAACGAGCCCAACTCAGGTGCTGTCAAATGTATCAATCTCTCCTCGGGCCCGTGTCTCTCAGGAAGGTCAGAAAGGGGATCGAGGGGGAACAGGGTGGAGTCGTACTCGGGCTCGGAGAGCGGGTCTGAGCTCTCGCGAGCCAACCTAGATGATGAGGTAGACGCGCCCGAAAGCGGTGCAGCCAGAGGCTGCCTAAGAGACCGTCTACCCATCATCTTGATCTGGCGAGTAGGGCGGATGATCTGGAAAAATTATGATCTAAAAACAAACCCCCGGTTCACCAACGCAACGCGAGCTGAAGACCGTAAAAGTTCGGTCAAATTATCTTGTCGATTTTATTTTGGTGAACACACAAAATATCAGAGCGCTTACGTGACCTGTTGGGATATCCGCTGCTAACCCAACCGACTGGCCCGCACGGAAGAGTCGGTAATCAGTCGGGTTTAGCAACGGGGGGCTCTACCTAGTGTGCGGGTCACTCTCTCGCGCATACAAACCAAGCAATGAGGGGGTTGCTCTCCCCAAGACAAAAATTTTTAGGGTGAGCGAGTTTTAAGGTCAATAATTTTAGCAGTCCCAATTTTATGGTTTCTCTTTTTAGTCTTTTTCAAAGCAAACAAATCGCCTAACGAATTTTTCGGTTCTCCTGATTATTAAGTCAAAAACAGGGGGGAGAAGTCGAAAAAGCCGATGCACGAGAAATCAATGATGCATGCAAAGTCAGAAATGCGTACCTTGCTCCAGCTCTCTACATGCAATATGATCCGCGCATAAAATAAAGACAGAATTAAAACTAAGCTAAATGATGCAGCGGGAAAAGCCGAGTCCTAGACGAGCAACTTCTAGCGAAGAACCGTCTAACCGGTCACCGACCTCCAAGCCAAAGAGTCCGGTCTTGGCCCGTCCCTCCCCTGCCCGACAAATCGGGGGTAGGAGTAAGCGCTTTACAGGACGGGCTACGGCACGTAGGCTACGGAGGCTAACGAGTCAGTTATTTTTATTATTTATTTTAAGTAGGTCCAATTACGGTCTATAGGAACAGATATGCCATTAAGTGTGTGGATCCTACTAGTTACGGCACATTCACCAGAAAATCCTAAGTCTAGGGGCTCGAGCAAAAACCGCGAAAAACCGGAAAAGACAGAAATAAAAGAAAAATAAAACCGCGAAGAAAGCCGCGAAAAACCGCGCAAGTCCTAATGGGTCCCCCGAGCACACCGGTGCTCGGCGAAACAGACCCGCTACGGTCACGTATCCAAGAATGTCCAAGAGTTCAAGTCCCTGTATTATTACAATAATAATAAGTGAAATAAACTCCTAAGCTATCCTCACCCACTCAACTCTCTCTCTCTCTCGCTCTCTCATGCGGCTTCGTAAAGAAGGAAGCCGCCTCCAAGTTCCTCGGCTGCACCGGCTCCTCGAAAGTCGCCTCCGCGGTCCTCGGGCCCTCGCAAGACAGAAAGAAGAGTGGTCAAACCATAAAGAATAATCAAATAATAAGAAAAATAAATGAAAATAAAAGTGAGGGTATATGTGCAAAAATGGAAAATAAAATAATCACACAAAATAAAAAAAATAAAAGAAAACAAAAAGAAAATAGATACAAAAACCGCGAAAAGCTGCGAGCTCCGAAGAGCCGCGAAAAGCCGCGAAAACAAAAACGAAAATAAAAACAAAAAGAACTACTAAGCCGTGCTCCCCGGCAACGGCGCCATTCTGATTGCCTAAAAATCCCAAAGACCCGGGTCAAGGTAATAAGACAAGGGTCGTTGCGACCCGGATCTCAGAGGATAGGTATATCAAGAAAAATCAACCACTCAAAACATGTAAAATCAATCAAGCACAAAAGAGAGCGGTCTCGCTATGAGATTAACCTGGTATAGCACCCAAGGTCGAACACAAGGAGCACGGGTTGGCCTAGGGCCTACGAAGTAGTAAAAAGAAAATAAAATAAAAGAAAAGTATTTTTAGTGGTTTTTTTAATAATTTTTATATTTTTTTGGATTTTTAAAATGTATAGAAAATAAAAGCCAACAAAAACAAGCACACTTTATCAATTTATTTAAAGCATCAAAAATCAAGCAAAAATTCAAGAAAAAATGTTTTTATGTTTTTTAGGTTTTTTAACGTTTTTGGTGAATTTTTGGGATTTTTATAAGGTGTATTTTATTTTCTAAAAATCAAACAAGACTAAACAGACAAGGTACTGTCCAGCTAGGACCAAAATCCAAAAATAAAATATTTAAGGATCTCAGAGGGACCTGGAGGTAATTTTCCTGTATACTAGAGAAAACAAGGAAAATTTGAGCACCAAAATTATTGTTTTTGGGTTTTTTAATTATTTACTATAATTTTTATGAGTTTGTAGGTGTTTTTAAATTTTTAGGGTTTTTACTCAATGAAAAATAGCCAAAATTGGCTAGAAAATCAAAACACACAAAAGAAACAGTACCTAATTTTTATAGAATTTTTGGGGGTGTTTTTATAATTTTTTTGGGATTTTTAATTCTAGACAGTAGCTAAAATAGATGTTTTTGAATTTTTAAAAATAGCAAATAAAATTAAAAATGTCCTCAAAAATTCTCAAAATGGCAGGAGCCATGTGTCAAATTTTCATCGAATTTGGAGGTGATTTGATATTTTATTCAAAAATCAAAAGAGGGCACTGTGCACAAGGACTTAAGTGCAAATACCCGAAGATCTGGGGGTCCAGGTGCAATTTTCCCAGCAAGTCACGCGCGTGGCGCGTGCCTGGGGCACTCAGGGACCTTCTAGTAATAAAAACAAGTCCTAGGACCTTTTGGTAACTCGTACCAAAAAGTCCAGGGGCTATGTTGCAAATGACCCACTCAAAAGACGCACATGCGCAAATACAACACTCACATGGGCATATATGCAATTACTAGAAAGTTTCTATTCATTCATAAAGCAACCAGAACTACAGGATAAGAGTTGCAAATAAACCAAAACTACACGTGACGAAGCACGTGGCTCACACATGCAGGGGCATAAGTGCGAATATTAACAAGCACGGGGTCCAATGTACAATTAACCCTACGTAAATAAAAGGCCTAAAATATTTACAGGACTGACACGTAAAACATAAACTAAGAGGGGGCCTAAGGTAATTTACCCCTTTATTACGTCGACGGCTGGATGGTGGACGCGTGGCGGATCTAACGGTGCTGGTGATTGGCGCCTCTCTCTCCTTCCGCACGTGGGCCGATCGACGGCGCAGAGGAGGGCACGTGGACGATCCAACGGCTGGCGGGTGCTGGTGCCTCTCTCTCTGCTCTGACGGTCTCGATCAACCCTCGAGATGATCAACGGTGACTGCTCCTCCTGGAATGGACGGACGGGATGCGAACTGGGGAGCTGCGGGTGATCGGACGGTGCTCGAGGACCTTCGAAGAACAGGTGGCCGGCGAGTTTCGCCGGCCTCGTGCGCGTGCTGTGGTCCTCCTCGACTGCCTCTGAAGATCGGGGAAGGTCAGCGATGACGTCCCGCAGCTGGTGGTGCCCTCCGATGGCCCAGCCGAGCCCTGGAGGGGCTCCGGCGAGGTCGGCGGAGGGAAGCTCCTGGCCTAGATGTGGGGAAGCCTCAGATGGCTCCCCCTGGACCTGCAAAGTAGCTCAAGAGCTTCGCGGGTCGAGGGCAAAGTGCCTCGACCCGAGGAAGCGGCGTGAGGGTGGACGATGCGTCGGGATGAGCGAGCTCCGGCGAGCGAAGGACGGTGGAGCTCGAACCCCAGCTCCTGTGCGAGCAGGGTTGAACGAAGGGGCGAAGAATGTGCGCGGAGGGATGGCGATGGTGAGCGTGGGTTCCGATGATCGAAAAGGTACGCGATATAGCCGGAATCGACGGAACTCGGCGGAACTACGATTTGGGGGAAACAAGAAATTAAGCGAAATAGGGAAGCTAGAAGGTTACCTGGGCGGTGTGGTAGACTGTGCTGGAGCTGAGGTCGCTCCTGGTCGTTGCCTCGAAGGTCGTCAAGGCCTGAGGCTCGAGCTCCTGCACTGGGCGGAGCACGGCGGCGCTACGTCGCCGGATCAGTGGTCCGGCCACCCCCTCCTCACTGCGACAAGGGCAATCGCGAGCTGTCACCTCAGGGATCGCTATGGAGGTCACGGGATTGAGGGTGGAGAGCCAAAGATGGAAATGGAGTGCGGCGGAGCTCAGATTTTATATGATGGAAGGTCCGGGAAGAAGGGGTCGGGTCGGGCTCGATGGAGCACGGACCCCTAGGCAAGGTGTCGGGCGAGGTTCCCGGATGCATGGGGAATGATCGGAGCTCGAGATTTGCGGATTTGGAGGCCGGGTCGTGAAGCGAAAAATCGGGGAAGTCGGGTCGGGCGTCACGACCCGTGTGAAGTGGTCCACAGGGGGGAGTTGACCGGGCGGTCAACAACCCCCGTGGACCAATGGGAATCAGCCATGTCAGAAAAGATTTGGAAATTGAATTAAAAATAACAAATGGCCGATTTAATTAAAACTCAAAGCATAAAATATTTTTATTTTAATTTTTCCTTTTTTTTGGTGATTTTTAATTAGTTTTTCAAAATAAAAATAAGGTATTTACATAATAGGGCTTTATATAGGTATATATACAATATAGGGTTTTTAATTTTTGATTTTTTAATTAGTTATTTTTATACATTTTTATTCCTATTTTATATTTTATTTATTTATAGAATAAAATGAGGAATAAAAGGATATTTTTATTTGATTTTTATTATTTATATACATAGGTAAAATAAATAGTTATATACAACTATGTACATGGCATATGTACAATGTATTTTTGTATTTTTAATTTTGTAATTTTTATTTGATTTTTATTTTGATTCTTTTTATTTTGTTTATTTACAATATATAATATAGGATATTTACAAAAAGTTTAGAAAATAAATAAATTTATTTACAAGGTTAAACACATGTAGAAGCATGGTCTATATACATGGTGAAGGGATATTTTTGAATTTTTGATTTTTAGCTTTTTGTTTTGTTTTTATGCTTTATAAATATGTACAAATATTTACAAATATCTACAACATATTTTTGGGTGAGGAAAATATAATTTTTATTTATTTACAAAAAATATATACACATGAGCCCCTATCTCCCTCTACTTGGCTTTTATGCGGTCAGGCCCATGCTGAGCCCTCCCTTGGGTTAGGTTGCTCAATATTTATTCTAAATATTTCCCTCTTTTTCTTTTTCCTCTTTATTCTTTTATTTTTGCACAAAAACATGCTAATTATAGATATTTACAAAATGCATGCTTTTGCTAATGATTCCTATTTACACATATC
The DNA here is from genome assembly GCA_037367405.1 of Ottelia alismoides. NCBI lineage: Eukaryota > Viridiplantae > Streptophyta > Magnoliopsida > Alismatales > Hydrocharitaceae > Ottelia > Ottelia alismoides. The sequence continues at coordinate 171,082 of JAZKJV010007566.1, read as the reverse complement.
TACATGCATTTGCATAGGTTTTTGTAGCTAAAATATAAGAATAAAGAGTGATGAATGGGTATTCATCAGCCATATATTAGCCTAGTCTTAGTTGGTTGAAGCTAGAGCTATTATCTAGCAAGTTGGGATTAGGTGGATGATCCTCCTTGCATGGAGGAGTTTCTATTTTTTATTATTTTTATTTGCATTCTATTTTTATCCATGAGATGTAGCTATATAAGCATGTGCTTTCAACCTTCCAAAGCACACATTCACCAAGTGCAATACAACAAGAGTTCTTCTCCTCTCTTAGTGCTTCTTCCCTGCTCTCCATCTCCCAAATATCCTTTATTTTTCTCTCAGGGGCAAACTGAATTTACACTCGGCTAATCACTGCTCCTTACGCATAAAAGAAGTGAAACGGTTGATTAAGATTTCACTAAAGAGGACTGTGCATATATGGGTTTTACGTTGATGCAATCAGACCTTAGAAGCTTTTTTCGGAAGATAGGAACACAAACGTCCCATCTTGGCGGATAATAAAAAGCAAGCACCAATTTGATGGTCTATCTGGAAGGCGCGTTGTGAAAGGGCTCGTCGGGGTAGTTTTTTTTGCTAGCAATCGGATTACTAAGTTGTTATTTTCCTTTTGATGGCTGAGTCAACAAATTAATGATGATATCATCAATCTTGACTCATATTTCATTCCAAAGCTTCTTTTCGATTTTTTAGTCTCTACTGTTGTGTCATTGTGCTCATCTTCCTTGTGATCATCTTCCTTGCTGATATACTGCGGTGCAGAATGTGATCTAATCAAGCAGCCCCTGTTAAAATCTGTTAGGGGGATCAAGGCACTTCTTGATCAAGGAATTGAAGATGTTTAAGGTTCTGAAGAACGGTTTGGAGGCTTAATGCATGCGCTCTTTTTGGGATGCATGTTTGTTGTCTCTGATGCATTTTTGCCCAGCTTTAATTGCTGTATTCGGGGAGAAATTCTAGCTTGTACTCGGCCTTTCATCCCTGAACAGGGATTATTTTGTGTTGACTGAACTGAACTGTAGTATCAGAAAAAACTAGGATAGAATCCAATCCAATGTACGAAACAAGTTCAAATTAACATCATCTCTGCACTGTCATAAAGATGAAATTAAAACCCTAATCCCGGCAACGCGTGCGTACTGAAGCAGGTATGTAATTACCTCTCAAACTTGCTCTTCTGTATGATTGATTTCTAGGTCGGGTACCGACAAGAGGACAGGTGGGAGAACAAACTAAAGATGCCGAAATTGTCCCCTATGGGAAGCCCGTGACGTGACGTTCCCGTCGTCATTCCTCCGATATTTTGGCCGCTTTGTGTGCAGGAGAGACAAACGCGGACGGTGAGAGGAGCATATGCCTGATGAGATAACCTTTGGAATATGCCGTCTGAGTCGAAGAGATCCATTTCACGTATGACTGGAGCGCATGCAAGTTGCACAAAAGAGTCCTCGGCGTGCAGACGAAGCTTGGAATTAATAACTTATGCATGGCAAGGTTGCGTTGTCATCTCCACGCAGAAATCAACTATTATCAAAGCGGCTTCTGCCTCACGATTCAGGGACAGTGTTTGACGATTCAGAAACATGAGCTTTCTTATAAGAAATTTTTTTATCTCAACTTTGTCACCTGCACTTTGGGAAAGAGAGAGAGACTAGGGCAGGGAGAATAGTGATGCAAACATTTGGAGACGGATGTAATTGTTACGGCATCATTACATGCATGGTTTTTTAATGTGAGTATGGATGCGGATACTAATAATGATAAAAAATTTTTTGAAAGGACTAATAATGATAAAATTAAAAAGGGATAAGGATACGAAATGGATTTGGATCGAATACAAAATATAGCGTAAATATTCTCATGCATGCATTGAATGGTTTATATAAATATAATAAATATTTTTATTTCATAAGAATTGTATAAATTGCCATGAAAGAAGGCATGTCAATTGTTGTACGTATAATTAAAATTTAAATCTACCACTATTTTTACATATGAAAACTGATATACATCAGATATATGCGAATATCAAATTTATTTAGTATTTGTACTCATCTTAAAATAGAGATGCATAGATATGTCACAATTCGTTTAAACAAATATGGTAATGAATTGGATACGGATATATTCTTATGTTTTGCATCCCTAATGGAAATGGCATATTTTCCCTCTCATTTTTTCAAGATATAAAATCACTTAATTGCAATCCATCTTAATTACTTTTTTCTATCCAATGAACTCGTATTTTATTGTCATTAAGTTCCTTCCAATATCTAGTTGTATCTCATCCTTGGTGTGTCATCTTATGTGTCTTTTTTTAAAAAATCATGCAATTTTGTAACATCCCTAATTTAGATCTCTAATGAAGAGGATTTCTTGAAAGTCGCACGATAGGCGAAACCACAGTCGATGCATTGACCGCTCAAAAAATCTAAGTCAATCAACGGTTAACCTACACTATAAATTAATCAATGAATCATAAGAATGTGAGCTAAAATTTATTATGCTCTACAACTCAAAATTTTATAGTATGCAAGCATTTAAAGGTAGATCCACAGAGAGCAAGTTCGGTAGCCTATGATTATTTCTAATCAAAGTATATTATGTACAGGAGTATCTTTATTCATTAAGTGGGTTTTTCTTTTTATTTATATATATACATGAAATTAATAATGAATGTATATATATATATATATTTAAGTAAAAAATATATATATATATTAGATTAATGCGTATATACATAGATGTATACACATAAGTGAAATTATATATATATGGCATTCACATATTCACATAAATAGATATATATATATATATAGAATTTTTTGTATATCTATAGATATAAATAATAATAATATTCTTCTCTTTTTTTACTAAGTATATAATACGGATATATATGGTTATGCATATACTATAGGAAAAAGTAATTATAAATACTAATAAAAATAAACAAAATACAAAAACTTAAATGTTGTTGGATGTTATATAATTTTATAATATTTTTTGTGATTTTTATGGAATATTTGCTAATTTTATGGATTTTTAGAGTCAAAGTATCCCAAATAAGGGATTTAAAAATAGGCTTAATGGAAATGGAAATTAAAAATAGCAAATAATGTCCAAAATTTTTCAAATAAATTTTAATATAGAGATAATGATATAAAGAAAACTCAAAAGCAAAAAAATATTTCTGGACTTTTTGGAGAATTTTAATATCTTTTTGTTGGATTTTGGATCTTTTTAATTTTTATGTTTTTTCTTTTTCTATTTTTAGGGATTTTTGGTTTGGAGTTAGTATCAGATATAAGAAACAACATATATATATTTATGAATTTTTCAGGCATATTAATATTTTTCTGATTTTTATGTCTCAAAAAGGAAAATAAAGCCACATTTAGATTTTCAATAAATAATTAAATGCCTTAAAATTCAGATTACAAATTTATGATAATTAAATACATCATCCAAGTCATTTACACTAATTTCTGCAAAATTAAATTCGAACGGTAGTTATTTTAACAAAAATCCAAGAATATACAATGCATTTACTGGTAGGGACTAAATTGCAATTATAATAAAAGTATTCTTCATTTTAGAACCCTCGATACAAAATCAAGAGGTATTATTGCAATTTTTATGCAAATACAAAAATATTATACACCTAGGAAGGGTATACATGGAAATAAACAAAATGTTTGTCCTTTGTGCAATTTATCCACAGAAGAGTACACTGCATATACAAATTCTTGGACTAAATGGAAATACGAAATACCAGAGGAATATGCCTCATGTGGGGACCCCACGTGAGCTAAGTTGGCATGGACAAATGGGTAAATACAAAACACTCTAGGGGTTTTATTGTAATATTTAGTGAAATATTTACACCAAAACATATTTGGTAGACTACAAAGGAAATGGAAGAAAGCAGAGGGGGTTCTTTTCATTTTACCCCTTATTTACGTGCGAAGGGACGATCCAGATCAGTTTACTTTCCATGCGTCATCATCTCAGTGCCCGATGACGATTCGACGATGAAGGGGCATGACTAGAGCAGACCCCTGTTCTGACGGTGTTGTGAGGTCCTCGATCGGACGGTTGGGACTTAATCTAGGTGCGCCTTCTTCATATGACGGTTGTTGTTCCTGATAAAGAACAGGGAAGAAGGTACTCGTCCCTGATCTTTGTTCCTCGATTCCTCGTTCCTCTTCGGGTCTCCTGCGATGCTCTGTTGCTCTACATGTCCAGGAGGTAATTCTGTAGCTGATGATACCCTCCACAAGGTCCAGGACCCAGTGACGAGGTCCTAGTATCTCGAAGAAGCTGGGGTACCTGGGGAGCCTTGGTCATGTTCTAATTTGACCAAGGATGTGTCTGTTTGGCTTGGAACATGCACAGGAAGATGCTGCGGCCCAAGGGGTGATCCTCTACCCGAGGTGAAGTTGCGATGCATAATGGATGGAGAGGGTCCGGCGAACGGCGGAGGAAAACCCTCGATGCACTGACTGGAGGTCGATCAGGTTGATCAGGATGGAAGATCAAATGAAGAACATGCAGGGGAAGATAATGGAGTGAACTGCACGGTCGGAACAGGTAGGTTCCACAATGAAAAACACTAACTAAATTGCAAGAAACGGAAGACATGAATGACAACTACCTAAGGAAATGAAAAGAACATAGCTCTTATAAATGATGTGTCAACAGGGAACAAGGCGACCGGAGGTCGACATGGATTGCCTCTCCTCCTCGATCCGGTGCACCACAAGCATAGGGAAGGTGCAGTTGTCATCTAGCCTTCGCACACTCACGCAAGGGCACAATTGGGGGCTCCGAGAGGGATCAAGAATGGAAGACTCGACCTAGGATTTTATGTATACACATAGTTTTGGACGATTTTTGAGTGGGTTATTGAATGGCTAGATGCAAATGTCGAGCGAATCTAATGAGTGTGTGTGGTTATGGACATGATGGGAACCGAATCCATGAAGGACTCGAGGTGAATGGAGGTCCAGATAGATTGGTTGGAGACAGAGATGGAGACGGTGGCAGGCTCGAGATGTCTAACGCAAGTTAGAGAGAAGACATGGAGTTGACCAAGGTCAACATTCCCTGTGATCTGATTAGACCACGAGGGACACTACAAGACAAACTAGTCCTCATTATTCAAAAATAAATAAATAAATATAGTTAATGATTTTATTAATTTTTGGTTATAAAATAAAAGAATGTTCATTATTTTATATAGTATTTTATTATGATATTTATTTATTTATTTGGGTTTATTTGTTACGAGTTAATTTATAAGGTCTTATCTATAAGTTTATTCATCTATGTTTTGTGGATTTTATTTTTTATTTTGTATTTTTTATTTTATTGTTTTGTCATCTTATTTTATATATTTATAACTTATTTTTATGTATGCAAATATATCTGATCTATTATGTATACTTAAATTAATAGGGGTAGATATTTTATAGGTATAAATACATGTGTTTGATCTATGTGTTTAGCTAAATTATTTATTTAAAGAATTTTCTTTGATTTTATTTTATCTCTGCATTTCTGATAGAATATAAAGGAACAAAAGAATAGTTATAAGAATACAAAAATATAAAGGAACAAAAGAATGAATTTCACCTTTATTTATATACAGGTATAAGAATAGATAATTCATCTATATATTTGGTATACTTATTTTATTCCATTGCTTTCTTTGTGATTTTATTATATTATTAATATGTACATGTATTATAAATAATATTTACAAAATTCTTAAAATATAAAATTTTAAAGTAATAAAGAATAAACAAAATGAATATTTTAATCAAGTATACTATACAATAGGGGTCCAAAATCTAACTTTCACATTTTAACTCCAAAAAATATGAAACCACCTTCCTTAAATAGCTTATTAAAAGTTTTCTACAATTAAAGGTGGTTTTGATATATTCTGAGTTTTTATAGGAGATATGGGTCTGGGAAGTTGGAATTTTGGATTTTTATTTTGAATATAATTTGTACATTATATATTATTTTTATGTAAACTCAATTTTGTATTTTTCGATGTATTATTATCTACAACTTTCATGTAGAAAGTTTATTGATTTGATGCAAATAATATAGAATAAAATAGGTCCTAAAAGGCTTTATTGATGAATAAAAGAATATGGTTTTATTGTGTATTTGGCCCTTATCTCCCCCTACATTTTTCTCAATAGCCAGACCAGAATACTCAACATATGCAAACCCTTATGACTATGAATACTTGTATAGTGTATGTGATACTGGCTCCCCTCAACAGAAATGACGAAGAGATTGACTTCTCCAGTATGACAACCCAATGATTCCCCAATCCAACAACTCTTTCCTCAAGGAGCGGGGTATTCCCTTTTAAGTTCAAGTGACAACCAGCTCAAGAGGAGGGGTGAAGAGAAGAATGGATGGTAGCCAGTGTAGATACCTTTCCTAGGATGCTCAACCAGTGCAGTCAAGTCATCTAGTTGTAGGCTCACAAGGTATGACTTTAACGCTCAAGCTTGCTTATTGACTATATAAATATGTATACTCTGGTAGGCATTTTACTTTCAATCAGGCATGTCCACTTTTTTGGAGTTTTTTTAAATACTCTATATAACAGCATTTACATTAGGAGTTTTTCCTCTTGATCCAGGAGAGTAACCCTCTTTTGAAGCATTATTGCAACCCAAACTCTCCTGTCTTTAGACGTCAATGCCACTGGATGAGTTGGGGTGCACTTCCCTCCCTAGACGAGGACAAATGTTTCCACTTGTATGTGTATCATATCAGCAAATCCAATCCCCTCACCACTCCAACTGAGTTGAGCTAAGTGAAAGCTGCAGGTGTCCATGTTAGGTCATTATCGACAAGAGCTGTGTGTGTGCTCCGAAATACTCTACTTAGGTAGTCAAGAATTCATTGAACCAAGTCTCATTATTCTCAAAGAACTAAGTCAACTAGACATGAAGTATCTCAATTCCAGTTCCTATAAGGTTCCTGTGATTAGGTACATTTGATCTCCAACCAAGCTCCAATCTTCGGATTTTACTTAGACATTTGATGAGCATGAAATCTGCCTCTTTAAGAATATAGAATTGTCATTGTACAGGAAGAAGAATTCAATCATGCAATGAACCACATTTTCGAATATGTGGAGATTATTTTACTTGGCAAGTTTACCAAGGTTGAACTCAAGGACACGAGCCTCTTCATCTATTTATCAAATTTTGTCGATTAATTGATGTGTGAGTATCTTCTAATTTTAGATCTTCGTGCATATGCAAAATAAAATGATATGTAAGGTAGATGAAACAATGCACAGACCAGAGATGCATGTAATTAATACTAGTACAATGCCATGCATAGAAGAGATGCAATTTTTATTTATTTTTATGCAAGTTAAAAGGGATGCAAAGCATGCATAAAATTAAGTGGAAGCAAATAAATTTATATGAGACAAAATGTGCAACTATGCCCTAAATTAATCACATTCATGAGCAATCGATTAAGGGTAAATTTTAGTGCAAAATCGAGCATTAAAGATGATTAATGCCAATGAAATGAAAGATCAATAGATGCTATGGATCATCAAATTTTAGCGCATTTAATTTGGTATCAAATCAGGAATAAAATTATACCATTAGAAAGAGCATAAGATTTGCAACAAAATGACATTAAAATCATGCGAAATGGACTTAAAATGCTCAAGATATTGAAGAAACAGTTCAAGGGCATAAATGTAATAAAAATGCAAGGAAAAATAAAAGATAAATAATCACAAATAGGCCCCTAGAGAGACCTATTTGCAATTAGAGAAAATCGATGGAGACCTTGTATAATTTATCCTTTTGCGAGGGGGCATCTTTGCAAATATAGAAACTCGACGGGGACTTCTTACAAAATGTCTAGGCGCGCACGTGAGGCATGTGCACCTGGACGTGGATGTAATTATAAGAGCTCTAGGGTGCTTTCTGCAAAATAACTAGCCCCTCACGTGTTATGCACGCGAGGAGCCAGGCTCGGGGGAGGTGTAGTTTCAGGAATGATGATGTAGCGTGACTTGGGCTATTGGATGGTCGTCGTGAGGCGCCATCCAACGGCACCTGGTCTTCTCCTCCACCGAGGGGAGCGACGGCATAGACTGGGCTCCGGCAAGCTCACCAGAGCCCAGTCAGGCTCCCCCGTGTTCGTCGAAGATCCATAGGCATTCGTGGCGACTTGGAGAGCATAGCTTGCGGTCGAAGAAGCGTCCAAGAAAGATGACGGTAGTGGTCGACGTAGCCTTTTCGGAGATGGAGGTCGAGATCGGAGACAAAGTGAGTGTCCTGTCCATTGAAGCATTTGAGTCCTGGCCGGAGCAAGGAGGAAGAAAGGGGTGGAGAGGACGGCTTGGGCTGAGATCCATAGCGGGTCTCCGGTTGTCGTAGGACCCGTGCATCCACGGCGGGGTGCTCAGCGGGGCGGAGCTGTCGCGACACAGCCATGGTGGTTGTGGGTCGACACCGGGCGGAGAGTCGTCATCGCACCGACAAACCGCCCCTCCGCTGTCACCAGAGGGGCAGGGGAAGTTGGGCTATCGCATGGAAGTGGTGGACGATGGTTATCGGTGGCGGAGATGGATTTTTATAGGAGGAGGTTATCGGTGGTTTTGTGGTGTAATGGTGGCATTAATAATGGTTGGTGGAGTGATGGGGGAAGGTGTTGGGGGATGCAAGGGAGTCGGAGGAAACGGCTACCTGGGGCGGTCGTTAGGTTGTGCATAGGTGATCAGAGCTGGGGACTATAATTGGAAGGGGACAGGGTTGGTCGCAGGAGTAACCCCTGGGGAAGGAAGGGCGTGGAGGTAGGAGATAAAGCAGTGCCCGTTGGATTTCATGATCCAACAGTCCTAGAAGGGGGCGCGGGCAAACGGGTGAGATCAGATCATCAGATCTGATCCAGTAGTGGAGGTGAGGCAGTGGCAGGCGGTCCATATGGGACTTGGAGTCCCATCCTACAGCGGGAGTGAGCGGGTGATGTGGCGAGAGCGATGCTATAGGATAGGAGGGAGATCGGGCGGCTGAGGTTAGGGCCGGTAGGGACGGATGAGATTGCATCTGTAGATAGGATCTAACGGCTGGAAGCAAATGGAAGTAGGAAGGTCGCGATGGAGGCAGGTAGAAGCAATCCAACGGCTAAAAAGGAAGGTCAGGTGGCAGAAGGGGAGGCGGGCCACGTGGGCGGCCCAGAGTGGCGCCACATGGCCGCTCAAGAAAATCCATAAAATATAAAATAAAGAAAAATCCAAAAGAAATAGTTAGAGATAAAATTAGAAAAAAAGTCAAAACATAAAAGTTGTATATCTTGATGAGATCTATAAGTTTCATGTTGGGCAAAAAGGCAAAAGAAGACATTTATACAAAAGAGTATTTTTGGTTGCATTTTTAAAGGGTAAAAACACGGCTTTGGGGTTTTGAGATTTTTTATTTTTTTAATATTTTAAAGGTCCAAAAAAATATATACAATATTTATTCTAATTTTTAGAGGTTTTTAATAAAATAGAAAATAAAGAAAGAGGTTAGTTTTTAAATACAATAAATATAGGTTAATTATACACAATTTACATACAAGATAAAAAAATGAATTAATTGTGATTTTTATTGAAATGTTTAAGCTAGGAGATTAATATGTGGATTTCAACATGATGAGTTAGAGATTCATCATACCCCTATACTTAAACTATGCTCGTCCTCAAGCATCTAAAGAAAAAGGTGTCGGATTAATTCCTAACAGTGCATGTGAAAATTTCAAGGCACAATTCTTCGAAAATCCTTAATTTAAGCGAGATCCTAAAATTCTGGGTCAACCATGCTCTAGTCAGAAGGAATCCAACTTCTCTAATTATCAGACTCTCTGTTTGTACATAAAATATAAGGATATGAAAATTTGTGTACTGCAATCATGAGAGTCGAGTCGAGACATCACCTATAGTTCCAGTCCAGGAGACTCTCCTCTAGACCTAATCCTTAACGCTAAGGAATAAGTCTACTCTTGCTTCAGTCAACCGTCTCATTAGTTTGTCAGACTTGAAAGTGTATATGGACGGCCAGATGATGGAGGGCATAGGATTGTGTATATTTTTCTCTCCCTCATATTGGAACAAGGAGCCTCTCGAGTGCCTTATTTACTCAACACATGTATTTTTATTTTGTTGACCATTGTGTCTGTCAAGAGAATTCGGAGTCATCTGCACTTGTTCTTCTGGGAGTACACCGGGGTGTGTCTCTTTTAAGTATCAAAGATACCTTTGACGCATATTCACTATACGATGCAGAGCCCTTTTATCACTATATCACTATACGATGCATAGACCTTTTATGGTGCTAGCCCGACTTCTTAGTCCTAAGAGCGTTTGGTCCAAGTGGACACTTTGAAAATGGTTGGGAGCGCTCGCCTTTGGTGGAAGCTCTTTTGAATTTGACTTTGAAGGGTAGAGCTTTTATTTGAATATATTTCTTTCTTTTCTCTTCTTTTATTTTTGGCTAGCTCCAGTGCTTTTACCAAAAGTTGGCGCACACTGATCAACAATTAAATTAGATTTCATCACACCCTGGAACATAGGTTAATATCAAACGATAGCATGCAAACTTGTTCACATACTGGCTAGGGTTTTGCTGACACTCGGGTTTCTTGAAGCCTTCATTAACTTTATCCCATCCTCGAGCATCATTAGATCTGGTCTATACTAAAATCACCAGTCCTGGTTACTCAAGTGATAACTCAACTCATCCCATCAATCAGTCTAAATGACCTAAGTGCAAGAAGACTGATAGAGCGAAGGATGACTTAGTCGGGTCCCCCCTATACATAGGCTGAAAGTAGCCTAAGTAAAGGATGCAGAATTATTGAGTTGGGGAGTTGTTAGGGTTAGGGGGTGTATTCATACAGATGACATGGGGATGGGGGAGGGGATGAATTTTCGCAGGGGGTAGGGGGGTGTGTGTTAATATACAGAATATTGAGGGAGGGGGTGGATATACATAGTACATGTGAATGTGGGTGTGGGGGGGTAGATCATCTAGTGATCTTCTCTCTCTCTCTCTTCCTTTTTTTCTTTTTTCCTTTTTTTACATGCACGAGCCCTCGAATGAGGACCGCTTGAAATGCACATGATACATTTTTTACTACAGAATGCACGAATGAAAGTATTGACTAAAGTTCTCAGAATCCTCCTTGATTTTCTTTTGCGGCCTTCTCAACAGGAGCTCCCAACTCCACGCCTCTATGGGTCTCAAGCATCCTTGATTTCCATGGGCCCTGCCACAACAGAATAATGTTAGAAAATATCAAGAACAATAATCAATAAATGATGTAAAAATAACATGATGAAAAGACCTTAAATTATAAAAATATTCACGTCAAAATTATTTCAACAAAATTTTGACAAAATGATAAAGGTGAGCCATGTCCCCGGCAATGGTGCCTTTTGATGAGTGTGAAATCTACCTCTTTATGAATATAAAATTGTCGTAGTACATGAGGCGGATTTCGGTCATGCAATGAATATTTTACTTGGCAAGTTTACCAAGGTCGAACTCAGGGACACGAACCTCTTCATCTATTTATCAAATTTATCGATTAATTGGTGTGTGAGTATCTTCTAGTTTTAAGTCTTCATGCAGAAGCTCAATAAAATGATACGTAAGGTAGATGAAACAATGCACAGATGAGAGATGCATGCAAATAATACAAGTACAATGCCATGCATAGAAGAGACGCAATTTTTATTTATTTTTATGCAAGTTAAATGAGATGCAAAGCATGCACAAAATTAAGTGGAAGCAAATAAATTTATGCGAGATATAATGTCCCATGAAATCAATCCCCAAGCATCGAAAACATCGACAATCTGAATGAACATTAAAGGTATGGAATCTTTAGCTGTAAGGGTCCCTTTCAAACTTTGACAGTCAGTGCATCGCTTGACATATGATGCGGCATCCTTAAATAGTGTAGGCCACCAGAGGCCACACTGCAATACTTTCGATGATGTTCTATCTCCAGAGTGGTGTCCACCATATTCGAGCGAATGACAATGCTCGAGGACACTATGATGCTCCTCCTGAGGGATACACCCGCACCAAATGCAGTCCGCTCCTTCCATGAATAAGAGAGGATCTTCCCATTGGTAAAAATGAATAGTAGACAAGAACTTGTCCTTATTGGTCTTCGTCAAATCTTGTGGGACTACACCGGAGATGAGTTAGTTCACAATATCGGCATACCAAGTGAGTGAATCCACGGCTAGAATCAACTCGTTAGGAAAGGTGTTTGTGATGGGTGCACTGCTCAGTGGAGGTCCTTGCTGCTCAATTCTGGAGAGGTGATCTGCTACCACATTCTGAACCCATGGCTTGTCTTTGATTTCCAAGTCGAACTCCTGATGAGAAGGATCCATCTGATCAGTCTAAGCTTGGCATCCTTCTTCTGCTGTAAGTATCGGATAGTAGAGTGGTCAGTGTAGATGGTGACTTTAGATCCAAGCAAATAGGAACTGAACTTCTCAAGGGTGAATACCACAACCAGCAATTCTTTCTCTATCACAGTGTAATTTCTTTGTGCTTCGTCTAATGTCTTGCTGGCATAGTAAATAGCATAGGGTGTCTTGTCTTTCTGTTGTCCTAGAATATCCCCAACTGCAAAGTATGACGCATCTATCATGATCTCAAAAGGGAGAGACCAATCCGGTGGTTGTAGGATGGGAGCTTAAGTAATGAGCTCCTCTGATTAAATGAAAGGAGGACCTGCTGATCAACATTGAACTCAGTCTCTTTGCACAATAATTCTATGAGAGGTCAGGCAATGCGGTTGAAGTCACGAATGAATCTTCTGTAGAAACCCACATGCCTCAAGAATGATCTCACATTTTGGATTGTCTGAGGTAGCTTTATATTGGCAATCACATCTACCTTCGTTGGGTCGACCTCATGCCACGTTTGGAGTCGACGTGACCCAGCACAATCCCTTCTGTGACCATGAAGTGGCTCTTTTCCCAAGATAGCACGAGATTGACTTCATCGCATTTCTGAAGTATTATGTCCAAGTGCTCAAGACAGGAATCAAAGTTGTCACCATAGAGCCCTTTTATGGTGATAGCCCGACTTCTTAGTCCTAAGAGCGTTTGGTCCAAGTGGACACTTTGAAAATGGTTGGGAGCGCTCGCCTTTGGTGGAAGCTCTTTTGAATTTGACTTTGAAGGGTAGAGCTTTTATTTGAATATATTTCTTTCTTTTCTCTTCTTTTATTTTTGGCTAGCTCCACTGCTTTTACCAAAAGTTGGCGTACACTGATCAACAATTAAATTAGATTTCATCATACCCTGGAACATAGGTTAATATAAAACGATAGCATGCAAACTTGTTCACATACTGGCTAGGGTTTTGCTGACACTAGAGTTTCTTGAAGCCTTCATTAACTTTATCCCATCCTCGAGCATCATTAGATCTGGTCTAGACTCAAATCACCAGTCCTGGTTACTCAAGTGATAACTCAACTCATCCCATCAATCATGCAGTTGTGAATGTGTTGTGTTGATCATATTCTTTAGAAGATAGAGATGAAGAGTGCAATATAGCGCTCAAATCTTTCAAACTAGGGAAGTGTAGATTATTAAGTTTAAAACCCTAATGACTAAGGCTGGCTAACTCAGACTCTCAAGATCTCAGAAATCAAGTGTCCTAAAATCCTCAAGCCTTAAGAGAATGTGAATGTGTCAGGAATACACCAACTCCTCGGTTAGTGATTTTTGTGATTGTTTTATCTTTTTGCAAATTTTATGAGTTTTAATTTCCCACTTTTTTAATTACTTTGAGAGACGAACACTGGCCCAAGCTCATATGAATAGTTGTGTCTACTCCCAGCCAGTATGGGTATAAGTACGGACCGTTAGACGGACCTGTGTTACTTAAGGATGGAGCCATAGACAGTGTCCTCTAAACCACCCACTCTGCTAAGGGAGATCAAAGTTCCCTCACTGAAGAGTAGCTACTCATTTTTAAGCCTAGTATTCAGAGTCTCTACTAAATAAACTTTTTAGTTTTTCATATTTTTATGGAATTTTGAAAAAGGTTAATTTTAATTACAAAAAGTTAATCCATAGATTTTTCAAAAGATTTTTACAAAAAAAATTTACAAAAATCAGTTCACGGGTCAACTAAAACCAAGCCCAAAAAGTTTTAAAACATGAGCTATGGCTAATGTATATATACAATAATATACAGTATACCCCTCTATACTTAGCTTTTGATATGTCCTCCTAGCACAAGTGATATAAAGCCATAGCTCCGGTTAAATACAAGGTGATATAGAGGAACTGATTGTAGGGTCCCCCTATACTTAAGTCTAAATGACCTAAGTGTAAGAAGACTGATAGAGCGAAGGATGACTTAGTCGGGTCCCCCTTATACATAGGCTGAAAGTAGCCTAAGTAAAGGATGCAGAATTATTGAGTTGGGGAGTTGTTAGGGTTAGGGGGTGTATTCATACAGATGACATGGGGATGGGGGAGGGGATGAATTTTTGCAGGGGGTAGGGGGGTGTGTGTGAATATACAGAATATTGAGGGAGGGGGTGGATATACATAGTACATGTGAATGTGGGTGTGGGGGGGTAGATCATCTAGTGATCTTCTCTCTCTCTCTTCCTTTTTTTCTTTTTCCCTTTTTTTACATGCACGAGCCCTCGAATGAGGACCGCTTGAAATGCACATGATACATTTTTTTACTACAGAATGCACGAATGAAAGTATTGACTAAAGTTCTCAGAATCCTCCTTGATTTTCTTTTGCGGCCTTCTCAACAGGAGCTCCAACTCCACGCCTCTATGGGTCTCAAGCATCCTTGATTTCCATGGGCCCTGCCACAACAGAGTAATGTTAGAAAATATCAAGAACAATAATCAATAAATGATGTAAAAATAACATGATGAAAAGACCTTAAATTATAAAAATATTCACGTCAAAATTATTTCAACAAAATTTTGACAAAATGATAAAGGTGAGCCATGTCCCCGGCAATGGTGCCTTTTGATGAGTGTGAAATCTACCTCTTTAAGAATATAAAATTGTCGTAGTACATGAGGCGGATTTCGGTCATGCAATGAATATTTTACTTGGTAAGTTTACCAAGGTCGAACTCAGGGACACGAACCTCTTCATCTATTTATCAAATTTATCGATTAATTGGTGTGTGAGTATCTTCTAGTTTTAAGTCTTCATGCAGATGCACAATAAAATGATATATAAGGTAGATGAAACAATGCACAGATGAGAGATGCATGCAAATAATACAAGTACAATGCCATGCATAGAAGAGACGCAATTTTTATTTATTTTTATGCAAGTTAAATGAGATGCAAAGCATGCATAAAATTAAGTGGAAGCAAATAAATTTATGCGAGACATAATGTGCAACTATGCCCTAAATTAATCACATTCATGAGCAATCGATTAAGGGTAAATTTTAGTGCAAAATCGAGCATTAAAGATGATTAATGGCAATGAAATGAAAGATCAATAGATGCTATGTATCACCAAAATTTAGTGCATTCAATTTGGTATTAAATTAGGAATTAAATTATGCAATTAGAAAGAGGGTAAAATTTGCAACAAAATGACATTGAAATCATGTGAATTGAACTTAAGATGGTCAAGATATTAAAGAAACCATTCAAGGACATAAATGTAATAAAAATGTGAGGAAAAATAAAAGATAAATAATCAAAAATAGGCCCATGGAGGGACCTATTTTCAATTACAGGAAACCGACGGAGGACTTGTATAATTTATCCTTTTGCGCGAGGGCATCTTTGCAAATATCGAAACTCAATGGGGTTTTCTTGCAAAATGTCTAGGCACGCACATGAGGCATGCGCGCCAGGACTTAGATGTAATTCTAAGAACTTTGGGTGCTTTCTGCAAAATACCAATCCCCTCGCGTGCTATGCACGCGAAGAGCCAGGCTCGGGGGAGGCGCAGCTTCGAGAATGATGTGGCATAATCTGATGCTCTGTGAGAGGGCGGCTTGGTATCCAATCCTGCAGCTTCGGAGAGGTGACGTGGCATGACCTAGGTAGTTGAATGGCCACAACGAGGTGCCCTCCAATGGTACCTAGTCTTTTGCTCTGCCGAGGCGAGCAGTGGCATAGGCTGGTCTCCAGCGAGCTCCCTAGAGCCCCGTCGGGCTCCCCCGTGTTTGTCGAAGATCCGTAGGCCTTCGTGGCTACTTGGCGAGCATCGCTGGCGATCGGAGATGCTTCCAAGATAGCTGAAGGTGGTGGTCAACGTAGCCTCACCAGAGATGGAGGTCAAGATCTGAGATGAAGTGCACGCTCAGGCCATTGAAGCATTCGAGTCCTGGTTGGAGCAAGGAGGAAGAAAGGGCCGGAGCAGACGGCTTGGGCTGAGATCCATAGAGGATCTCAGGTCATCGCACGACCTGCACATCCACTGCGGAGTGCTCAGCTGGGTGGAGCTGCTGTGACATAGCCATGGTGGCTATGGGTCGACACCGGGCAAAGAATCGTCGTCGCCTTGACAAACCGCTCCTCCGCTGTCATCGGAGGGGAGGGGGAAGCTGGGATATTGCCTAGAAGTGATGGGCGAAGGTTATCGATGGCGGAGATGGAGTTTTGTAGGAGGACAATATCGATGGTTTCATGGTGTAATGGTGGCGTTAATAATGGTTGGTGGAGTGATGGGGGAAGGCGTTGGGGGTTACGCAAGGGAGTCGGAGGAAACAGCTACCTGGGGTGACGTTTAGGATGTACGTAGGTGGTCAGAGCAGGGGACTATAATTTGAAGGGGGCGGGGTTGGTCGTAGGTGTAATGCTTGGGGAAGGAAGCACGCGGAGGTAGGAGATGAAGCAGTGGCTGTTGGATTTCGTGATCCAACGGTCTTGGAAGGGGGCGCGGGCGAACGGTTGAGATCAGATCATCAGATGTGATCTAGTGGTGGAGGTAGAGGCAGTGGCGAGTGTTCCAGATGGGACTTGGAGTCCCATCCTATGGTGGGGTGAGCGAGTGATGTGGCGAGAGCAGCGCTGAAGGATAGGAGGGAGATCGGGTGGTTTAGGTTAGGGCAGGTAGGGACAGATGAGATTGCATCTGAAGATAGTATCTAACGGCTAGAAGCGAATGGAAGGAGGACGGCTGCGATGGAGGTCGGTAGAAGCAATCCAACGGCTAAAAAGGAAGGTCGGGTGGCAGAAGGGAAGGTGGGCCACGTGTGCGGTCCAGAGGGTGCCATTTGGTTGCTCCAGAAAATCCAGAAAATATAAAAATAAAGAAAAATCCAGAAGAAATAGTTAAAAGCAAAATTAGGAAAAAGTCAAAACATGAAAGTTGTATATTTCGACGAGATCTATAAGTTTCATGATGGGAAAAAAAGTCGAAAGATGTCATTTATACAAAAGAGTATTTTTGGGTGCATTTTTAAAAGGTAAAACACAGCTTTGGGGTTTTGAGATTTTTTTGTATTTTTAATTGTTTTAAAGGTCCAAAAAAATGTATACAATATTTATTCCAATTTTTAGGGGTTTTAAATAAAATAGAAATTCAAAAAAAGAGGTTAGTAATTAAGCACAATAAATATAGTTTAATAATACACAGTTTATATACAAGATAATAGTAATGAATTAATTGTGATTTTTATTGAAATGTTTAAGCTAGGAGATTAATATGTGGATTTTAACATGATGAATCTGAGATTCATCAATGCTATGCACAATGCAGAAAATATTTTTGTGATGCAATTTTCAAACTTTGATCTTTTTATGGATTTTTTAAAAAGGTTTTGCAAAATTTTATGCAATTTTTCAAAAAGATTTTGCAAACATTTTTGGGATTTTTCGATTTTGCAAATGTTTTTGGGACTTTTCAAAAGAAAATATTTAGGAATAAAAGATAGGTACAAAACATTTACACGGGGATGCATCAATTATTGACAAAACTTGGGTTTTTAAGAATTTATGAAAGGGATATGTTATTAATTTGATAGATATATAGTTAATAAAGAATTTTGGTGTGATGTATATACTCCTCTAACTTATTTCAAAATGATTTTTCAAACAATTTTGAAAACTATAGTCCAAAATAATTTTTACAAACATATACAAGCATTTAAAGATCATTTTGTAAAGGTTTTTAAATAGTATATATAGATTTTTCAAATATTTTTGCAACCATTTTCCAAACCATTTGCAAATAGGTTTTCAAAATATTTTTATTTCACACTAAGAAAAGAATTTTTTACAAACCAAACATTTTTATAAAGGTTGAATTTTTTTACAAAATATTTTTTCAAACAGTTTCCACAAGATTTTTCAAATAGATTTTCAAACTCTTTTTCAAACATTTTGCAAAACATTTTTACCTGATTTATTAATCAGTATATACAAAAAGAATTTGATGAATAATAAACATATTTTTATTAATTAATTTTAATGAATTTTATATGTTTGTATAAAAATAGTAATTTAGTCATATTTATTAAAAATACGAAAGTACGAGTTATGGCTAAAGTATATACAGAATATATACGACCCCTATACTTATCTTGAGCTATGTCCTCATAGATCGGAGAGAAAAAGAGAAGACATAACTCATGCGAAGTATAGAGAAGCCTATACTACAATGACTAAATAATAAATGAACAAAAGAATCCAAAGAATGAGAACTCGGTCCTCCCCCCTATGCTAGGATCAAATAATCCTAGGTATAGTAGATTATATCTACATTAGGGTGGGTTGAGGGTGGGAATGAACAACTCAATGATTCAATCTGTCTCCCCCTATACTTAGGGTAAGATATCCCTAAGTATAGACAGGAATATCAACAATAGAGGAGACATGTAGTGAGACAAAGAATGAACAAGTTACATCACCCATCGCCCCATAAGTATAGAAGCAATGAATGAGGAAAACGGAGCAGAAAATACAAAAGAAAATAAGAAAATAAGAAAATAAGCAAACTAAAGGAAAAGTTTTTTAGTGGCATTATCTGAATCTTGTGATGTTGCTAAGGTTGCGGATGCTCCTTCCCTGTGTATCACTTGGACAGAATTGACAATGGCCAAGAAAGTTTCATGCTCGAGGTAAGGCTTCAGTAACTAACTGTTGAAGATAAACGGTTGTGCGACAGGAGATAATTCTGATATCATAATGCTTTTGTTATCGTGCACTTGTTGCACTCTGAATGGCCCTATCCATTTACTCTTTAATTTTCTCGGGAATATCTTCAACTTTGCGACGAATAGCCATACTTTATGTCCAGTTTCGAAGGCCTTTTGTCTGATGTGCCGGTCATGCCAGCGTTTAACCTTCTCCTTGTACATCATTGTGTTATCATATGCATAGTCTCAGAATTCGAAGAGCCTGTTCACATCCTCTTTTCTTTTCTTACCACCTTTTTGTGAGTCCAAATTGCAAATGTTGAATGCCCACAATGATTTACAAATTAACTCTACAGGCAGATGACATGGTTTTCTGTATACAAGATGGTAGGGCAACATGCCCAAGGGAGACTTGTAAGCGGTTTTGTACGCCCAAAGGACTAGTCCAAGAGTTGGGACCAATTTTTCCTGTCCAGCTTCACAAGCTTCTACAGGATCTCCTTGATTTCTCTATTTGATAGTTTAGCCATGCCATTGGTCTGTGGATGATAAGGAGATGTGATTCGATGCTCGATGCCATACTCCTTCGTTAATTTCTTGACCTCTCTATTAATGAAGTGACTTCCCCCATCTGATATCAGTATCTTTGGAATCCCAAATCGTGATATGACGCTCTCTCTCAAGAACTGACTCAATTTGTGGCTGTCTAAGGCTCGAGCATGGATAGCTTTAATCCAGTGATTCACGTAGTCAACGGCAAGAAGGATGTGCCCGTATCCCTGACTGTTGGGAAAGGGTCCCATGAAATCAATCCCCAAGCATCGAAAACATCGACAATCTGAATGAACATTAAAGGTATGGAATCTTTAGCTGTAAGGGTCCCTTTCAAACTTTGACAGTCAGTGCATCGCTTGACGTATGATGCGGCATCCTTAAATAGTGTAGGCCACCAGAGGCCACACTGCAATACTTTCGATGATGTTCTATCTCCAGAGTGGTGTCCACCATATTCGAGCGAATGGCAATGCTCGAGGACACTATGATGCTCCTCCTGAGGGATACACCCGCACCAAATGCAGTCCGCTCCTTCCATGAATAAGAGAGGATCTTCCCATTGGTAAAAATGAATAGTAGACAAGAACTTGTCCTTATTGGTCTTCATCAAATCTTGTGGGACTACACCGGAGATGAGGTAGTTCACAATATCGGCATACCAAGTGAGTGAATCCACGGCTAGAATCAACTCGTTAGGAAAGGTGTTTGTGATGGGTGCACTGCTCAGTGGAGGTCCTTGCTGCTCAATTCTGGAGAGGTGATCTGCTACCACATTCTGAACCCCATGCTTGTCTTTGATTTCCAAGTCGAACTTCTAGATGAGAAGGATCCATCTGATCAGTCTAGGCTTGGCATCCTTCTTCTGCTGTAAGTATCGGATAGTAGAGTGGTCAGTGTAGATGGTGACTTTAGATCCAAGCAAATAGGAACTGAACTTCTCAAGGGCGAATACCACAACCAGCAATTCTTTCTCTATCACAGTGTAATTTCTTTGAGCTTCGTCTAATGTCTTGCTGGCATAGTAAATAGCATAGGGTGTCTTGTCTTTCTATTGTCCTAGAATATCCCCAACTGCAAAGTATAACGCATCTATCATGATCTCAAAAGGGAGAGACCAATCCGGTGGTTGTAGGATGGGAGCTTAAGTAATGAGCTCCTCTGATTAAATGAAAGGAGGACCTGCTGATCAACATTGAACTCAGTCTCTTTGCACAATAATTCTATGAGAGGTCAGGCAATGCGGTTGAAGTCACGAATGAATCTTCTGTAGAAACCCACATGCCTCAGGAATGATCTCACATTTTGGATTGTCTGAGGTAGCTTTAGATTGGCAATCACATCTACCTTCGTTGGGTCGATCTCATGCCACGTTTGGAGTCGACGTGACCCAGCACAATCCCTTCTGTGACCATGAAGTGGCTCTGTTCCCAAGATAGCACGAGATTGACTTCATCGCATTTCTGAAGTATTATGTCCAAGTGCTCAAGACAGGAATCAAAGTTGTCACCATAGACAGAGAAATCTTTCATAAACACCTTGAGAAAACTGCCTATCGTCTCGGAAAAACTGCAAGCATGCATCTGTGGAATGTCGCAGGTGTGTTGCACAGTCCAAAGGGCATTCGTCTGAAAGCATAGGTGTCGAACGTGCAAGTGAAGGTAGTCTTATCTTGATCTTCTAGGGCGATTGCCACCTAGTTGTACCTGGAGTATCCATCCAGAAAGTAGAAGAACTCCTTTCCGGCTAGTCTTTCCAAAACTTGATCAATGAACGGTAAGGGGAAGTGGTCCTTCTTAGTTGTTGCATTAAGGTGGCGGTAGTCAACACATACACGCCAAGATGTCGATAATCGAATAGATATCTCCTCTCCTCTGTCATTTGTAACCACGGTGAGCCCGGATTTCTTCAGAACTACATGTAGCAATCTCACCCATTTCGAAACGGAGATGGGATAAATGAAGCCTACGTCACACCATTTTGTGATTTCCTTCATGACAATGTCCCGTAAATTTGGGTTCAGTCTTCTTTGGAACTCTCAAGATGGCTTGGCATCTTCTTCCAAGTAGATATGATGTGAGCATAGGGTAGGATTGATCCCACAGAGGTCTGAGACATGCCAACCAAGTGCCTCGAGAAGCCGAGATTCTTGATCCGGAGTCAGCCTGTTGCTGATGATGACCGGATACATGTTATCTGCACCTGTAACGAAATCATACTTAAGGCCTGCCGGAAGTGGCTTTAATTCTGATTCTACTATGGCATGTTTCCCAGTCACTTTAAAACTGTTCTGGTAGGCGGATGATCTGACATGACTTTAGAGGTGCTGCTCACCTCAGTGGCTTGTTGTTTCACTAACAATGTGTCGAATAGATCTGCAATAGATTCATCATGTTTGGGCTAGAAGGAATCCTCTAAGTCAAAGAGATGATCAGCAAATTGGACTATGTCTTCCAAGTGCCATCAAAGCTTGTATCGACTGTACTTTCCCAGTCTTCCTCAGGAGAGAGGATTTCTAGGGTCCAAGTGTTATATAAAGAGAGTTATGCATCTCTGATCTCTGCAATAAAATCACAGTCTACTCCAGGCGATGTTGTATGACGTCCATCAGATATGACTTTCGGCTCGCTGACCATGTCGATTGTAACTTTGTGATTGCTTGAGATGAACGTGATCTTTCCAAACCCATAGTCAAATACGGCCTCTACAGTACGTAGGAATGGCTGTCCAAGAATAATAGGGATCTGAAGTAATGGTGCAGGAGAGTCCGTATCAAGGACCACAAAATCAACAGGAAACTGTATAACCTGCACCTTTACCACAATGTCTTCTAACAAACCTCGGGGTCGATTGATGGATCGATCCACGAACTGAAGGATCATGCATGTATGCTTCAATGGACCCAGCCCGATTGCAGTAATGACGAGGGCAAGAGGTTGATGGAAGAATCGCTCTCAAGAAGGGTTCGCTCGAAGACTTGGTCGAAAATTTTGTATCTGGTCAAAGTGACCCTTTGTCTTGCTTCTTTTGCGAGAGATTGTTGATGGATGCTTTTGTGGCCATGGTAAGGACATGCTTCTCCACTTGTTGGTGTTTGTTGTTATGGGTTGGTCGACGCTTGTTTGCACAAGCCTCCTTCAAGCCTTTCTTTATAGTGGGCATGTATTCCATGGCTTTCATCAATGATCTCAACCGTCAAATTGCTAAGAATATCCACAACTCCATGATCAAATAATGCACTTTTTCATTTTTTTCCATTTTTTTGGATTTTTCTATTGCATCAGGAAAAAGAATATTTACAAAGCTGAAATCAAAAGTATTGTTCTTATTTATAATAAAATTCTTGTCTGCAATATTCTATACATTCGGATCACAAAAAGGTGTACAAGCTGGAGATGAAGGTATTGTTGCTGGTGGACAAGCAAAAAGCGCGGTCTCTGCTCCATCAACTGGCATTTGATCGGTTGCTGGTGCTGGATCCTCCATGGCTGATGCAGTTTTGCATCGATTGTAATTATCTTTTTGGTTTTTTTTAATTTTTTTGATTTTTTGTTCTTTTTATTGGTGTAGATGGGGGTGGGTGGCAGCTGACATGGCTCCTGATAACCGCACTTTATCGAGGGTCTAAATACGTCGCTGTGGCGACCCACAATAAAATGTGATTAATCAACAATGAACCCACAATCAAATATCAATCAATGAAAAATAAGTGTGGAGTCAAATTTATTTTTAACTCTGCACAAATGGTGTATAGTGACAAGTATGCAGAGAGTTCGAACACAGGGAGCAAACAAGGTAGTTCAAGCAAGTGCTAAAGTGTGTGTGTGTGATGTGTCTACACTAAGCAATCAAGCAAAGGGAATGTTTTTGTGGGTTTTTAGTTTTTAATTTTTTTTAATTTAATTTTTAATTTTGTATTTTGATTTTTAATTTTCTGATTTTTATAATTTATATTTTATGTATTTTTTTTTCAATATTGGAAAGTAAAGACAATATAATAAAAGGCAAGGTAAAATATTTATAAAATGGTGCAAAAATAACCAAAAATTCAGAAATAAATTGTTTTTAATATTTTTAGGATTTTCTACTGTTTTTGTGATTTTTGGGGATTTTTCAAGGTGTTTTTGGTATTTTTAAAAGCTGAAATAAGGCAAAACAGTGGAAATAATGCTGGCTGTGATAAAAATGAGAATTAAAAATAGCAACCAGTAGCTAAAAATTTTCACACTATTTTTCAAATAAAAAGAACAAAATAAGGAACACACAGAACCTGAGTTTATAATTTTTGGACTTTTCTACTATTTTATATATTTTTTTGAAGTTTTTGAGTGTTTTTCAATTTTTAGTGTTTTTCTTTTGAGATTTTTAATGATTTTTGGACTGACACTAAAATAGGTAAAAATAGACACTAGGTAATTATTTTGGAATTTTTAGAGGTGTTTTAATATTTTTTTGGTATTTTCTAAGCTAGACAGTACACAAAAAGCAAGTTTTCGATTTTTAATAAATATGAAAATAAAGTAAAATCAAAAAATAAATATGTGGCGTCAAAGTACACATGTCCAGGAGCTTAAACCTATTTTTGTGGAATTTTTGGAGTTAAAATGATAGGTTAAATAAATACATCAAGCATCCTATCAATAAACAGGCCTGGCAGGAGCATAAACGTAAATAGGCAAAATCCCAAGGGTGATCATGCAATTTGCACCAAAACTTGCAACTGAGTAAAATATATTATGGACCAAAAGCCAATACCCTAAATCCGCTAGGGCTCGATTGCAAAATTCCCCAAGCTCACGTGCGTTGCACGCGCCTGGGAAGGATGTGTAAGCAAATATTCAAAAGCTCAGGGCAAAAGTGCAATTTTTCCCACAAAATATATATTCAATAAAATATTTTCTGGACTGAAAATCAAAATGCCAAAACAACGCGGGCCTTGCCGCAAAACACCCACGCGCACGTGCCACGCACGCGCGCTTGGCTGGCAAGGGCTGCAATGTAATCTCGAGAACTAGAGGGGGTTTTCTGTAAATATGACAAAAACAATTAAACGGCAGATGAATGTTTACGGTCTAAATATTAAGTACAAAAATGTCGCGGGTGAAATACGCAAAATACCCATGCTATAGGCTGATCCCACGGTAGCTGATCGTTCACTTATGACACGTGGCGGCCTAGCAGCTCGCGATGACGGTTCGCATCCTACGGACCAGATTAGAAGATGCTGAAGATCGGACGGTCGGGCCCTTGCAAGATCGGATGGCTGCTGCTTTGTCTGGGGTCCCCTCGATGATCGAATGGCCACGGACTAATCAGGAAGAACAGCCAAGAACTCGGAAAAACCGAGCTTCAAACTGCCCTCCTGATTGATTCTGGCCTCCTGAGAAGCTCGGAGAGGATGCCCAATGCTCCTGTGGAGGTCCTGAAGGTCCTGGAGGTGGCAAAAAGGGCCGGCACCCCTCGAAACCACCTCACGACGTCACGGTAGCGGGAAAGCTCCAGGAGGGTCCGGCGACCTTAAAAATTCTCTCCAGGCATGCATTCACGCTCTGTACCTGCAAAACGTTGTTAAGGAGGGCGAGGGCAAAGTGCCTCGCCCCTCCTGGCAGCTGGAGAAGGCGGAAAACAGCGAGATGAGACTTGCCGGAGCGAACTCCGGCGAGGGAGGGCTGGCGGTGATTAGATGGGTGATACTCGAGATGGAAGGGTGGAAGATGCTCCTACTTCTACCAGATACATAAAGAAAACAAGAAAAAGAAAAGAAAACAGTACCTCAGAGCAAGGTGCTCGAGGTTTGATACCTCACGGCGGCGCAGCCGCCGGAGATGGCTGGGACGCGCCTCGGCCCTCCGCTGCACCTCGACGAGGTCGGGGATCAACCCCCTGTCACCGGGGATCCCTGGCTAAGCCTCGGATGTCTCAGCTTTGGTCAAAGGATGTCCAAAAAAAGAAGGGAAGGGATGGGGTTGGTTTTGAAGGATGGTGGTCGAGGCACCTTGATCGAGGATGAACGGGCTACACAGTGACGGTCTGCTCGAGGAAGAAGATGGGCGTGATAGGTGGATTGTAGGGGAGCAACTTTGCAGAAGGGAGCGACCCCAAAGGGTGAAAGGGTAGCCTGCGAAAAACCCGAGAAGGTGGGCACTCGAGACGAACCAGGAGGCATAGACCTGGGGTCAGGGAGTTGACCCCAGGTCAACGGATGGCGTGGCCTGATTGGGCCACGTCATCCGCAAAAAGACAAATTTTAAATAAAACTTTTGTAAATTGAATAAAATATACAAATATATTTTTATTTTATTTTTCTGATATTTTTTGTATATTTAATAAAATACAAGTATGTTTTGTATAGGTATATATATAGGTAATGTACCAATGTGTTGAATATATACAAATATTTTTATTTGTATTTTATTTATGTTTTTCTTCTGATTTAAATGCACATAATTATTATAAGTAATATTTACAACATTATAAAAATATAAAAATATAAAAATATAAAATAAATAATAAATTGAATATTTTAATATGTACAAGTATACAATGAGGGTCCAAAAGTCAACTTTCAAACCGTAGCTCCGCCAAATGCGAAACCACCACCATTAAATAGATTATTTTATTCTATATACAATTAAAGGTGAGTACGCTGCATTTGGAGTTTTTATTTGTGAGATACGGGTCTGGGAAGTTGGCATTCTGGAATTTTATTCAGACCATAACTTTTTATCTTTGTATTATTTTTCAGTGAAATCAATTTTGTATTTTTCTTTATTAAATTATCTACAACTTTCATGTACAAAGTTCTTTATTTGGTGTATAAAAAGTGGAATCAAAAAATAGGTCCCAAAATGAATAAAGAATGAATAGAATGTATGGGTATTTTATTTGTGTTTTGGCCCTTATCTCCCCCTACTTTATTCCTTGTCGACCTATTCATCAAGATGCCTAGGTCTCGGGGGTTTTGGGTCATAAAATATTTACAATATTTTATTCTTTTTCTTTTCTTTATTTATTCTATAATTTTGGCTTTAATTACATTGATTTATACACAAATATGATGCACATGCATGGATGCTAAGATGCTCTATTTAAGGGTATTTACAGGCATTTGCTAGGGTTTTTGGTGCCAAAATGATAGAATAAAGATGATGAAATGTGGATTCATCATCCCCCTATACTTTACCTTTGCTAGTCCCTAGCAAACACTTATGCAATAAGTGCAGAAAAAGAAAAATAAAGAAAAGAAAAAGAAGAACTTGGATTTTATCTGATTATCAAACTTGTCTTCGCAAAATCAAAGTTTGGAGCTTAAGTCGGACCTTTGGAATTTTAGTGCGGGCGGAACCTTATTGAGAACCGAATTTGAAATCCAACAGTCCCTGAGAATCCCAAAACTCTGCCCAAGTCTTCTCAATAGCCAGGTCAGAAATACTTCAACTCATACGCAAACCCTTACGACTATGAATCTGACTTGTACAGTGTAAGTGATGGTGGCTCTCCCCAACTAGAATGACAAAGAGACTGACTTCTCCCAGTACGACAACCCAATGATTCCCCAATCCAATAACTCCATCCTCGAGGAGCAGGGTATTCCCTTCTAAGTTCAAGTGGCAACCAGCTCAAGAGGAGGGGGTGAAGAGAAGAATGGATGGTAGCCAGTGTAGCTACCTATCCGAGGATGCAAGACCAGTGTAGTCAAGTCATCCAGCTGCAGGCTCACATGATATGACTTTGGAACTCAAGCTTGCTTATTGACTTTACAACATATGTACATACTTTGCAGGCTTTTTATTTTTGTACATGCCTGAACTTTTTTTTTTTGAAATACTATTCACAGCAGCATTTACATAAGGAGTTTTTCCTCTTGAGCCAGTAGACTATCCCTCTTTTGAAGTTTTATCGCAACCCACAGCCTCCTGTCTTTAGACTTCTTAATCACTGGACGGGTTGGGGTGCACTTCCCTCCCTAGAGGAGGACAAATGTTTCCACTTGTGTGCGTCTCATACCGGCAAATCCAATCCCCTCACCACTCCAACTGAGTTGAGCCATGTGAAAGGTGCAGGTGTCCAAGTTAGGTCATTATCAACAAGAGTCGTGCGTGTGCTCCGAAATACTCTACTTAGGCAGTCAAGAATCCATTGAACTAAGTCTCGTGATCCTCAAAGAATTAAGTCAACTAGACCTGAAGTACCTCAAACCCAGTTCCTATAAGGTTCCTGTTATTAGGTAGATTTAAGGTCCAATCAAGCTCCAATCTCCGGATTTTATTTAGACTTGTTCAACTATCAACTCAATCCGAAAAATGCTCATGCTATGCAATGCAATGCAGAAAATATTTTTGTGATGCAATTTTCAAAGGTTTTGATCTTTTTATGAATTTTTGAAAATATGATGATGATGCATATGCAGATGCATTTTTTGTGTTTTTCAAAGATTTTTCAAATGCTTTTGGATTTTAATTTTGCAAATGTTTTTGGGAATTTTGAAAACAAAAAGATTTTGGCTAAAAGCTAGGTTAAAAATATGTACACGGGAGTGCTTCATATATAAACAAGAAGTGGATTTTAGAATTTACACGGGTAAGTGGTCAATTTTATACATATATACATAAGATGGATTTTTGTGTGATGTGTATATTCCTCAAACTTATTTGAAAACAATTTTACACCAATTTTTGAAAACTATAGTCCAAAATAGTTTTTACAAACATTTTACACACATTTGAAAATCATTTTGCAAAGGTTTTCGAAACAGTATATATAGATTTTTCAAAAACATTTTTGCAACCATTTTTCAAACCATTTGCAAATCATTTTTCAAACATTTTATTTCACACAAAGAAAATAAATTTTACAAACCACACATTTTTACAAAGGTTGAAAACATGCAACAAAATATTTTCAAAATAGTTTTTCAATAAATGTTCACAAAGATTTTCAAACTATTTTTCAAACATTTTGCAAAGAACATTTTCACCTGATTTATTAATCAGTAAATACAAAAAGAATTTGAGGAATAACCACATCTTTTATTAAGGAATTTTAAAGAATTTTAAAGAATTGTTAGCCATATTATTACAAAAATACGAAAGTACGAGTTATGGCTAAAGTATATACGCAGTATATACGACCCCCCTATACTTAGCTGGAACTATGTCCTCATAGATCGGAGAGAAAAGAGAAGACATAACTCGTACTAAGTATAGACAAGTCTAAAATAATAAAGAATAAATGAATGAATCAATGAATGAGAAGTTGACTGTCCCCCCTATACTTAGGATCAAATAATCCTAAGTATAGCAGACTGTACACAAAGCAGGGAGGGTCAAGGGTGGGAATGAACAAATCGTACTCAGATTGTCTCCCCCTATACTTAGGGTAAGATATCCCTAAGTATAGACAAGAAGAGGAGACAATGGAGAAGATCGAAGAGAATAGATGACTCGAGGTGCCAACCCCCCTATACTTAGGATAAAGCACGTCCTAAGCATGGAAAACTGTCTACAAAGGCGGCACCTTTTTGATAGATAAAGAAGATAGAAAAGGAAAAGAAGAAAAGAAGAAAATAAGAAAATAAATCAACAGACAGCGGAGTGATAGATCGGAGGACATACACATCACTCCCCCTATACTTAGGGTAAAAGAAGCCCTAAGTATAGGTGATGAATCTCATATTCATCACTCTAAATCTCATTTATTAAGCTCAAATCCTTAAAATCAACAGCATTCTTGCATCTATTTTGCATAATTAGCATTCATGCATGTTTCCATAAGAATTGCATTTTAGCACAAAAATCTGCATAAAATAAGAAGCCAAAAATCCAAGCCAAAATGACCTGTAAATAAGCCTAACTTCCTGGATTTTTAACTCATTCATGCTAACTCCGAATAACTCAAAACCACTTCCACTATGTACATAGTACTAACAAGAATAAGGAAAAATACAAAAAATTAACTAACTCAAATAAGTGGACCAAAAACCCAAACCCTAATTTCAGGATTTTCGGACTAAAAGCCACATATCTCCCACATCCAGTGTTTGATTGAATCCTACTCACTTTTGAACTAATGTGCATTCCAATTACCTTCAAAACAAGACCAAGTTCAAGTGAATCGGAGCTCATATGTGAAAGTTGGGTTTTGGGCCTCTTTGTACATTGTATATTTTCGCGGTTTTAACCTTGTATTTTATGTATATATTTTCTTAATCAATAAAAAATCCAAAAAAATTAGAATTAAGTGTCTTTTATTTATCTTTGATTTTTCTATATTTTTCCGGATTTTTATCTTGTCTAAAAATGACATAAAAATTATAAAACCCCAAAAATCAAGGTATTCTATGAACATAGGATACCCCAAAAATTCACATTTGTGCAAATAATCGATTTTGGTTTTGGTGTCTTCATGAAAGTTGTAGATCTCATCGAGACGAGCAATTTTCGTGAAGAAAGTTTTTCGATCCGAGGTCATTTACTATTTATTTTTGATTTTACAAGTTAATTATTTTTTGAATTTTCTGGTGCTGACACGTGGCAGCACCTGGTGCCGCCACGTGTCAGCCATTTTTGACCTTATTATCTTCGGTTTTAATAAAAAAAAAAACCAAGCACGTGCTCCGCACGTGCCTCCCCAGGCACGTGCTCCGCACGTGCCTCCGCCTCTTCCCCCATCACCCGCCACGTGGCGCAACGGGCACCGTCCGATCGCGCGCGATCGGACGGCGCCTGTGCGTCGTCTTCCTCCGCCCTCCCCCTTTCCCAAATCGCCGCCGCCTGCGACTCTCGCCGCAAATCGCGGCCATCTCCGATCCTCGCACCTCCGCCGCACCCCGCAAATCTCGCGCGAATCCCGCCGCATCTATCATCGACCTCCCCGATCTCAATCAAATCGCCTCTCCCCCCCCCACGATTTTCTTCCATCGCCGACGAGACCCTAACCCTATAAAACCAACACCGCTGCCTCCTTCACCATCATCCGCCGATACCGCACGTCAACCAGCTCCGGGGTGACAGACCGGAGCTCCATCTTCCCCGGCGAGATCCGACGTCCTACCCGACGTCGCTGCAGCCCACGGCACTTCTTCTCCGCCGCACCTGCCTTCGCTCCGCCTCGGCGTCGAGCCCACTACGATATCTTCTTCTAATCCGACCTTCATCGACTCCTTCAGCCGCTCAAACCTCCGCAGCTTCGCCTCTCCGCTACTCCGCCATCATCCGCCGAACATCATCCTTAGAACCTCCTCCGGTAGTGACAGGACCGGCGAAGCCCTCTCCATCGGCGTGATCCGAGGTCTTCAGACCTCGTTGCAGCTCCGCCCCGAGCGCCGCTGCTCGCTCCGGCCTCGCCAACGCCGTCGAGCCGACTCCCTTCAGGTATACCCTCTCTCCCTCTCTATCTCTCCCTCTCTCTCTTTCTATCTCGCCTTCTCCGCCCCACGCCGTCGACACCACCGCCTCCCCCCGCTCCGCCACCACGCCGGCTCCGCCTGACTTCACCGACGCCCCCCAGCCGTGTGTCGGCCACGACCGTCTTCGACGACCACCGAGCTCATCCGCCTTGCGCCATCAAGCATCGCCACCTCCGCCATCTTCTCCAACTGACGCCACCGAACCACGCCTCCGCCTCTCCAGCTTCGCCTCAGCCACGACATCAACTGCTCCGCCGCACAGCCCAGTTATCATCGTCATCAACTTCCAGCTGCTGCGAACTCCGACGTTCACCGGCAGCCCCGCTCTTCCTTCGACGCCACCGGCCCTATCGCGCGCCACCGCCGAGGCTCACAACCGCCGAGGCACCACCACCGCCCCCTCGCTGGTCATCGCCACCAGTCCTCCGCCACAGCCGCCGGGGGCTCGAAGCTCGAGGCCCCAGCACGCGCGAAGCGCGTGCGTGGGGAACTTCCCCAGCAAGCAACCCCAGGGGTCACGTGCTGCGCACGTGCCCCTTGGGCAAATTACAAGAAGCCCCCTGAAGGACCCTCTATTTGCATTCCAGTCCCCGCCGACCAGAGGCACGTGCGGTGCACGTGCCCTCTGGTGATTTTTGCAGAAGTATCCCCCCTGGTTTTGGTAATTACACTTAAGTCCCCCACTGCAGTTTGCTTAATTTATTTATTTATTTATATTGCACTCATACCCCTGTGTTCCCCCTTAGTTTCGAACCTTCTCTCTACATTATTTTATCAATCTAAAAATAGCATGATGTTCGTTAATTAATTCTCTACTGTTTGACATCTTGTGGGTATTTTTCTGATTGATGGTTAATTAATAAATAATTATTTCGTGGAAAGTTGCATATTTTACCCATTTCTTGCTCTGAAATTCGTAGTTAATTAACCGTTGATTTAAAAATTCCCCAAAAATCACATATCGTAGAGATTAATTTGATTAACATTGTGCCCAAAAATCATTGCATTTGCATGCATCATTTGCCCTGTAAAAATCATTTTGTGCATTTCAATGTTTGATTTTTAATAGGTATTGAACCCCACATTTTTGAGGTCTAGGATTTTTCTAAGATCTATTACCTAGTGATAGATCTTAGATAATTTTAGTTCTCGAAAATAAGTAGGTTTAATATTTATTAAAATTAAATATTGAAAATTAATTTGTTTGCATTTAAAAATCCATAAAAAATTCATATTGCCTCCAAAAATTCCAAAAAAAGACCGCCTCGAAAACCGAACATGAACTTTGATAGACTTAATTCTAGGTTGTTCCTTTGCCTCCTTGTGATCGACCTTGGGACTTGCCCAAGTAAAACAAACATAAAACCACGAGATTAAAAAAAATTGAACATCATTTGTGGTATTTTCTTGACCGTTTCCGATTGCCGCCTACAACGCACAACACGATAAAAACAACTTCTTATTAGCAGCATTTACGGACACGTCAATAGGCAACAACAGGAGTGATGACACGGACGAAGAAAGAACACTCAACTCGTTTACCCCTCCTATACGTAGGACAAGGTACGTCCTAAGCAAGGCAAACACGAGAAATGGGTAGACGAGCAAAAACGGGAGATGGAAAGATGAACAATGGAGAATGTACAACAGAGGTGGATGTACATATGATCAAGAAGGTGGAAAGCAGACCTTCTTGCGAGACCGCTGAGGGATAGATTTAGTGTGGTGTATGTCGACATCGGGGTCCACAGCGGACGGAGGCCGATCAGGGTCGACACGGTGAAGGCCCTCAGTGGAATCAAAACGGAAAGGGACGAACTGATCGATGGAAGCAGTATGGCTAGGTTCTCCCTTGGTGGTCCTATGATGTGAAGGCACAGACAGGTGAGTGGAAGAAGTACGACTAGGTCCGGCCTTGGAAGTCTCGCAGATGTCAGAGTGGAATGGGACAAACTCATCATCCTCAGAAGAAGTGTAATCGGAGTCGTCCTGCGAGTCCTCGTCCAGGTCAAAATCAAAAGGAACGAAATCATCTGTGGAAGTATACGAACTCAGATCGTCCTCAAGACTCTCACCTGAATCCTTGTCTTCAACAAGAGGTCTGAATTTATCAAAATAAATGGCAGCATCATAACCGACCTCAATCATCTTCACTTGTGAAGGGCCAGGAACGGATTTATTAGTGGAAGTAGTCAAACTAGGTCCGTCCTGTCTAGTCTTACTCAAGTCATCTGTTGCCTTATGAGGTCTCTCAAAGTAATGGGCAACATCATAAACATCCTCAATTATCTTATCATCTGCCCTCTGATCAAATGGTTCAATCACATAAATACTCTGGATCTCATCAACACATCGCCACACACCAGGGGGAGGATCAGTGAGGTCCATGCTTTCCGACTTTCTCCCCTTTCGGGGGATCCGTCGGGGCTCATCAGGGATTGCTAAGGAAGTATCTCTAGTAGCATCAGGTTTGTCACAGGCCTCAGAGTCAGCTATGATCGGTGAAGGTGCATCAGGTGCAGGTCTCTGGTCAACTGTGGGTGCGGTGATCGACACTTCGTTCCCGTCAACAGGCCGGAAACGAACCTCTCCTGATCCATAATCAATAACGACCCTCGCAGAGGCGAGGAATGGTCGTCCCAGGATGATTGGAGATGGCTCCCCTGTGGAGTTCTCCATGGGCAACACGACAAAATCAACATGATGGCTAGTGCCCTGAATAGAAATAACGGCGTTTTCAAGGATACCCTTCGGCCTCTTGATTGATCCATCAGCAAACTGAATGATCATCCTGGTCTTCTTGAGAGGCCCTAAGTGAAGAGACTGTACCAGCGAGAAGGGTAATATGCTAATAGATGCACCGCCGTCCAGGAGAGTGCGATCACAAGGGTAGTCAGAGATGGTGCAAGTGATGAGAGGTGTAGCTGTGTTCTTCCTCTTGGGGACGGGACGGTGTGTGATGGCGAGGGAAGTGGCCATGGTCAGAATGTGACGCTCAGATCTGCTCCTACGCTTTCTCTTCTTGGGAAGAGGAGCAGATAATTGGGTCACTGGCCTGCTGAAGTGGGGCACGGATAATCTCATGAATGGCAGCCACCACTTCGGGTTCAGATAACATCTTTTTGAATTTTTGGACTTCCTCCATACAAGGGAGGAAGTCGGAATCAGCATATACACGAGGCATGCCAAGAGCAGTCTGTACAGTGGAATCCTCGGGGTCAAAGGTGGGACTGGATGTGAATGGGTGTGTGGTCCAGGGTTCTGGCAAGTGGACTCTCTCCTCAAAATCTTGATCAACCAAGTGTCTCCCGAAATCTTTTTGGATTTTTAAATTTTTCTCATTTTTTTGTATTTTGGGCGATTGCAAGCTCCCATGATCACCTACAAGTGAAGCTGTATTCCCGACGAAAGGAGCATTAATCTGATTCTTCCTCAAGAAAGTAATATCATCATTCATCAAATCAATGCGCTTTGTCATCCGATTCAAGATATCACTCATAGAGATCGAGGGAGGTGACTCCATCAGGTCAAGCTCGGGTGGATGTGAAGGTGGAGGTGGATAATACACAGGTGGAGGTGGAGGTGGGTAAAAATCCGAGTCGTGATACTGTGGCTGAGGCGGGTATGTACAAAAATCAGAAAAAATAGGAGGAGGATCCTCCTGATAAAGGGAGGTGGACCGGCTGGAGCGAGCGAGGGGTCCGCAAAGTCCGGATAAAATGCACTCCAGGGGTCCATCTCGAAAACAAAAGGAAGTGATTCGGGGGAGCACGAAGGTCAAGTCAAAAGAGTGAAGAAAAAGGCGCAAATGCGCAGGGATGATCTAGGACACACTCAAAACAATCACAAGCAAAAATGAAACAAGACAAACCCTCAATTCACCTACTCAACTCAGTAGAGACCGTAAAATGCGGTCTTTTAATCTTGTCTGTTTTAGAGTTAGGTGAGAAGTCAAAGAATTTCACACACACTTAGGGGCTTGATGGGATTTGGGCACTAATCCTTAAGGTGTGCGCGAGCAAATAAAAGCGAAGACAATGAGGGGATTACTCGCCCCAAGAGAATATTTTCTTTTTGGTCGATTTTAGGGTCGAGTAATATTAGCAGTCCCAATTTTATTGGTTGTCACTTTTTTTTGGATTTTTAGTAAAAATGCACGATCCTATCGGGGATTCAATTCCTTTACGATCCTAGGTTGGCAAAATCAGAGGTAGAGAGGCGGAAAAGCAATGCAAGCGACCAAAACGATGATGGATGCTAAAGCGTAAATG
Source organism: Ottelia alismoides (assembly GCA_037367405.1). Taxonomy (NCBI): domain Eukaryota; kingdom Viridiplantae; phylum Streptophyta; class Magnoliopsida; order Alismatales; family Hydrocharitaceae; genus Ottelia; species Ottelia alismoides. The sequence goes on along the minus strand of JAZKJV010007566.1, from coordinate 135,674 downwards.
CTCACCTTGCCTCCAGCACTCTACATGCAAGGATGCTCAGCAGGATTGAAATCTATCTAGATGCAAATGCAACACCGATGAAATCGCCCTAAGTTTCAGAAATTGCTATTAGCGGGAAGAACCACAAGTTGACCGCCAATCCTCAACCCTAGAGTCCGGTCTAGGCTCACCCCTCCTCTGTGCTCAACACACTTGAGCTTAGGAGAAAGCGCTTTACAGGGAGAGCTCGCGGCGCGACGGGTTGAAGGTGATGATCAACTGTTTGAAATTTGACTAAGTCCAAAACGAAACTATAGGCACATGTAAGGGTGATTAATGTGTTTGGACCTAATCTATCGCAAGCAATCCTAAAGGCTAAGGGCTCAATCACACAAAATAAAGAAAATCGAAAATCGAAAAACAAAGTAAAAAAATGCGATGAAAACCGTCAAAACTGCGGTGAGCCCCAAGTGAACAATCACTTGGAAATTAGGCTCAAGAGTCCAAGTCCGGGGGTACCTGTATTATTACAAATTAAGTCTTTCACTCACTTAAATTACAAAAATAAATGCAATGAAATAAAATGCAACTAAAGTAGAGCGCGGTCTTCAAAATTTCTCTTCTCGTCTCCTTGGTGCTAGGTGGCTAAGCCGGCTTCACGTGGGTGCTTCGGCGCCTCGAGTGACGCGCCTCCCTCGGTCCGCGGTACCTCGCAGAAAGTCAACAAAGAAGAGGGATTAGACAGCTCAAGAGATATATCAATAATACAAATAGAAATAAAAGCCGCGAAGTGCAGACAAATGATCACAACGCAAAACAAAAACTCGAACTACGCGCTGTTGCTCCCCGGCAACGGCGCCATTTGATAACCGCACTTTATCGAGGGTCTAAATACGTCGCTGTGGCGACCCACAATAAAATGTGATTAATCAACAATGAACCCACAATCAAATATCAATCAATGAAAAATAAGTGTGGAGTCAAATTTATTTTTAACTCTGCACAAATGGTGTATAGTGACAAGTATGCAGAGAGTTCGAACACAGGGAGCAAACAAGGTAGTTCAAGCAAGTGCTAAAGTGTGTGTGTGTGTGTGATGTGTCTACACTAAGCAATCAAGCAAAGGGAATGTTTTTGTGGGTTTTTAGTTTTTAATTTTTTTTTAATTTAATTTTTAATTTTGTATTTTGATTTTTAATTTTCTGATTTTTATAATTTATATTTTATGTATTTTTTTTCAATATTGGAAAGTAAAGACAATATAATAAAAGGCAAGGTAAAATATTTATAAAATGGTGCAAAAATAACCAAAAATTCAGAAATAAATTGTTTTTAATATTTTTAGGATTTTCTACTGTTTTTGTGATTTTTGGGGATTTTTCAAGGTGTTTTTGGTATTTTTAAAAGCTGAAATAAGGCAAAACAGTGGAAATAATGCTGGCTGTGATAAAAATGAGAATTAAAAATAGCAACAAGTAGCTAAAAATTTTTACACTATTTTTCAAATAAAAAGAACAAAATAAGGAACACACAGAACCTGAGTTTATAATTTTTGGACTTTTCTACTATTTTATATATTTTTTTGAAGTTTTTGAGTGTTTTTCAATTTTTATGTTTTTCTTTTGAGATTTTTAATGATTTTTGGACTGATACTAAAATAGGTAAAAATAGACACTAGGTAATTTTTTTGGAATTTTTAGAGGTGTTTTAATATTTTTTTGGTATTTTCTAAGCTAGACAGTACACAAAAAGCAAGTTTTTGATTTTTAATAAATATGAAAATAAAGTAAAATCAAAAACTAAATATGTGGCGTCAAAGTACACATGTCCAGGAGCTTAAACCTATTTTTGTGGAATTTTTGGAGTTAAAATGATAAGTTAAATAAATACATCAAGCATCCTATCAATAAACAGGCCTGGCAGGAGCATAAACATAAATAGGCAAAATCCCAGGGGTGATCATGCAATTTGCACCAAAACTTGCAACTGAGTAAAATATATTATGTACCAAAAGCCAATACCCTAAAGCCGCTAGGGCTCGATTGCAAAATTCCCCAAGCTCACGTGCGTTGCACGCGCCTGGGAAGGATGTGTAAGCAAATATTCAAAAGCTCAGGGCAAAAGTGCAATTTTTCCCACAAAATATATATTCAATAAAATATTCTCTGGACTGAAAATCAAAATGCCAAAACAGCGCGGGCCTTGCCGCAAAACACCCACGCGCACGTGCCACGCACGCGCGCTTGGCTGGCAAGGGCTGCAATGTAATCTCGAGAACTAGAGGGGGTTTTCTGTAAATATGACAAAAACAATTAAACGGCAGATGAATGTTTACGGTCTAAATATTAAGTACAAAAATGTCGCGGGTGAAATACACAAAATACCCACGCTATAGGCTGATCCCACGGTAGCTGATCGTTCACTTATGACACGTGGCGGCCTAGCAGCTCGCGATGACGATTCGCATCCTACGGACCAGATTAGAAGATGCTGAAGATCGGACGGTCGGGCCCTTGCAAGATCGGATGGTTGCTGCTTTGTCTGGGGTCCCCTCGATGATCGAACGGCCACGGACTAATCAGGAAGAACAGCCAAGAACTCGGAAAAACCGAGCTTCGAACTGCCCTCCTGATTGATTCTGGCCTCCTGAGAAGCTCGGAGAGGATGCCCAATGCTCCTGTGGAGGTCCTGAAGGTCCTGGAGGTGGCAAAAAGGGCCGGCACCCCTCGAAACCACCCCACGACGTCACGGTAGCGGGAAAGCTCCAGGAGGGTCCGGCGACCTTAAAAATTCTCTCCAGGCATGCATTCACGCTCTGTACCTGCAAAACGTTGTTAAGGAGGGCGAGGGCAAAGTGCCTCGCCCCTCCTGGCAGCTGGAGAAGGCGAAAAACAGCGAGATGAGACTCGCCGGAGCGAACTCCGGCGAGGGAGGGCTGGCGGTGATTAGATGGGTGATACTCGAGATGGACGGGTGGAAGATGCTCCTACTTCTACCATATACATAAAGAAAACAAGAAAAAGAAAAGAAAACAGTACCTCAGAGCAAGGTGCTCGAGGTTTGATACCTCACGGCGGCGCAGCCGCCGGAGATGGCTGGGACGCGCCTCGGCCCTCCGCTGCACCTCGACGAGGTCGGGGATCAACCCCCTGTCACCGGGGATCCCTGGCTAAGCCTCGGATGTCTCAGCTTTGGTCAAAGGCTGTCCAAAAAAAGAAGGGAAGGGATGGGGTTGGTTTTGAAGGATGGTGGTCGAGGCACCTTGATCGAGGATGAACGGGCTACACAGTGACGGTCTGCTCGAGGAAGAAGATGGGCGTGATAGGTGGATTGTAGGGGAGCAACTTTGCAGAAGGGAGCGACCCCAAAGGGTGAAAGGGTAGCCTGCAAAAAACCCGAGAAGGTGGGCACTCGAGACGGACCAGGAGGCATAGACCTGGGGTCAGGGAGTTGACCCCAGGTCAACGGATGGCGTGGCCTGATTGGGCCACGTCGTCCGCAAAAAGACAAATTTTAAATAAAACTTTTGTAAATTGAATTAAAAATAATAAATCATTTAATTAATTTTAGGTTATTTAATAAGAAATGTTTATTATTTTATATAGTATTTTATTCCGATTTTTAATTATTTTTATGAAGTAATTTTTTACAAGTTACCTTTATATACCTATATAGGTATATTATCTATATACTTTATTACTTTTATTTTTATTTATGTATTTTATTTTTATGATTTTATAAAATTATAAAATACTTTTATGTATACAAATATATTTTTATTTTATTTTTCTGATATGTTTTGTATATTTAATAAAATACAAGTATGTTTTGTATAGGTATATATATAGGTAATGTACCAATGTGTTGAATATATACAAATATTTTTATTTGTATTTTATTTATGTTTTTCTTCTGATTTAAATGCACATAATTATTATAAGTAATATTTACAACATTATAAAAATATAAAAATATAAAAATAATAAATAAATAATAAATTGAATATTTTAATATGTACAAGTATACAATGAGGGTCCAAAAGTCAACTTTCAAACCGTAGCTCCGCCAAATGCGAAACCACCACCATTAAATAGATTATTTTATTCTATATACAATTAAAGGTGAGTACGCTGCATTTGGAGTTTTTATTTGTGAGATACGGGTCTGGGAAGTTGGCATTCTGGAATTTTATTCAGACCATAACTTTTTATCTTTGTATTATTTTTCAGTGAAATCAATTTTGTATTTTTCTTTATTAAATTATCTACAACTTTCATGTACAAAGTTTCTTTATTTGGTGTATTAAAAGTGGAACCAAAAATAGGTCCCAAAATGAATAAAGAATGAATAGAATGTATGGGTATTTTATTTGTGTTTTGGCCCTTATCTCCCCCTACTTTATTCCTTGTCGACCTATTCATCAAGATGCCTAGGTCTCGGGGGTTTTGGGTCATAAAATATTTACAATATTTTATTCTTTTTCTTTTCTTTATTTATTCTATAATTTTGGCTTTAATTACAGTGATTTATACACAAATATGATGCACATGCATGGATGCTAAGATGCTCTATTTAAGGGTATTTATAGGCATTTGCTAGGGTTTTTGGTGCCAAAATGATAGAATAAATATGATGAAATGTGGATTCATCAGCTCCTCCTCCTCCTTCTTCCTCACTCGAACCTGTAGCTAGCACGACTGATGTAGAAGATGACGATTCACCTATCAAAGCTTTATTCTTCTCTTTACTTGCGGTAGATGGAGGCAAAGTCCTACCACTCCTGAGAGTGACAACATTAGATAAATCAATACTATAATCATCTGATTCCACAGGGATAGATGGGAGATCACATTCTATGTTCTCTTTCCTTTTAAAATTATTTGGATTTGCTTCGACATGCATCAAAATAGAAGTTTCAGTGGTAGTCAGGTCGTTGAGCTTCTTTGTCATCTCTACTAGACCCTTCATGAGTTGAGCCAAGCAATCCAGGGTGGGGTTCACTGGAACTGCCTCCGAAGTTTCAGCGTGTAGACCACGATGTTGCTGATGGTTGGAAAGCTGAGGTTATAATTGTTGATGTTTTTATGGAGGAGGAGAAAGCTGATACTGTTGATAAAGAGGAGGTAGATACTGATGTTGTCTAGTCGCATTGATGAACGTGAAATTCACCTCTTTAATAATGAATAATAATCGTAGTATAGGAGGCAAATTTGGTTCGTCAAAAACCACAAGCTTTGAATGTTTTGGAATAATTTTTTACTTGGCAAGTCTACCAAGGTTGAAACAGGGAACGGTAATTCTTAGTTACGTGGTTTTAAATTAAATTAAATAATTAATTAATGTTCGATTAATTTTTGTGTTGATAAAATATACAATGCAATGATGGAGATGCGATGAAAAAAAATAGAATCTATGTTGCCCAGGATCTGTGATTTTAAATGTATTAATTCCTCTAATAATATGATTAATACTTTCACAAGATTAATCACAAATCAAAATGGATCTAACTCAATGCTTCATGATAATAACTTTAAGCTCAGAATGATTTGAAGCAAAATATCCATCCTCCAAATGTCTTTGATCAAATTCCTCAAATAGTCGACAAAAATCTTAGAGGAATAGTTGTAATTAACCTCGTGTGAAGATTTTACTAATGAGAATAATCGACAGTAATTTCAATGGTTTAATCAGAGTAAAATCCTTATCCGAACTCCTGCAAAAGATTTATCAATAATTTCTCAAGCACAAGTATGTCAAATTTAGCCTGCAAAAGTCAATAATGTTCCTCAAATAATAATTCTCAATAGATGACCCCAGATCTGTTCCCAAGCTATGCTAAATCGTAGAGCATGGAAATAGCTTCAAATGACATATTATATGCTCAAAACGGAGTTTGTATGAAAAAGATATGCTAAAATGAAATTCCAGGGACTAAAATGTAAATAAAATAAATTTTTCTTGCAAAGAGGTCCTTGGGAGGACTTATCTGTAATTTGTAAAAGTTGGAGGGGTCCCTTTGTAATTTACCCACTGGCGGGGAATATATGTAATTTCACAATCTTGCGGGGGTTCCGATGCAATTTTCCTTAGAGCGCACGTTCTACGGAGGCTTGGTCAAGGAGGCTGAGGCTCGGGCAGCCGAGCCTGAGGTTCGGGGGTCCCGACGCTCAGGCTCGGGTGCCGAGGCTGTGGCTCGGGTCAAGGCGGAGGCACGGACAACGGAGCTCAGGCTAGGGTGGACGAGCCTACGTGGCGGCTGGAAGGTGGTTCGGGCGACCCGAGCCTCGAGGCTGGGGTCGTGGCTCGGGGGTGACGCGTGGCGAGCTTTAGGCCGTTGGATCTGGGAGACGTCCCTAGATCCAACGGTTGCTGTAGAGGCGGGGCGGCTGAAGCGCTTGGGAGGCGCGAGCGGTGGTGTGGCCGAAGCGCGCGGCGGGTGGCCGAAAGGGCGGTCGCCAAAGCCTCGGTCGTTCGAGGCGGTCGATGGCGGAGGCATTGAGAGAGCAAGCGGAGGTTGAGGCCCTCGCGAGGCGGAGTCGAGGCGGTGCTCGGCCGACACACGGCTGAGCTGTGGCAGAGATCGTATCCGAAGCGGAGGTGGTTGGCTGCGAGCTGCGGAGGAGCGGAGATCAGCGATGCCTCCGCACAGGAGGAGGCGACGAGGAGGAGGGGTGATGGTCGTCGCAGGCCCAGGTGGAGGTGGCGTCCGGCAACCCTACAAAGTTAACCCAAACAAAAAAAAGGGGGGGAACTCTGTGCTTGGTGTTGGGTCCCTGAGCTAATCTCCGACCTTTGCGAGGTCGGAGGTGCGGCGGAGCTGGGATTGGAAGATGGGGGAGCGTGGTGGGTACCTGGAGAGATTGGGCTCAACGACCAAGAGTGATGCCGGAGCGAGGTGCGACGCCTAAGTTTAGGCCGCTGTCACCGTGAGAGGGCGGATGGGGTTTGAGGTCGGCGAGGGAGCTGATTTATAGGCAGGGAAGGAGGGGGTTACACGAAGGTAGTAATGGTGGCGCATGGCAGTGTGAACGACCATGCATGGGCGTGATAGTTGTGCATGGCGGAGGAGACGGAGGAGCGGCCGTTGGGTTTGGGGAAGACCTAGAGCTGCCACGTGGCACCAAAAAATTTTCAGATTTTGGAGAGGGAAAAAGAGATAGAAGATGACCTCAGATCGAAAAGTTTCCTTCACGAAAGTTGGTTCGTCTCGACGAGATCTACATCTCTCATGAAGGATCCATGAGCAAAAGGGGTCACTTGTGTGAAGTGGTATTTTTTGTGTTTCTCCATGTTTATGGAAAACCGTATTTGGAGTTTGTAATTTTTTTGGTGGTTTTAGAAGAGGATAAAAATTATAGAAAAAATACGATAAAAATACAAGAAAAATTAATTATACATTAATATAATTTTTTGTTATTTTAATAAGTAAGAAAATAGGAAAATAAAATAAAGTAAGAAACACACAACTTTGTACAGACTGACAACGGACGCTTGGACTCGGTCAGTTTCTTTGATTTCAGTATTGATCTGGGATTTGGATTTTTGTGTCGCTTAATAAAACTTTCATCAAAGAACACAAATGAAAAAGAAATAAAATTAAAAGGGTTAATTAAGTACCTAAAAACTCTGGTCAAAAATAGCAAAAAGTCAAACTGCGCAAAAGAGGCCCAAAACCCAACTTTCACATATGAGCTCCGAATTTTATGAAATTGGTCTTGTTTTGAAGTATTTGAAAATGGAGTACTTTAAAAGTGAGTAGACCAAAATCAGACACTGTATGAGGGAGATATGTCTGTCAGATGTGAAATTAGACTTTGGGATTATTTGACACTTATTGAGTTAGGAATTTTTTTTGTATATTTTTATAAGGCTACTAATATCTACACAATGGAGGTGGTTTGGGGTCAATCGAAGTTAGGATGAATTAATTAAAAATATGAGAAGTTAGCGGCTTTTTGGGATAATTTACACTGGGATTTTTAAAATGCAATTTATGCATGATGAAATGCAAATATTATTCACACATGCATGATGGCTATTAATGCTCTATTAATGATTAATTACAAGTGGATGAAGGAAACAGAGCCTAAATGATCGATTTTAGCATGATGAATACAAGATTCATCATAACCCTATACTTAGACCTGCTCATCCCCAAGCATGAATGAATGACTTAGTTAAATACATCCATGACTGTGCATGTGAATTTTCAAGGCTTAATTCATAGAAAGACCCTTATTTGAGTAATCCTAAAATTCTGGGCTCAACCAAGCTTAAATCAAAGGAAATCCAACTTCTCTAATTTTCAGACTCTCTGTTTGTACATATAATATAAGGATATGATTCTTAGTGTATTGTATTCATGAGAGTCAGTCGAGACATCACCAAAGTTCTAATCCAAGAGGCTCTCCCTAGACATAATCCTCAACACTAGGGAATAAGTCTATTCTTGCTTCAGTCAACCGTCTCATTAGTTTATCAGACTTGAAAGTGTATATGGACGGCCAGATGATGGAGGGCATAGGATTGTGTCTAATTTTCTCTCTCTCACATTGGAACAAGGGGTCCTCGAGTGCCTTTTTACTCAACACATGCAATTTTTTAGATTTGTTGATCAGTGTGTCCGTCAAGAGAATTTGGAGTCGTCTGCACTTGTTTTCTATGAATACACCGGGGTGTGTCTCTTTTGAGTATCTAAGGTACCTTCGACACCCAGACTTGTAGCATTTATGATGCAGAGCCTTTTGGTGTCAGCCCGACTCCTTGGTCCTAATTGCTGCTTGGTCCAAGTGGACACTTTGAAAATGTTGGGAGCGCTCGCCATTGGTGGAAGCTCATTTGGAATTTTACTTTGGAATAATAGAGCTTTTCTTTGACATTTCATTGCTTTTCTGTTGTTGGCTAGCTCACTACTTTTACGAAAAAGCTGGCGCACATTGATCAACAATTTCCGTTAAGTTTCAACACACCCCTGGCACTTAGGTCAATATCAAAAAGATAGCATATTAATCTTGTTCACATACTGGCTGGGTTTTTTGCTGACACTCAGGTCTTCTAAAGCCTTCATTAACTTTATCCCATCCTCGAGCATCATTAGATCAGATCTAAACTCAGATCTCTAGTTCTTAGTTCCTCAAGTGATATCTCAACTCATCTCAAGTGATTGTGCTGATCATATTCTTTGAGGTAGAGATGAAGAGTTCAATATAGCGCTCAAATCTTTCAAACTAAGGAAGTGTGGATTATTAAGTTCAAAACCCTAATGACTAAGGAAGGCTAACTCAGAATCTCAAGATCTCAGAAATCAAGTGTCCTCAAAAATCCTCAAGCCTGAGTGATGGTGAATGTGTCAGGAATATATCGACCAAGGAATGCATGAAATGCTTGATGAAATGCAAGACCATGAGTGATGATTTTTTTTAGTGCAAAAAGTTTTTTAGCTTCAAAGACAGGTACTATACACACTACTTATACCCATCCCTGATGTTAGATAGAAATGATTAAAGTATGAGCTATGGAATAAAGTAGATAGAATATATACAAACACACACCCCTATACTTAGCTTGTGTTATGTCCCCATGGCACAAAGTGAAATGTTGGCATAGCTCGTACTAAGTATAGATGGGTCAAAAACAAAAGAATAGAAGTGAAAATAAAAACAATGAAATCGGTCCCCTAAGTATCGGGGATCGAGAGCGGGTAGATGGATATACATAAGAGTGTAGGTTCCAGAGAGGTGTTTTATCTGGGCAGATCAATTCTTTCGTCAAAATCTATGCACTGAGTGAAGGAGATCTGTTCAATTTGTACTAATTACTCGTTGGATTCGACAAAATGTTTAAGCAGCTGATCGTTGACTGTAGATGTTTACGTGCTATCTGCGGTCTCTGAGATCTCAACACTCCCATTATGTGTACCTCTCTTACAATGAAGGGTCCCGTCCATTTTTATTTCAATTTACCTTGGAAAATTTTCAATTTTGCATTAAATAACCAGACTTTCTGCCCTGGGACAAAGATCTTTGTTCGAATTTTCTTGTCATGCCATCTCTTTACTTTGTCCTTGTAAATGGTGATGTTTTCATAAGCATGATTTCGGATTTCAGATAGTTCATTCAAATCCATCTCTAGGTTCTTCTTTTCTTGGTGACAATTCTAATTAATCTTTTGATTGCCCCATTCTGATTTTAGTATGAGTCCGCGGGCAAATGGCATGGTTTTCTATATACCATCCTAAACGGGGAGGTGCCCAATGGGGTCTTATAAGCTGTCTGGTAAGCCCATAGAACTTGGTTCAGGAGTTGGGACCAGTTCTTCCTGTCAGGTGGACGAGCTTCTGTAAAATTCCTTTAACCTCCCTATTTGACACCTCGGCCATGCCATTGGATTGTGGATGGTAAGGAGTACCGACACGGTGCTCGATGTCGTATTCCTTAGTCAACTTCTTCACCTCCCGATTGATAAAATGGCTTCCCCATCAAATATTAAAACTTTTTGGAATTTCAAACCTCAAAATAATGTTATCTTTTCAAAAACTTGCAAACAGTTTTGCTATCTGCTGCTCGAGTAGGGATAGCCTCCACCCATCTAGATAAATAATCAACCGCGAGAAGAATATATCAAATCCTTGACTATTAGGGAATTGGCCCATAAAAGTATGTCCCATGCATCGAATACATCACAGGTGATCACAGGTTTCATAGGCATGGCATCTTTAAAACCAATAGTTCCTCCCATTCTCTGACAGACGGGGCATGTCCTGACAAAATTGTAAGCATCTTTAAACAAGGTCGGCCAGTAAAATCCACATTGCAATATCTTCTCAGCGGTCCTCTTCCCAGAGTGATGTCCTCCCGTCTCCAAGGTGTGGCATAGATTGAGGATACTTTGGTATTCCTCTTGAGGAATACATCTTCTCCATATGCAATCCGGTCCTTCAAAGAAAAGGAACGGATCTTCCCAATGATAGTGTCTCGCTTCAGATATGAGTCGATCGATTTTGTTTCTGGGCCAACCTTGAGGAACTTCCTTGGTGACAAGATAATTCACCATGTCTGCATACCATGGGAGTGAGTCAATAGCAGAAATTGACTCATCTGGGAAGGTTTCACGGATGGATTCAGATTCTGGAATTTTGTTATTTCGATCCGTGATAAATGATCAGCCACAACATTTTAAACACCAGGTTTGTCTTTAATCTCCAAATCAAATTCTTGAAGCAGTAGAATCCATCTCAAAAGTCGTGCTTTTGCGTCCTTTTTGGCCATTAAGTAGCGAATGGCAGAGTGGTCTGTGAAAACTGTCACCTTAGATACTAGAAGTATTGATTGAAAATTTTCCAAGGCAAAAACCACAGCAAGCATTTCCTTTTCGGTCACAATGTATTTTTTCTGAGCAGGGTCTAAAACTTTGCTTGCGTAGTGAATAGCATACGGGATTCCATCCTTACATTGTCCTAATACAACCCCTAAAGCAAAATCTGGATGCGTCTGTCATGATCTCGAAGGGAAGAGACCAATCGGGGGCTTGTAGGATGGGGGTCTCAATGATCCTACTCTTGAGTATTTCGAAGGCTTCTAGACACTTATGATCTACCAGGAATTCGGTGTCTTTCCCAAGAAGGTCAGTTAACGGTCGGGAAATTTTTGAAAAGCCTTTGATAAATCTCTTGTAAAATCTGACATGCCCTAGAAAAGACAGTACTTGTTTCACATTTTTAGGTGGCTCGAGCTTCTTGATCACATCAACTTTTGCACGGTCAACCTCCATTCCTTTCTTGGAGATGACATGCCCCAATACAATGCCCTCTTTTACCATGAAATGGCTTTTCTCCCAAGAGAGCACCAGATTCACTTCCCTGCACTTTTGGAGGACTCGATCCAGGTGCGCTAGACAATCATCGAATGAATCACCATGGACCGTGAAATCATCCATGAAGACCTCCAGGAAATCCCCAACCATGTCGGCAAAATTCACAATCATGCATCGCTGAAAGGTGCCAGGGGCATTGCAAAGCCCAAAAGGCATTCGCTTGAATGCGTATGTGCTGAAGGGACATGTAAAAGTAATCTTTTCTTGGTCCTCGGGGGCGATGGCCACCTGATTGTAGCCCGAGTACCCGTCTAAGAAACAGAAGTATTCTCTCCCTACCAATCTCTCTAGGATTTGATTAATAAAAGGCAGCGGAAAGTGATCCTTCTTCGTTGCGGCATTCAGGCGCCTGTAATCTACACAGACACGCCACTACGTAGGTACCCGTGTCGTGATTTCTTCTCCCTCCTCATTGGTGATAATCTGAAGTCCCGACTTTTTCGGGACTACATGCAAAGGTGACACCCATTTGGAGTCGGAGATGGGATATATGAACCCAGCTTTACACCATTTTTTGATCTTGATCTTAACCACTTCCCGTAAGTTTGGATTCAATCTACGTTGGCATTCACGGGATGGTTTAGCATTATCTTCCAAGTAAATATGGTGTGAGCACAGGGCTGGGTTTATCCCTGGGAGATCAGACAATCTCCAGCCTATAGCCTTGCGGTTTTTCTCCAAAACATTAAGCAGACGGATTTCCTGCTCTTCGGTCAGATGTGAACTGATAATGACCGGAAACTGTCCTTTTTCTCCTGCAAGGAAGGCATACTTAAGTGTAGGGGGCAATGGTTTGAGTTCAGGAAGGTCAATGATGTTGCTTGAATCTGGTCCCCTCAGTGATGCTTCTTGTTGTGATGTGGATGCTTGCAGTGTATCCATATTGGCCACCATTGTGGTTATTTCTGGGATCGAATCGCTAATGATGGAATGTGGTGTGGCAAGCACCGCGTCTGATCTGTGTACCTTACTTAAGGATTGTCCATAAGGGGAATGGACTGACAGGTCCAGAGGGGCCTCTGAGTCTCCTAGAGTATAGGTAGATGCATGAATGAGCTGGCAGACTAAATCATCAACAATTTCCTCTCCAGATGAGGTTGATTCTATCATAGCGGTTGGGTTTTGTCTCCAGGGCCCAACTGTTGCTTTTGTAATTTCAGTCTCAGTTTCTGATTTTTCAGAGTCGGTGCTCGACTCAGTGTCAGGTCTTTGGAACCTAGTTTGCTGCATTTTTAGTTCAACTTTTCCAAACTGGATTCTCCTGGATGTGTAGTCAAATATAGCTCCTACGGTCCTAAGGAAGAGTCGTCCTAGTATCATCTGGGAATCTTTCCAGTTTCTAGGGACATCCATGTCAAGTATTGTGAAATCTACTGGGTAGTTTTGTCCCTCTATGTTGATGACAACGTTTCGAATCTCGCCCCTAGGTTGCTTACTTGATGTGTCTGCGAATTGAAGTATTGTTGCAGATTGCTTAAGAGGACCTAGATATAGATGCTCATATAGGGTTGTGGGCTTGAGATTGATGGATGAACCATTGTTTAACAACGTTCTTGCAAACTTGATTTCTTTGATTTGGCTAGTGACAAAGTGAGCACCCATGTCTCTTTTCTTCCTTGGCAGCTCATTTTTTATAAGACGAGATGTAGCTACTGAGAGTATGTGTTTCTTTGTTCGTCTAGGAGTCTATTTGTTGGCCCTTGTTGGTGTGCATCTCACCTTAAGGTATTTTCTAAAAGCCGAGTCTCTTTCTATCATCTCGTCTAAGGACAGAGTGACCTTAATATTTTCTTTATAGATGCGGGCCATCTCGTCATCATTTTTTTGGTTTTTCATGTTTTTCTTCTTTCCTGCCGTAAGAGCACGGGGGAAAGGGATGGATTTGTTGTGGTCAACAGCATCACTTTTATTGAATGAAAAAAATTTTACAGGACTCGGACTAAAAACAGGGAAATTTGTGGGCAGATGTGGTTGGTGTCTTGGTGTCATTTCTCCGTCTGACTCAGACTCAGACTCTCCATTATATCTGGGTGGTGTGGATGGGATTTGTTCTTTCTCCTCCTGCCTTCCTTTGTCAATTCCCCCAGGGTTGTGTGAATTGGTGGACACTGGGGCTATGTCTTCGTGTTCCTTTGCTCGATCAGGCATGGTTACGGTCCTTCCGCTCCTAAGAGAGATATGATAAGAGTTATTATTTGAGGGGGGCTCAAGTTCAGGTACGGAATAGTCAGAGATTAATACCTGATTGTGTCCAAGGCTATTTGGGTTAGCCTGGACTTGGGATGGAATTACGGTCTGGGGTGCAGTCACCTCATCTCTCCAACGAGAGAGTCGATTTATGTCGACTCTCATATCATGAAGCTCATCCAGCACTCGTTGGAGTTCTGGAGAGATAGAAGAAGAGGAGGACCCTTGGCCCTGTCTGGCTTGAGGTCGTTGATATTGGCCTTGTTAGCTTTGGCGTTGGTTCTGCTGTGGCTGAGGTTGCAGGTTCTGATAACCCGTGCGATATTGCTACCTCTGTTGCGGTTGAGGCTGGTAGGTGGGTCGGGCTTGTGGTGGACGAAGGTTTGGAGTAGAGTTTTGTTTTGGGTGGTTGACCGGTTCCAGGTTATACCAGACTCTGTTTATCTCCATGACTTATGGAGGTTCCTCGTAATCAGTTTGAGCGGAGGTTTCCTCAGTTTGATGGGGTAAGACTTGATCTCCACCCCAATGGCTATGTTGCCCTACCCCTTGACCTTGAATGCAGTGAATTTGGTGTATGGGTGCGGGGGGTGCAGTCAGGGCTGGTATCTTTGATACCCTGTCAGCCAATTCCTCCATTTGTTTAGGCAATTTAGCCAATTTCTCCATATCATAAGATTTATGGAGCTCATCCACCTTCTTATAAATCTGCTCTACCATAGTTATCTTATCAGCTATTATTCCCATGTCAGCACTGTGATCGATCGTCAGATTATTCACCATCTTTTTGGAGCCGGCTATGTAAGCCCAGTCGGTGGTTTGTGCACGACTGGATTCAGGAAGTCTCTCGAGCACCTTGTAGACGGTGTTCTCGTGGCGTCCCATGTAGCTTCCTCCGCAAGATGCACTAACCAACCCTTGAGTCTCAGGGTTTAGCCCGCTAACAAGACTTTGGACCAGCATCATTTTATTTATCCCGTGTCCTGGGCATTTCTGTACTAAGTCTGTGAATCTTTCCCAGGTTTCTTGAAATGGTTCGTTCGGGTGTTGGGTAAAACTTGTGAGCTTGATCCTCATCTGATTGATTCTACTCACTGGGTAGAATTTCTTAAAGAATAGAGTCTTGAATGTGGCCCATGCTGTGACTATTTCCCCTAGATTTTTCAGCCAGTAAGCCGCCTTATCAGTCAAGGCGAAGGGGACAGCTCTCAACCTTATGTAATCCTGGCTAACCTTAGGGTGGCAGAGGTTAGCACAGACTAACTCGAAGTCGCGGAGGAAGATATATGGTTCTTCGTGATTATTTCCTCCGAACTTTGGCAACAATGCAAGGAAATGCGGTTTGTGTTCGAACGCATCCTCAGGGGGGACAGGTCTCAACCAATTATAATCTTCATCTAATTACGGGAGATACGTGTCTTCCATAGCAGCCTCGCCTTGTTGTAGTACTGCCAGCTACATCTTAAGTAGTTCATTGTGTTGTTCGGCAGCAGTTATCCTAGCCAACAATGCTCGGATAGGGTCATTGTCGTTCTCATCGTCCCCAGGGTTCTTCTTTGGAGGCATTATGATTCACCTTCAGAAAGGAAGAGTTCAGAAATAAGTGTTGGAATTAAATGAGGTTTTTGCTAAGGATAAGAGATTCCTTAGCGGAGGAGTGAAAAGATAAAAAGCCTAAGACAAGGAGGATGGAGAGAGTTTTCACGAGGAAGCAGACACAAAGCAAACACAAGCCAAGTCTCAAGTTCACCACTCAACACAGATGAAGGCACGTCAGGGTTCGGCCGCTTATCTTTTCAATTTTAATTTAATGACAAGACAATCTTGCAAATTAAGCGGAGCTGTTAGGTGCTGAAATATTTCACAAAGATTGTCCTGAGTTCACACAACTAGTTGCACCTACTTTCATCCAGTATAGGTGTAAGTACGGACCGTTTAAACGGCTACCCGTGTTACTTGAGGACGGAGCCTTCCGCGGTGTCCTCTAAACCACCTACTCTGCTAAGGGAAGCCGGACCGTAAAACGGCTACCCGAGACCCACACTGAAAAGTAGCTAATTGTTTTAAAATCAGTAGTTTGACTGAAGTACTTTGGTTTTGGGCTCTTTCCTAAGTGTGTGTTCTGGTCCTTACAAACAATGAGTGGGTTCCTCTCTACCAAACACAGACTAATTTTATGTCAATTTATTTACAGTCGCCTTGATTAGTAGTCCCAATTTTAAGTAAGGTTATCACTGTAGTTTAAGTGAGCACAGAAATTCACGCCTATCGAGCAGTCCCAATTCCTTTAAATCCTAGGTTGTAAAACTTTGAGAAAGGAGAATCGGAAAAGCCGATGCAACGTAAATCAATGATGCATGCTTAAGAGAAGGACTTACAGTGAATCCTCGCGTTCTTCATGCGGGATGCAAGACAAGGAATTAAAATTTACACTAAATGATATGCACAGATGAAAAACGCCCTAAACAGATAGTTCTATTAGCATGAAGAATTGATTTAAAAGTTTGGATAATGTTGAACGATCTATAGTGCGTATAGTTAGTGAATGTATGGCCTAAGAATTACGAGCACAATCAAATAATAAACGAGCAAGTGTATATGTGCCTAAGTCTTACGCTACTCAAGTCGGGTCCCAACCACACAGATGGGGTTGAAACAGACCCGATACACCACAGAAGTGTTCATTCTGAATTATTACAAGGGTTCAAAGAGAGGGACACTGAGAATAATGCGAAAAATTAAACCTAGTCTAAGCTCTCTCTCACACACAAAAATTGAAATTTTAGTCTTCTTTGCAGGTCCTTAACTTAAATCCAAAATATGCTCCGAGTACTCTGCAACGTGAGAAAGTGCGGTTAGTATAAGAAGAAAAAATGCAAAAAGAAAAAATGCAAAAGAAAAAAAATGTCACAAAAATTAATTTCACAAAAATTAATTACAAAAATGATTTAAAACCCTAAAAATTCGTCATTCCCCGGCAACAGCGCCATTTGATGAACGTGAAACTCGCCTCTTTAATAATGAATAATAATCGTAGTATAGGAGGCAAATTTGGTTCGTCAAAAACCACAAGCTTTGAATGTTGTGGAATAATTTTTTACTTGGCAAGTCTACCAAGGTCGAACACAGGGAATGGTGATTCTTAGTTGCGTGGTTTTAAATTAAATTAAATAATTAATTAATGTTCGATTATTTTTGTCTTGATAAAATATACAATGCAATGATGGAGATGCGATGAAAATAAACAGAATCTATGCTGCCCAAGATCTGTGATTTTAAACGTATTAATTCCTCTAATAATATGATCAATACTTTCACAAGAGTAATCACAAATCAAAATGGATCTAACTCAATGCTTCGTGATAATAACTTTAAGCTCAGAATGATTTGAAGCAAAATATCCATCCTCCAAATGTCTTTGATCAAATTCCTCAAATAGTCAGCAAAAATCTTAGAGGAATAGTTGTAAATTAACCTCCAGTGAAGATTTTACTAATGAGAATAATCTGCAGTAATTTCAATGGTTTAATCAGAGTAAAATCCTTATCCGAACTCCTGTAAAAGATTTATCAATAATTTCTCAAGCACAAGTATGTAAAATTTAGCCTGCAAAAGTCAAAAATGTTACTCAAATAATAATTCTCAATAGATGACTCCAGATCTATTCTCAAGCTATGCTAAATCGTAGAGCATGGAAATAGCTTCAAAATGACATATTATATGCTCAAAACGGAGTTCGTATGAAAAAGATATGCTAAAATGAAATTCTAGGGACTAAAATGTAAATGAAATAAAGTTTTCTTGCAAAAAGGTCCCTGGGAGGACTTATCTGTAATTTGTAAAAGTTGGAGGGGTCCCTTTGTAATTTACCTACTTGCAGGGGTATATATGTAATTTCACAATCTTGCGGGGGTTCCGATGCAATTTTCCCTAGAGCGCACGTCGTGCGCCGGAGGCTTGGTCAGGGAGGCTGAGGCTCGGGAGGCCGAGCCTGAGGTTCGGGGGACCCGACGCTCAGGCTCGGGTGGCGAGGCTGTGGCTCGGGTGACAAGGCGGAGGCGCGGACTACGGAGCTCAGGATCGGGTGGCCGAGCCTACGTGGCGGTCGGATGGTGGTTCGGGCGACCCGAGCCTCGAGGCTGGGGTCGAGGCTCGGGGGTGACGCGTGGCGAGCTTTAGGCCGTTGGATCTGGGAGACGTCCCTAGATCCAACGGTTTCTGTAGAGGCGGGGCAGTCGAAGCGCTTGGGAGGCGCGGGCGGTGGTGTGGCCGAAGCGCACGGCAGGCGGCCGAAAGGGCGGTCACCAAATCCTCGGTCGTTCGAGGAGGTCGATGGCGGAGGCGCTGAGGGAGCAAGTGGAGGCTGAGGCCCTCGCGAGGCGGAGTCGAGGCGGTGCTCGGCCGACACACGGCTGAGCTGTGGCGGAGGTCGTGTCCGAAGCGGAGGTGGTCGGCTGCGAGCTGCGGAGGAGCGGAGATCAGCGGTGCCTCCGCACAGGCGGAGGCGGCGAGGAGGAGGGGCGATGGCCGTCACAGGCCCAGGCGGAGGTGGCGTCCAGCGACCCTGCAAAGTTAACCCAAACAAAAAAGGGGGGAACTCTGTGCTTGGTGTTGGGTCCCTGAGCTAATCTCTGACCTTTGCGAGGTCGGAGGTGCGGCGGAGCTGGGATTGGAAGACGGGGGAGCGTGGTGGGTACCTGGAGCGGCTGGGCTCAACGGCCAAGAGTGATGCCGGAGCGAGGTGCGGGGTCGAGGGGCGCAAGGCGGTGGGCCTTGGATCACGCCTAATTTAGGCCGTTGTCACTGGCGAGAGGGCAGATGGGGTTTGAGGTCGGCGAGGGAGCTAATTTATAGGCGGGGAAGGAGGGCATTACACGAAGGAAGTAATGGCGGCGCATGGCGAGTGGTTAACGGTCATGCATGGGCGTGATGGTCGTGCATGGCGGAGGAGACGGAGGAGCGGCCGTTGGGTTTGGGGAAGAAGACAGGGGTCATGTGCTAGGCACGTGACCCGGGTGCGGCTGTGGAGAGAGAAAAGCGGGTGCCATGTGGCACGCCCTGGAGCCGCCACGTGGCACCAAAAAATCAGATTATAGAGAGGGAAAAGAGATAGAAGATGACCTCGGATCGAAAAATTTCCTTCATGAAAGTTGTTCGCCTCGACAAGATCTACAACTTTCATGAAGGACCCATGAGCAAAAGGGGTCACTTGTGTGAAGTGGTATTTTTTGTGGTTCTTCATGTGTCTGGAAAACCGTATTTGGAGGTTTTGTAATTTTTTTGGTGGTTTTAGAGAGGATAAAAATTATAGAAAAAATATGATAAAATACAAGAAAATTAATTACACATTAATCTAATTTTTTAGATTTTTAATAAATAAGAAAATAGGAAAATAAAATAGAAGTAAGAAACACACAACTTTTGTACAAACTGACAACGGATGCTTGGACTCGGTCAGTTTCTTTGATTTCAGTTTTGATCTGGATATGGATTTTTGTGTCGCTTAATAAAACTTTCATCAAAGAACACAAATGAAAAAGAAATAAAATTAAAAGGGTTAATTAAGTACATAAAAACTCAGGTCAAAAATAGCAAAAAGTCAAACTGCGCAAAAGAGTCCCAAAACCTAACTTTCACATATGAGCTCCGAATTTTATGAAATTGGTCTTGTTTTGAAGGTATTTGAAAATGGAGTACTTTAAAGTGAGTAGACCAAAATCGGACACTATATGAGGGAGATATGCTCGTTTTAGTCTGCCAGATGTGAAATTAGACTTTGGGATTATTTGACACTTATTGGAGTTAGTAATTTTTTTGTATTTTTTATTTAATAAGGTTAGTAATATCTACACAATGGAGTGATTTGGGGTCAATCGGAGTTAGGATGAATTAATTAAAAATGTGAGAAGTTAGCGGCTTTTTGGGCTAATTTACACTTGGGATTTTAAATGCAATTTATGCATGATGAAATGCAAATATTATTCACACATGCATGCTGGCTAATAATGCTCTATTAATGATTAATTACAAGTGGATGAAGGGAAACAGAGCCTAAATGATCGATTTTAGCATGATGAATACGAGATTCATCACGCATACTGATTATACGATTGTGGATGACGGTAATGCGTTTGTGGATACTGCAGAGATTGTCTCCAATATCCTTGGTACTGTGGATACGGGTGTTGTTGGTACTGAGGCTGAGGTTGAAAGGATTGAGGAAAATGACCACCTTGAGGTTGGTGGTAAGGTCGGGTCGTTGTTAGCTGGCCCTGGTGGTGTCCCATAGGATGGGTCAGTTGTGCATCGTTACTCCATACACCATTGACTTCTTGGATCAGTGGTGGTAGTGGAAATGCTAGTTCAGAGGATGGAAGGTAGTCCGGCTGGTAGACCACCATCTATTGTTGCAGCCGGACCTGCTCGGGTGCCTGCACGTAGTACACATGTTGGATCACAGGCTGCTACGGACTTGGCTGAGGTTGCTGTGGCAGTGAGAGTTCATCTTTCTTCTCAGGAAGAGTCTCAGATGCTGGTGTCACCGACTGACACGAACTGATGGTGCTCACTAGCAACTCTAACCGCTTGGTGATTTAGTCCAGCTTGTCCAAGTTCTGCATCCTTTGTTCAATCATAGCGAGCTTCTCAATGTCATGTGAACGCGTCTCAATGATATCAACCTTTGAGAGATGCCCTCCAATGATGTTGAAGTTGGAGCCCTCATCTCTCTCTACATCACGGGACACTGCCATGTGAGCTGACTTCCAGAGGACCTGCGGCTGACTCTGATAAGCGTGTGATGAAGATAGGGTAAACTCTCCCTCGACCATCTCTTCGAAAATCTACCATACCACATTGTCATCCTTGTTAAAATGGGATCCTCCACTTGCAACGTATACTAGTCTTTGGCTCTCTACGTTCAGGCCCCCGAAATGTGCTGGACCAGGCAGGTCCTCGGTATATCGTGGTGGGGGCACTTCTCCTCCAGATCTGTAAAACGCTCATAGGCTTCATGGATAGACTCGTGGGTGGCCTAGAAGAAGGTGTTTACTCTAGATCGCATATGGTTGAGCAGCCCGGGAGGGTATAACTCGTGAAGGAACGCAGACTTGAGTTCCTCCTAGGTTGTCACGACCATTCCCAAAAGATTGACCCAATAGAGGCCGTTGTCCTGTAAGCTGAAGGGGAATGCAGTCATCTTTGCTACACCCAACGGGATGTTAGGGTAGTGGGTCATCCTACAGATGTGAGAGAACTGCTGCAGGTGAATGTATGGCTCCTCATTGGGGTTCTCGTGAAATGAGGGGAGGAGCACAAGCAACTTGAGCTTGAGCTCAAAGTGAACATGGATCGGTGGGATGCAAATCCATTCTATCATCTGGTTGTCTCCAGGATTGTATGTCTCTTTCAATGTAGGTTTAGGGTTCCCATTTCCTACCCCCTCTTCTTGGTTTGTATCATCACGGAGCATTTCTCCACCACCCCCTCCTCCTGGTCTATTCGTTACATCATTCAGCATATCCTGAAATGCGGTATGTGCTAGGGCTTGCTCCATCAGTTGCTGCTATATGGTTTGGATGGAAGCCAGCAACTGAGCATTCACCTGATTTTGATCTGGCATCTGTCCCTGGTATGGTTGGGGTGGCCGATGCCCTAAGTATTTAATTATTACAAGTAAATAAATAAATCTCTCTCTCACCAATAATAAATCTAATCTAAATACATGCTAAGTATCCTCTCCTTGCCACATTTGTTGCCTCTCCAACTGGTCAAAGCCTAAAGACCAGTCTCCACCAAGCTTGACTGCATCAGCCTTCTAAGAAGCCGTCCTCGTGTAGCGGGCCCTCGCACCAAATTCGACAAAAGAGGTATATTAGCACATATAATCAAATAAATGTATCAAAATGAGTTATGTACAAGTAATAAATGAATCAATAAATATACATAAAGGAATGAATCAATAATTGAGTTAATAGATCAATAAATGAATAAATGGATATAAACACATAAATACAAAATATGCTACACATGTTTCTCCCCTGCAACGGCGCCATTTGATGAAGAGGATTTCTTGAAAGTTGCATCATCTCACAAGGCGAGATAGCGGTCGATGCATTTACCGCTCAAGAAACCCAAGTCAATCAACAGTTAACCCATAATAAAAATTAGGGTAAATTACAAAAAAGGGTCCCAACTATACCTCGATTCCCGAGAGCCTCATTTTTTAATTGTAACAAATAAGGACCTGAACTTTCAACTTAAGAGTTTAACATCGATATATAAGGGTCGTTGAAGCTTACAGAGGCCACTATTTGAGATAAAAACATAAGATCAGGCCCCTCTTTGTTGCAATTGAAAAATGAGTCTCTTAATTGGGAATTGAGGTATAGTTGAAGCTCTTTTTTATAATTTACCCTATAAATTAATCAATGAGTAGCAAGAATATGAGCTAACATTTATTATATTCTACAGCTCAAAAGTGTATAGTATGCAAGCATGTAAAGGTAGATCCACGGAAAGCAAGTTAGGCAGCTTATGATCATTTTTAATCAAAGTATATTATGTACAGGTGTATCTTTATTCATTAAGTGGGTTTTTCTTTTTATTTATATATACATGAAATTAATAATGAATGTATATGTAAGTATAATAATTATAAAATCTATATATTAAATTAATACGTGTATACATAGACGTATATACATAAGTGAAATTGTGTATATATGCCATTCACATATTCACATAAATAAAGATATATATATAACTTTTTTTATATCTATGGATATAAATATTAATAATAATATGTCTTCTTTCTTTTTTTGGCTAAGTATATAACATATATATATATGTGGTTATACCCATACTATAGGATAAAGTAATTATAAATATGAATAAAAATAAACAAAATACTAAAACATAAACGTTTTGGATTTTATATAATTTTATATATTTTGGTGATTTTTATAGAATTTTTGATAATTTTTATGGGTTAATATAAAGAAAATTCAAAAGCAAAGATAAATATGTTTTTGGACTTTTTGGTGATTTTTAATATTCTTTGTTGGATTTTGGAGCTTTTAAATTTTTATGCTTTCTCTTTTTCTATTTTTAGGGATTTTTGGTCTAGAGCTAGTATCAAATATGAGAGACAACATATACATATAATTTTTTGTGAATTTTCTAGGCATTTTGATATTTTTATGATTTTTATGTCTCAATAAGGAAAATAAAGCCACAGTTTGATTTTTAATAAATAAATAAATACCTTAAAATTTAATTAAAAATTATGATAAATAAATACATCATCCTAAGGCATTTACACTAATTTATGCAAAATTAAATTCGAACAATGGCTATTTTAACAAAAATCCTAAGAATATACAATGCATTTACTAGCAGGAACTAAGTCGCAATTTAAAGTATTCTTCATTTCAAAACCATCAATACAAAATCCAGGGGTATTGTTACAATTTTCACATAAATACAAAAATAATATACACCTGGGAGGGGTATACGTGCAAATAGACAAAATATTTGGTCCTTTGTGCAATTTATCCACAGAAAAATACACTACATATACAAATTCTTGAACTAAATGGAATCACAAAATACCGGAGGAATATGCATGCAATTTACCCAACTCATATGGGGACCGCACGTGAGTTGAGTTGGCACTAACAAATGGGTAAATATAAAATACTCCATGGGGTTTATTGCAATATTTACTGAAATATTTATACTCGAGAACATATTTGGTAGGTTAAGAAGGAAATGGAAGAAAGCAGAGGGGGTTCTTTGCATTTTACCCCTTATTTGTATGTGAGGGAACGGTCCAGGTCAGTTCACTTGCCATGTGTCATTCTCTCCGTGCCCAATGATGATTTGACGATGAAGGTGTATGATCAGAACATGCCCCTGATAAGACGGTGTTGTGGGGTCTCGATCGGACGGTTGGGACTTAATTTGGTTGTGCCTTCTTCATCGGATGGTTGTTGCTGACGAAGAATAGGGAAGAAGGTACCCTTCCCTGATCTTCTCTCCTCGATTCCTCGTGCTTCTTGGGTCTCCTGCGATGCTCTGCT
Source organism: Ottelia alismoides (assembly GCA_037367405.1). Taxonomy (NCBI): domain Eukaryota; kingdom Viridiplantae; phylum Streptophyta; class Magnoliopsida; order Alismatales; family Hydrocharitaceae; genus Ottelia; species Ottelia alismoides. The sequence continues at coordinate 111,555 of JAZKJV010007566.1, read as the reverse complement.
GCTCTACACGTGCAGGAGGCAATTCTGCAGCTGATGATACCCTCCATAAGGTCCAGGACCTAGTGACGAGGTCTTGGTATGTCAAAGAAGCTGGGTTACCTAGGGAGTCTCGGCTAGGTTCTAATTTGACAAAGGATGGGTCCTTTTGGCTTGGAACCTACACAGAAAGATGCTGGGGCCCTAGGAGGTGATCCTCGACCCGAGATGAAGCTCCGATGCACAATGGATGGAGTGGGCAGAGAGGGTCCGACGAACGGTGGAGGAAAACCCTCGATGAGCTGATCCTTGATCAGGGTGATCAAGATGGAAGATCAAACGAAGAACATGCGGGGGAAGAAGATGGAGTGGACTGCACGATCGGAATGAATAGGTTTCACATTGAACATTTGGCTGGTGCTCTAGAGCTCTGACAAGGGGATTATCCTATTCTACACTAAAATGATCATTAAAACACTAACTGAATTGCAAGAAACGACAGACACAAAAGACAACTACCTAAGGGAATGAAAAGAACGTAGCTCTTATACATGTTGTGTCGGCAGGGAGCAGGGCGGTCAGAGGTTGCCATGGATCGCCTCTCCTTCTCGCTCTGGGCATGGGAAGGTGCAGTTGTCACCTGGCCTTCACAAACTCACTCAAGAGCACGATTGAAGGCTCCAAGAGGGATCAAGAATGGAATACTCGTCCTGGGGTTTTATTTATACACAGAGTTTTGGGCGATTTTCGAGTGGGATTATTGAATGGCTCGATGCAAATCGAGCAAATCTAATGAGCGTATGTGGGTTATGCACATGATGGAAACCGAATCCATGGAGGACTCAAGGTGAAAGGAGGTCCAGATCGATCGGTTGGAGGCAGAGAAGGTGGCAGGCTCGAGATGTCTGACGCAAATCAGAGAGAAGACAGGGAGTTGACCGAGGTCAACATTCCCTAAGACCCTATTGGTTCATGGGGGACACTACAGGATAAACTAGTCCTCATTATTCAAAAATAATTAATTAAATACAATAAATGGTTTTATTAATTCTTAGGTATAAAAGAAAAAATATTTATTATTTTATGTAGTATTTTACTATGATTTTTATTTATTATTTTGGGTTTATTTTTTACGAATTAATTTTTTAGGTCTATTTATAGGTCTATTTATGTTTTGTGGAATTTATTTTTTTATTTTTTATTTTTTATTTTATTATTTTATCATCTTATTTTATATATTTATAACTTATTTTTACATACATAAATATATTTTTATTATATTTTTTCGTTCCATTATGTATACTTAAATAAATAAGGGTATATATTTTATAGGTATAAATACAGGTGTTTCATCTATGTGTTTAGCTAAATTATTTATTTAATGTATTTCCTTTATTTTATTTTATCTCTATATTTTTAACAGAACATAAATAATATTTACAGGAGTATAAAATTTTAAGGATTAAATGAATGAATTTCACATTTTTTATACATAGGTATAAGAATAGATAATTCATCTATATATTTGGTATATTTATTTTATTCCATTGCTTTCTTTGTGATTTTTTTATATTCTTAATATGTAGATGTATTATAAATAATATTTACAAAACTGTAAAAATATAAATTGTAAAAATAATAAAGAATAAATAAAATGAATATTTTAATTAGGTATACTACACACTAGGGGTCCAAAACCTTTCACATTTTAATTCCAAAAAATATGAAACCTCTATTAAATAGCTTATTAAAAGTTATCTACAATTAAAGGTGATTTTGATACATTTTGACTTTTTATTTAGGAGATATGGGTCTGGGAAGTTGGAATTTTGGATTCTTATTTTGAGTATAATTTGTACGTTGTATATTATTTTTATGTAAACTAAATGTTATATTTTTCTATGTATTATTATCTACAACTTTTATGACAAAATTTATTGATTTGATGAACAAATAATAAAGAATAAAATAGGTCCCAAAAAGGCTTTATTGATGAATAAAAGAATATGGTTTTTATCGTGTATTTGGCCCTTATCTCTCCCTACTTTATTCCTTGTCGACCAAATCAATTTTTGACTTGGTCTTAGGGTTTAGGGTCATAAAATACCTTTGGTATTTTATTCTTTTTCTTTTCTTTATTCTAATGTTATCATCAAAAAAATGTTTTATATACAATAAATGAAAAAATAATGAATTAATATATACACAATAATGTTATTTACATGCATAAGCTAGGGTTTTTATGGCTGAAATGATAGAATAAAAGTGATGAAATAGTGATTCATCAGTCTCTGATTTGTTATCGACGAAAATTGGCCCCAACAACTTGTTGGGCTTGGGCACAAATGGTCCTCATTTCCAACCATCCAAAATGCTTAAGCCCAAGTTGTCAAATGGTATTCTCCACCACCTATAATCCACACTCAAATTTTGTGAGTTTTCGATGTGGGCCTATGTTTGGGGTTAGGGTGTTACAACCTCACCCACTTATATTTGCAACGTCCTCATTGTGACATGGTCCATCACTTATTCTCAGTGATAGTGGCGGTTGCACACTCTCAGCTTAGGTCCCTTCGGGTGATCATTTCCACTATCAGAGGGAATCTGTTCTGATACCATTTGTAGCATCCCAAGCTTAAGTCTCCGATCCATTATCAGAGAAAAATGGTCCTGAAAACTTGTTGGGCTTGGGCGCAAATGGACCCATTGGCAACCACCCAAAAAGCTTAAGCCCAAATTGTCAAGTAATAATCCCCACCACTTATAACCGACACCCATAGTTCGTGAGTTTTAGATGTGCGAGTATGTTTGGGGTTGGTTGTTACAAATTTTTTGAAGGAAATTTACATGTCCTTAATCACAAGATCTTTTGGAAATAATATGTGAAATGATATTTTAAAATATAAATTTAATAAAGTTAATAACATTTTTAATTTAATAAAATATAGAAACCATAATATATCATTCACAATAAGTCCTATATATAATCGGTGCTCTAGAAATCCATTTAATTGAGAAAAAATATATAATTATTGGATTATATGCATGATTTAACTAAGATGTGGAACATGCAAGTTTTATGATGAAAGTATTGGACATGCAAGCCCATGGCGAGCCATTATGCAATAAATGTTATTGCAAATTCATTCCTCGATCTGAAATGAAGAGTGACTAATTTTCATAATAGGTCCTTTAATATAATAGGGCCGTGTATCACGACTATCTTAATGATCATACAGTTGTTGATTCAAATGTTGGATCATAGAGGCCGGTGCTTGGATGATATCTAAAGAGTTAGATTGAGGACTCATCAAGCATCGTCAAGTGATTATTAAGAGAGGATCTCCAGCCTGAGAAGGAGATGGCAATCCTTTCTATGAAGGCTGATATCTAACCGACTTCTTGATGTTGCTCCTCTACATATGAATAGATATTAAAAGGTGTTAGATAAGTTAGGTCAAAGAGCTTACCTAACAAGAATGATATAACCAACATCTATGTCATATGTTGTCATGATATAGGCAAGCATCCTCTGATCGGAGACAGATTTGATACTATATGTCTGAGTATGTACATTTGTCAGATAGGTTGATGACCTATTCAAGGTCTATACACTGTCAAGTTGGTGTGCATGCAAGGGCATGTGAGTAATACGATCTCTCAAAGGGATCATACAAGTTCATTACTGAACCGGAAGAGTTGAGCACACTCATGAGATATTGGGATCAAATTCTGTGCACGGGTTGTCTTGCTTGGAAGCTTGATTGAATTTGTAGATTTGATATATTCTTTTGGAAAGTATGTGATCAATACTTGGGTATGATATATGCTTTTGGAAAGTATATGATCGATATCAAATCCCAATGATCAAATAAGAAACTTAATGATAAAACCTTGAAGAAGACGGTGTAAAATTGATCTATATCTTTGGATTTATTTTAGGTCTTCTAGTATGCAGGATGTATAGGTATTAGGAATACTTGATGGTGACGTGATCATAAACGACCGCGTAACCATGACGCTTCCACTCCGAGGGAGTGATGAAACATGTCTAGATTTTAGTGACTCCTCTCAGTAGAGAAGTGATATGCTCTTAGTCCAAATATTGGACATTGATCTGAATGTGATTCAGATGCAATGAGAACATTAGATCTACAGCCTAAATTTAATCAAACGTCTATGAGAGGTCCCCGAGATCTGGATTTGAGATGAGATCTCAATATCCAAGCCACTGTACGTGGAATGTACAATCGCAATGTCCTTATCTCTAAGTATCTATAGAGAATCATTCTTGAAAGAGTTTAAGAATAATTCCATAGATAAAATGTATATCCAAGCATTGAGAAATGGATAACTAAATTTGATTTAATTGCCATGAATAATGTTAATTTGATTCATATTCATATGATGCATGATAATGATGATCCAATAAAATTAAATGTGATTTGACTATTATGGATATGAATAATGTGGATAGTACTATCCATATTAATCATATATATTATAAATGTGATTTATAATATATAAGAGGGTGTTGTTTGTAAATAACATTTACAATTTAAATGTTGATGTGAATTGGATTCACATTGGACAATTAATTGAAAATGTAATTTACATTTTATTTTTGGATCGTGAATACAATTTACAAACTCGCAATGGCATGATTGATATTTTACAAAATAATTTGGAATTATTTTTGTGAAATAATTTACAACAAAAATTGATGTAAATAATTAGAGAATGTTGTGAGATTCTCATTCCCATAAAATAGGAAAATGAGCTCCCCTTCCATAGGGTTGGCGGCCACCCTTCACTCTTAATTCAAGCCCCCCTTATATTAGGAAGGGATGAGCCTCCTTTCCTAATCCTTTAATGTCTCTTAGTTTGATTGAATTAATTATATTGATGATTACGCAATATATTTGATTTAGTTAAATTAATTGAATTTTGTATTTTTTACAACAAAATCATGACCATTGAAAGAAACACAACTTAATCTCAACTATTGGATTTGTGTTGTCCATGGATTGAGATCCATGGACTCCCAAAACATTATAAAAGAAGAGGCAATCTTTACTCTTCTTTTAGACAATATAGAATTGCAAGATCTCTCTCTCTCTCTCATACCCATGTCCCCTCTCTCTCCTTAGAGTGGTTCTTCACTCTAAACCGTAGAGAGGATTGCCGTCGTCACTACGTTGTTGTGCCATCGCTTCGATTGCTCATGGATCTCCGTCTTCTCCGTTACACCTCGCTCGTGAAGAATACGTTGGATCTCATGAGATGAGATCAGGAGATTCACTCCTTGTATCTTCAATTGGATTGTGAGGAGCACGTGTTTCATCAACATGCTCGCACGCATCTCCTTCGTTAGATCAGACTTGAGATAGGAGGTGACTTACTTTAAAGACACGATCACAACCACACCTCAAGATATATTCCTATATCTAGTTTGTGATTTTGATGAAACAATTCGAGAACTGTTTCCGGATCATGTGTTTTCATCGATTTAAAATTTTTAAATTCCACTGCCCCGAGCAACTAGTATGACTATTCACTCCCGATCGCATATGATGTCATCTTTACGCTTACGAGATGCGCTTAAGATTTTTTCCCTAATCTACAAGTGGTATCAAAGCCTTGGTCAGGTCTTGGATGAGATCCAAAATCCTAGGTTAACAAGGTTTATATTTCGGATACACGAGACTCGTTGTTTTTGCATTGGATGCAAGATTCGAGTTGGATTTTTGTGAAAATAAAACTTACTATTTTGTACTGTTTGGACATGCTTTTTGGTTATTAAAATGTATTTAGAATGTCTAAATGTATCTCTAAAATAGTATCCTTATATTGGCACCAAACATACATGAAAATGATTTGAAAAGTTCCCTCAATGAAAATTATTTTTTCATGTATTCACGGATCTGAAAGAAAATTATTTTTACTTTCTATTTTTCCATCATGAAATATGAAATAAACACTTGAATTAAGTAGATAATCAAACCTTCAAACCAATCGAATTTATTTCACATGATTCCGACTCTGTTTTCCCTATATATTCCATATTTAGTGGAGATGGGCGGAAGATGATTAGATCATCAACTCTCTTTGCTTAATGTATTCATAATTCAATGGAAATAATGTAAATTATGAATTTGACTTGATTAATTATGATTCCTAATAATTTTTAAAATAATTGATTAATCACCATAGGCCATTGAATGTATGTTTCATGAAAATCCTTGTATATCCTACAATAGTTGTATGACAATCTTTACATGCAAAAACATTGTTACTTGAATAAGATTGGAGATTTCTTTAGAAAATCTCCTTATAATATTAATCAAAATGGTTTTGATAAATATTATATGGTATAACTTTGGTTGAAATTCAGAATATTGTGTCAAATATAAAATGAACAGATCACATTATTCTGATCTGAGATGGATATGATGTCTAGTCAGGGATCATTGGGGTAGCAAGTTGCTCCGTGAGCAGTATGTCCCACATCTTGTACATACTGGCTATGACAACATGTAAGGGAAGTATAATGCTTGAAATGATCATGATGTATTTTTCTAATTATTAAAATTTGAATTATACGTAATTTGAGATTACACCATCCTTCAAGTAACAATCAAGATTGTTTGTTGGTTGATTGATTGGATTGATAATTGATTTAATATGATTTAATTAATTAATTCTAAGTAATTACTCTATTATGAATAGAGTTGTATTTCCCTTGTAAGAATTAATTATGTGAATATGATTCATAATAATTAAATAAAATTTAAACATGATAGGGAGGATCACATAAGTGACATCCATGGTCTTATATCAAGGTGAAGGGTACTGTCACCATGGATTGTAGGTAGGAGATGTTTGTCTGAAGTGACTGCTCCTACATACAAGCACACATGGATCAGGCTCTTTGCTTCTCGAAAGAGTAAGGTCGTATGCGTAGTGACCACAATACGATTACTCGTATTATTGTGGCGATATTGGATTGCACATAGTGAGTTCTAATCTTGTTGATGGTTGATTCAATTAACGACGGGTCAACATCGCCTTAGGGGTGGTGGGCCTAGGTGTTAAGGCTGAATTGGAAAATGCAAGTTGGACTTTCAAGGCGAAATGAGTTCCCACTTCTTTTTATCTGAGTTACAATTTCTCATATTATTGGAATGTAACAAAGGTAAGAAAGGAGATCCCAGATCTTGCTTGAGATATAATGGTAAGTATTTCTCTTACTTTGAAAGTGAATAAGGGAATGAACTTTCAAAGTTGACAAGGCAAGACAACTTTGATATAAAAAATCCTTAATCAAAGTAAACTATGTATTTATACAAATATTCCTTATTTCAGATAACATACATTAAACCCACTCAAAACTATACTCAATAATGACCAGTAGAATATCATAGATTGGATTCATGATCAAGATATCGTACTTGCAGTTGTATATATAATGTATGTGGTTGCAATGTGCAAGTTTCCTCATAGTAATGAGGAATGACAATTAAATAAAGAATAGGATAATAACCTTGGGTTTGTATATAGTCTTAATTTCTCATCAAATGTGCTTTGAAAGTATCATATCGATGATGATCATAATTATTAAAAATCCTTATAAAATCTAAGAAGATGTTTTAGCATACATATGTGCTCTAGGCATTTAATCATGAATGACATGGTTTACTACAGTATACAGAATGGTGGCTAGATAAGAGATGATGTACTCAAAATATTTGAGTACCTGCCTGAACCAAAGTCTTTTAGAGTTAAGATGGATGTAGATTTCATGAGTGTCATCATTCTACTATCTATACTCTAGCCTTTCATGAAGCTTCATAATATTCATATTGTATGAATTGAATGAAGCATATATAAATGTTGAAATGCTCTTATATTGAAATCTTTTGAGTTCATCATAAGAGATCCTTTGTCTTGAGCAATGGTTGTTTATAGATGAAGAAAATGCAGTGAAAGCATGGGTCTGGCCCATGTAAGAAGGAAAGTCAAAGAGTTGAATGTACTTCTGTGACTTCCATACATATGACATCCAAAGAGTTGGATGAATGCTTATACTGCAACAAGCCGATGCACTGATAGTATGACTATTTAGACTATCTAGAATCCTTAGAGAAGGACTCGGATAGTGCATCTACATATTATACATCTACATATAATCATTGATATTGACTTGCTTATTATATAAGATCAAAGTCTAATAATTGTATTTCACTCTTCTAATAAAACTTGCAATTAGTTGCATATATTTTTTAGAAGACTAGAAATTTTGATCTTAAGGTTTAATAGTCATCCACATGGATGTTGATGCAATTTTTGCAACAATCTCCATTGGATAGATAGACTACATATTTTCAATAGGAGAGCCCTTAGTCTTAGAGAATGTCTATATGATCTGGATACTAGAATACACTCATTGTTTATTTCTAAATATTGGAGATAAATATGCATGCTGGAATATACCTATCATAAAGAGTTATGATGGATATATTTCATATAGTAATCTAAAATATAGAGGACTCCACTAAATTAGAAAATTAATTAATGATTCATTAACATCTCTAATACTGAAAATATAAACCTTAAAATATCATTTGACAATGTTCTGGCATCAAGCTTTGGATATATGTCTATTAATGAGATCAATAGACTAGTAAGACATGAAACTTTAGACTGTCTGAAATTTCAAATCTTGCATAATTTTGAACATTATATTCAGAGTAAAAATGTCATGCACCCTTCACTGAGAATGGTGTTAGATGCCAAGGTATTCAGGATCTCATACACATTGATGTATGTAGATCATCTATATCATAATAAACAATAATTATATGTGATATCTATTAATTTTTTAGTGATATGATATTTCTTCCCTTGACATTAGAAACCTTTGAAATATTCAATGATTTCACAATTTGGTTTAGAACTAAAGATTGAAGGAAAATGAAATGAATTTGATCTAACCAAGGTATCAAGTACCTATTAGATGAAGTCATGGAATACCTTGTGGAGAAAGAAATGACATTCCTATCTCACTCCTCCTAATACACCTAAACTTAATAGAGTCGTAGGGAGATGCAATTGGATCGTGTGTGACATGATTTGATCAGTGACAAATATTAGCATAATTATCTCTTAGTTTCCAAGTATATATGTGGTAGAGACTACAATATATATCCTTAATGAGATTCCATGCATATCTAAACCCCAAAACACTCATAAGCAATGGTTTGAAAACTAGCAAAGTGTTGGATACTTGAGGATTTAGGGTTGCTTGGTCCATAACCATGTTATGGATGCAAGTAAGCTGGAATCTAGCACCATAGAGTGCTACTTCTTTAGGAATATAAAGGATAGTATTGGATACCTACTTGATGAGCGAATCCGCGGACTAAGGTAGATAAATCCATACGGTTGTTGTGACCTCAGTCACTCGGGAATCAGATCTCAATCAAGAAAAAGATCAGACCACCAAAATAAAGATAGAAACACGATAAAAATCGAAATAGCGGTCTCGCTATGATATTAACCTGGTATAGCACCCAGGGTCGAACTCAGGAAGCACGTGATGGCCTTGCGGCCTACGAAGTAGTCTAAAATAAAGAAAAATAAAGACAAATGATTTTTGGTGGATTTTTAATATTTTATATTTTTTTGGAATTTTTAATTATAAAGGAAATAATAAAACAAGGAAAACAAGTAACTTTCAATAATTATTTAATTACCCTAAAATGCTCCAAAAATTCAAAAAAATTTATGGTTTTTATATTTTTTACTATTTTTGGTGAATTTTTGATAATTTTCTGATTTTTATAGAATTTTCTAAAAATGAAAGAAAGAAGAAAATCAGTGTTGTTGTCCAGCCAACCTTCAAAGACCAATTAAAAATATTAAATGGTCTTTTCAAGGCCTCGAGTATTTTTTCAAGAAACTATAAAAAAAGGAAAAATCAGGAGAAAAGTTTACTATTTTTGGAATTTTCTATGAATTTTTAGAATTTTTATGGTTTTTTAGGAGTTTTTAAATTTTTATATTTTATATGAATCAAAAAATGACCAAAATTGTTCAGAAAATTAAGCACACCAAAACAAACAATATCTGAATTTTTTAGAATTTTTGAGAAGCTTTTACTATTTTTTGTAAATTTTAAATATGAACAGGCAGAAAAGGAGATGTTTTGAATTTTTAAAAATAATAAATGGGCTCAAAAATTTTCCAAAAAATTAGTGAAAATTCTACACAGTGGCAGGAGCTACGTGTCAAATTTTCACTTGATTTGGATACAATTTGATATTTTATTTACAACAAACAAAAGCCCACAGTCACAGGGACATGTCTGCAATAAGAATATCTCTTGGGGGCCTAAAAGTAACAAACACAGAAATGCAGGGGGCCCTGGTGCAAAAAGTCCGAGTCTCCACGCGCAAGGCACGTGCACTGGGCACTCAGGGACCAAAATGTAAATAACTTAACTTCCTGGACTTATTAGCAACAGGTGCTAAAAGTCCAGGGGCTAAGTTGTAAAAAAACCCACTAAATTCGGCACATGTCAGAAAAATTCCTTCATAAGGGTATATGTGCAATTAACAAAAAGTATTTCTCACTCCAGAATCAACAGAAACTACAAGCCCTCAGAATGCAATTTCACCACAAAATCACGTGTCGATGCACGTGTCCAACATTAACAGGGGTAGAAATGCAATTAAAGTAAATTAGCAGATCCTCTATGCAATTTTACCAAACTAAAATAAACTCTATAAAATATTTACGCGACTATTTAATAAAAACAAAAAGGCAAAGGGCCTAAGGGTAAATTACCCTTTATTAATCGAGGGCTGGATGCGTGCCACGTAGATGATCGTGCGGCAGAGGTGCGTTGCAGCTGAACAAAGGCCCCTCGAATCTGATCGGACTGTGGAGGGCTCTCCACGTGGATGATCAACGGTTGTTGTACGCCATGGCTAGCCCTCGCTGGATGGAGGGCGGAGAAGAGGCCACATGTCGATCTGACGGTGGCTGCTAGGCCTCTTCTTCGCCCTGATCGGACGGTCCTGAGATAATCTGGCACTCCGGGGGTGAACGGACGGCGGAGAAGGACTCTGGAAGAACTCCTTGCCGGCGAACTTCGCCGGAGGAATGAGAGCGTGTTGGACCTCCGCGGAGGCTGCTGATAGGTGGAAAAGGATCGCCAAGGCCTCCCGCGTCTGTAAGGCTCCTCCGATGATGTTGGGAGGCTCCGAAGAGCTCCAGCGATGAAGGCAGAGCTTAGGCTCCTGTGCTGAACGTGGAGGACCTCATATGAACCTACAAAGTGGCACAGAAGGACTCTTGGGTCGAGGGCAAAATGCCTCGACCCGGTTAGAAGCGAGGTGGGTGGTATGTGCGTCGAGATGGAGGAACTACAGCGAAGCGACGGCGAAGGAGTCCGACTGCCAGTTCCGTGGCAAATTGGGTTGGATGAAGGGGCGGAGAACGTGCAGGGAAGTAAGGCGGAGGTGATGGTCGGGTCAATCGTCAGAATGGGTGAACGGGATGGCCGGAATCGATGGTCGACGGCGAACGGGGGATTTGGGCGCAACTTGAAATTAGCGAAAACTAAGAGGAACTAGGCTTACCGGATGATCAGAGTCGATTGTGGACGAGCTTCTGAATCTCTGGGTCTTTGCCTCGAGGGCCGTCGATGCCTGAGGCTCGAGCGCTACTCCTGGGCGGCGCACGGCGGCGCTAGGCTGCCGGATCAGTGACGCGAGGTCCCTCCTCCTCTCTGCAACACGCCGGGCGCTAGCTGTCACTCTAGGTAATTGGGTGGAGGTCCTGGGTGGAAGGGATAACGCCAAAGATGCCCGGAAATGTGCGGCGGAGCAGCAGCTTTATACTCCTAGGGGTCCGGCTAGATGGGTGTCGGGCGAGGAAATCGGAGCACGGACGGACCCCGAGAACCCACCCCGGGCGAAGGTCTCGGATGTGTGATGATCAATCGGAGCCCGGGGTTTGAGGTTTTTGTGATCGGATCATGATGCAGTAATTGGGATAAATCGGGTCGGGCATGCAGATCCGTGGGTTTGTGGTCCAGGGGAGGAGTTGACCGGGGGGTCAACATCCCCCGTGGACCAATGGGATGCGGCCACATCAGAAAGATTTGGAAATTAATTATAAAAATAGCAAATGGTCGAATTATGCAAAACTCAAAACATGAAAAATGTTTCTTTTGTTTTAAACTATTTTTTTGTGATTTTTATTTATTTATTTGAAATCAAAATAAGGTATGTACAATATAGTATAATTTATAGGTATATATACAATATTGTATTTTTTATTTTTTATTTTTAATTACTTATTTTTGTACATTTTTATTCCAATTTTATATTTTATTTATTTATAGAATAAAATTTGGAATATTTTGGTATTTTTATTTTATTTTTATTATTTATATACAAGGGTTAAATAAATAGTTATATACACATATATACATGGTCTATATACAATGTTTATTTTGATTTTTATTTTTGTTCTTTTATTTTATTTTATTTTTGTTTTTGTGATTTTATTTTATTTATTTACAATATGAAATATAGAATATATACAATTTTTATGAGATTTTAATTTATTTATTTATAGGGATAAATAAATAGATAAAGTGCTTTATGTATATGGTGAATATACAAGGGTGAAGGGATTTTATTTTCTTTTTGATTTTCTCATTTTTTATTTTAATTTTATATTTACAAATGTATACATATAAATAGAAACCCAATTTTATTTTTATTTAGAGGAAAATATTTTTATTTATATACAGGTATATGTACAAGTATGTGAGCTTCTTTATCTCTCTCTACTTGGGTTTTTATGCGGTTAGGTTCACGCTGAGCCCTCCCTTGGGATTAGGTCGCTCAATATTTATTCTAAATATCTCCCTCTTTTTATTTTATTTCTTTATTCTTTTATTTATGCACAAAAACATGCTAATTATTTATTTTTACATAATGCATGCTTTTTGATAATTATTGATATTTACAAAATAAAAGAATAAAGGGTGATGAATGGGTATTCATCACCCCCCTATACTTAACTTTGCTAGTCCCTTAGCAAACACTTATTTGAAAAAGAAGTGAAAAAGAAAAAGAAAAGGAAAAGGAGGAGAATATACATGGATCAAGGTTGATTATTAAACTTGCCTTCATTAAATTGAAATATGGAGCTCGATCAAATCTTTGGATTATTAATGTGTCGGAACCTTATTTGGACTTAAGTTTAAAACTCAACAGCCTCTAAGATCCACTAATCTATAACCAAGACTCCTCAACAATCCAGATCAGAACAAGTCTACATACACAAACCCTGAAGACTATGAGTTTGTCCTTGTACTGTGTAAGTGAGGTAAGCTCTCCACCTCAAAAGTAGTAACTTGACAACCCTCCCCAACAAGGTAACTCTATGACCCTAGTCTGGCCACTCTTTCCTCGAGGAGCGGGGTATTCCCTTCTAAGTTCAAGTTCAACTGGCTCAAGAAGAGGGGGAAGAAGAGAATGGACCATGGCCAGTGTAGCCATGTATCCTTGGGAGCTCAACCAGTGTAGCTAAGTCTCCCTGCTGCAAGCTACATAAGGTGAATCCATGAGTCTCAAGCTTTGCTTATTTGCACTATATACATACTCCGGCGGGGTTATCAATTTCTATCAAACCCACCACTTTTTTGGAGTTATTTTCTTTTTGCATATTTTTTTTCAAGTGCATCTATACAACATATACAAGTGCAGCATATGTACATAAGGAGTTTTTCCGCTTGAGCCAGTAGACTATCCCTCTTTTGAAGCATTATTGCAACCCACAACTCCTGTCGTTAGACCTCATGGCAACCAGACCAAGTTGAGACGCACTTCCTTCACTAAAAGAAGAAGAGAGGTTCTGCCTAGAAGTACTACCCTCATATGCTACCCCAAGTCAAGGAAGACTGCCTCCTCACCACCTCATCCGTAGAGAGCTCGGTGTAAAGTGCGGGTCCAAGTAAAGCCATTGTCTATATGAGTCATGTGTGTGTTGTTCAGTGCTCTACTTAGGCTCATTGAGATGACATGTGATCATAGCCTAGTGGACTCAAAGAATTAAGTCACCATGGACCTGAAAAGCCTTAACCCTAAGCCCTATAAGGTTCCTCTTAGAATTAGGTGGATTAAGATCTTAATCAAGCTCCATTTCCCAATTTAATTCCAGGCTAGTTTAAATGTCAACTATAATCCAGGAAAAACTATACAAGTATATACAAGGATGCTATTTACACACTATTTACACAAATGCAAAATTTTTGAAAAATGTTTTGAAATCATGGATGTATGCATGAATGCAAGTTTTGCAAAATATTTACACAAATTTACACAAGGTTTTTGCAAACTTTTGATTTTCAAAACATTTTGGAAAAAATTTGTATTATATACATAGTTTTGATATGCACATATTTACACAATCTTTACACAAAAAGTTTTTGAAAACATTTTTACAAAATTAATTTGTACAATAGCTATGTATGTGCAAATAAAAGAATGTTTATTTACAGGGAAAATTTTTTAATTTTAATGGATTCCAGGGTTTTTAGCCATTTTTATTTATTAACACACTCACACAAAGTACGAGTTATGGCTAAAGTATATATGAAATATATACACACCCCCCTATACTTAGCTTGAACGATGTCCTCAGAGTCCAGAGCGATGAAGAAGACATAACTCGTGCTTAGTATAGGGAAGTGAAAAGGAAGGCTATATACAAAGACGAATGAATGAATAGAAAATCAAGAGAGTCTTGTCTTTTCCCCCTATACTTAGGATCAAATAATCCTAAGTATAGCAGGTTGTATACTAAGGGAAAACCAAGTGAAGAATGTACAGGGTCTACCCCCCCCTATACTTAGGGTAAAATATCCCTTAGTATAGGCAACAAAAACAGGGGTAAAATAAATCAAAAAGGATACCCGAGAGTCCTATATCCCCCCTATACTTAGGGTAAAGTGCACCCTAAGTATAGCATAATCAAAGGATGGGAAAGGGATGTGGGACTAAAGACTGTAATGATATGGACATCTGGATCTATACAAGTCGGAGGAACAGTGATAATCAGGCGTGAGATGCAATAGATGTGAGTCAAGAGACCACATCTCATGCAAAGTGAATAGGGGCAACATCAATGACTCGCGACTCATGATCTAGAAATGGCTTGAGCCGCTGGTCGTTCACTTGAAAGGTACTCTCAGAAGACAACTCAGATATATCGATACTTCCATTGTCGTGTACCTTTCTCACTAGATACGGTCCCTTCCATTTGCTCTATAGCTTCCCTGGAAATAGACGAAGACTAGCATCAAACAACCATACTCTCTGTCCAGGCTCAAAATGCTTGTGGCTGATATGAGAATCATGCCACTCCTTCACTCTCTCCTTGTACTGTAGGTTGTTTGAGAAGGCGGTATCACGAAGCTCCTCTAAGGCTGCTAACTCTGCCCTCCTATGGTCTCCTACACTATCTGGATCCAAAAGTATATCAGTGACTGCGCAAAGTGACATGTGTCTCAACTCAACAAGTAAATGGCACGGCTTGCCATAAACGAGGCTAAAGGGAGATGTGCCAAAGGTGTCTTGAAAGACGTCCTATATGCCCACAAGATCGAGTCCAAAAGCTGTGACCAATCCTTTCGGTCAGGGCGGACGACTTTCTGCAAAATAGTCTTGATCTCCCTGTTCGACACCTTGACTAGACCATTCTTCTGTGGATGGTATGGAGTAGCAACTCGATGGTCTATGCCGAACTCGCTAGCAAGGGCCTTCACCTGGTCGTTGACGAAATGAGACCCCCCGTCAGATATCAACACTCGAGGTACCCCGAATCGTGTAATGATATGCTTCCTAAAAAATCTGCAAACAGTCTTAGCATCTGCGGTTCGAGCGGGGATGGCCTCAACCCAACGACTCACATAATCAACGGCCAACAGAATGTACTCGAATCTCTGACTCTTAGGGAATGGACCCATGAAATCGATGCCCCATGCATCAAAAACCTCACAGAAGTGAATGGGCTGCATCGGCATCATATCACGCTGTCCACAAGTGCCCATCCTCTGACAGTCAGTACACCTCTTCATGAACTCATCAGAGTCCTTGAAGAGGGTAGGCCACCATAGGCCGGATTGGAAAACTTTTTGTGTCGTTCTCCTCCCAGAGTGATGTCCTCCTGCCTCAAGCTTGTGACAGTAAGTGAGGACGCTATGGTGCTCCTCCTGAGGAATGCACCTACGCCAGATGCTATCCCCTCCTTCATGGTAAAGGATGGGATCCTCCCAGTGGTAGGACTTGGCCTTCGCAAGGAAGGTCTCAAGCCTCTGCCTGGGCCAATCCTGTGGAACTTTCTTAGCAACAAGAAAGTTCACAATATCGGCGTACCACGGGAGAGAGGCAACAGCAAGGATCGCCTCATCTGGGAAGGTCTCACAAATAGGCTCATTCTGCTCGGAATCCTCAAGATGCTCTAATTGGGAGAGATGGTCAGCCACCACATTCTTGACTCCAGGCTTATCCTTAATCTCTATGTCGAACTCCTGGAGTAGAAGGATCCATCTAGTCAATCTGGCCTTGGCATCCTTCTTTGCCATGATGTACCTGATGGCGGTATGATCAGTATACAAGGTCACTCTAGATCCAATAATGTATGATCTGAACTTATCTAGGGCGAAGACTACGGCTAGCATCTCCTTCTCAGTGATTGTGTAATTCCGATGCGCGGAATCCAATGTGCGACTAGCGTAGTGAATGGCAAATGGAACTCCATCCCTCCTTTGTCCCAGCACGGCCCCCACGGCAAAATCAGAGGCATCCGTCATGATCTCGAATGGGAGAGACCAATCAGGCGGCTGGAGAACAGGAGCCTCAACAACACATCGCTTGAGAGTCTCAAACGACGAAAGATACTTGTCATCGACAAGGAACTCGGTGTCTTTCGTCAGCATGTCAGTCAACGGTCGGGCAATCCTACTGAAATCATGAATGAATCGCCGGTAGAAATCGATGTGCCCAAGGAAAGACTGTAACTGCCGCAAATTAGACGGCGGTGCGAGTTTTCTAATGACATCTACCTTGGTCGGATCAACCTCCATGCCCCTGTTGGAGATGATATGGCCAAGCATCGTCCCTTGAGTCACCATGAAGTGACTCTTCCCCCAAGATAGCACAAGGTGAACCTCAATACATCGCTGAAGGACTGGGTCTAGGCAGTCAAGACAGGAGTCGAATCCGTCGTCGTAGACCGAGAAATCATCCATGAAGACCTCCAAGTACTCCCCCACCATGTCTGAAAAGATCGACAGCATGCATCTCTAAAAAGTCGCAGGGGCATTGCATAGCCCAAATGGCATGCATCGGAAGGCGTATGTGCCGAAGGGACAGGTAAAGGTAGTCTTGTCCTGATCCTCGGGAGCGATGGCCACCTGGTTGTAGCCGGAGTACCCATCCAGAAAACAATAATGGCTCCTCCCTGCCAGTCTCTCAATGATCTGATCTATAAAGGGCAGGGGAAATGATCCTTCTTGGTGTCCTGATTGAGTCGTCTGTAATCTACACAGACCCGCCAAGAAGTGGGTACCCGAGTAGCAATCTCCTCTCCAGACTCGCTGACTACTGTAGTGATGCCCGTCTTCTTGGGCACCACATGCAAAGGGCTGACCCACTTGGAGTCGGAGATGGGGTAGTGATGACAGGCAATCTTCCACGAGGATCACCATGAATAATATAAAAGTGTTATCGCTGAGGCGGCCGCTCCTAGAAGATCGGTTGTTAATCAGCAATTAACCCACAACCAAAGAATACAACAATCAAGCTCAAAAAGAAATGTTTAATCTTTATTTACTCTACCATAAAATGTACAGTGACAAGCATGTAGAGGTCGAACCACAGAGAGCAATACAAAATACCATAGCCTACATGTATCTCAGAGTCATCCTTGTGTGAAGTGGGTTTTTAATTTTATTTTATTTTTATATTATTATTATGTTTTTTGTTTTATGTTTTTTTATTATTTTTAATAATATAATTAGGTAATATATATATAATATAAATATAAATATATGTATACCCATAGAGAGTTAGTATATAGCTTATAATACATACAATATATATAGGTATATATAAGGATAATAAAAAAAATATTTTTCTTATTTTTTTTATATTAAGGTTAATAAATAGATATAAGAATACATATAAATAATTAGATATACATATATATATTTCTCTTTTTTTTCTTTTTAGGAAATATATATATACATAAAGGGGTACTATAATATGTACAAAAATACTCAAAAATAGTCAAAAATTCAGGAATAAAGTCTTTTTGGGATTTTCATGGTTTTTTACTGTTTTTGTGATTTTTAAGCGTTTTTGAAAATATTTTTAGTATTTTTAAATAGCAAAATAAAAGTAAACAGTGGAATAAGGTCTGGCTGTAATAAAAATAGACATTAAAAATAGCAAACAGCCTCAAAAATTTTCCACAATATTTTTCTAATAAAGATAAAAAATTATAGCAGAGGTAGGGACTGAGTTCATATTTTTCTGATTTTCTTTGAGTTTTTATATTTTTTTTGAAGTTTTTGGGTATTTTTGAATTTTTAAGGTTTTTCTTTTGAGATTTTTAGGGATTTTTGGGCTGACACTAAAATAGGTCAAAACGCACCATAGGGAATTTTTTGGAATTTTTCGAGGCATTTTCATATTTTTTGGGATTTTATAAATTAGATAGTGAATAAAAGACATGTTTTCGATTTTTAATAAATGCAAAAAGGCAACAAAATGAAAAACTAAAAATATAGCTTCAAGCACAACCACTCAGGAGCTTAAGTCTATTTTTGCAAGATTTTTCGAATAAATATGAAGCACAAAATAAATAGACAAAGCATTCAAAGAATAAATGGACTGGCAGGGGTATTTTTGCAAATAACATAGTTGACAGGGGCATACATGCAAAAATCGCAATAAAAATACACGTGAACTTTTATTTTCATGACCATATTACAATTACCAAAAACCGGCAGGGTTTACATGCAATTTTCACGCGCCTCACGTGGGTGCTGCACGTGAGGCGCGGAGGGACTAAATCGCAAATATCAAAACTTTAAGGGGTGGTCTGCAATTTCTACAATTTTTTTACAACTTAAACTTTTATTTTTGGCGTTAAATAATAAATACAAAACAACGGGGGATAGATGTGAAATTTACCCCCAAATAAGGCGTGTCATCCAACGGCGCTGGAGGCGCCACTTAACCACGTGTCAAGCATCGGACGGCGGATGTCGGTTCAGCGATGAAGGGCCTGGATTAGAATCTCCTGGCTGATCTGACGGTGGACGTACGTCTTCATCGAACGGTCGTCGTTCAAACTGGGCCTCCCCTCTCGATCCAACGGTGATGGAGGCGTCTGGAAGAACGGGGAAGAAGCTCGCCCCGGCGAGCTTCGATCGGGCAGCTCGGGCTCCTCCGGGCACCTCCCGCGTATCTGAAGCACTCTGAACGTAGCTGGGAAGCTTTCGCGTCGTCTGACGGTTCTCTCAAGGCTCCTGGAGGTCCGAATCACTAGGACGAGCTCGATGAAGAAGGGGACCCCCAGGAACCTCTTCCTGGTTCAATGCAAGCCCAGATGGGCTCTATTCCTCGATGTACCTGCACAGGAAGAACTGCAGGCGAGAGAGCTATCTCCTCGACCCGGGGTTTTGAAGCTGCGGCGCAAGATGAAGATGGGCGGAGGGGCTCCGGCGAACGGCGGAGGAGGAGCCCCGATTCGCCAAGACCTAGGGTCCTGGGTTGAACAAATGTGTGCGATAGATGGAGAAGGCGCTGAGGTTCGAAATGGATGAACGAGGTGGTCGGAGATAGTCGAGACAACGGTGGAGAAGTCGTCGGAGCCGAGCTCCGGCGAACTTCGAATTTTTGGTTTTAAGCTAAGGGAATCAACTACGGGCTAATCTAACTACTGGAATGAAAGACTAATCATTAAAGCTAACTAAAAAGCTAAGAAAAGGACAGCTCTTATACCTGGGGGCCTCCAGGGAGCAGGGCGGATGCCGGAGCTCCGCCGCGTCAAAATTCTCCGTCCTCCGGCCGAGTCGAGGCGCTGGGTCACTCCCCTTGTCACGAGGAATGGTCCAGGAACAAGATCAAGGCGTTTAGGTGGAATGAAAATGGCCAAATCTGAGGAAGGAGGCGGAGCTAATTATTTATAAACATTGGCAAGAGGCCTTATTACCCGGCGATTATTGACTGATCCAATGAATATCTCGTTGATCTATGATTTTGGCGGGCATCATGGATGATCAGAGGACAAATCTTGTGAAGGAAGCGAGCCAGGATGATGGAAGGGATGGCCGCAAAAAATGGAGGGAAATCGGGGATTTGATAGTTCAGAGGCGACAGGCAAGGGATGGGACAATTGACCAGGGGGTCAACAAAGGCCGGCACCTCATTGGGCCACGTCAGCCGCTACAAGACAAAACAGAAAATCTGATTGGAAATTGATTTATTTGACACCTTAAACGATTTTATTAATTTTTTCTTATAAAATAAAAAATGTGTATTATTTCATCTAGTATTTATTAATGATTTTTATTGAATTTTTCGAGGTGTTTTATTATAGTTTTATTTGAATAATGTGTATATGTATGTATTTACATGTATTTTTATGTATTTTATTTTAAATTTGTTTATTTTCTTTTATTATTTTATTGGCTTATTTTATAAATTTATAATTTATTTTTGTGAGTATAAAGGTATTTTTGTTCGATTTTTATGAGTTTATTTATATTTTTAAATAAATAGGTATAGGTGTATGTAGGTATACTTATAGGTGTTTTATCTATGTGTTTTATGCACTTAATTTATTTATTGTATTTTCTTGATTTTTATTTTGGATTTACATTTTCAATGAGTTATGTACAATGTAGACATTATTATAAAAATATAAAAGAATAAAGAACCAAGGAATAAAATCCTTTTTATTTATATATAGGTATATAGCATAGGTATTTTGTCTATGAATTTGTAGACTTATTTTATTTTACAAATTATTTTTAGTTTTCTTTAACTTCTAATATGTGTATGCATTATATACATTATTTACAAAATTCTAAAAATATGAATTTATACAAATAATAAATATTGAATAAGATGAATATTTTAATCAGTCCTATATACAAGAAGGGCCAAAAACCTAACTTCTGCATATGGACTCCAAAAATTATGAAACCAATTTTATAAAATAGTTCTTGGAATGCTATATACAATTAAAGGTGAGTTTGGGTGATTTGGAGTTTTTATTTGCGAGATATGGGTCTGTGAAGTTGAGATTTTGGCTTTTTATTCTGTGTATAAAATGTACACTGGGTATTATTTTTACACAAACTCAATTTTGTATTTTTATTTACATTATTATCTACAACTTTCATGTACAAAGTTTCTTTATTTGATGAAGAAATAATTATGTACAAAATAGGTGCCAAAAATGCATAAATGAATGAATTAATAAATGAGGTATTTATTGTACACTGGCCCTTATCTCCCCCTACTTTATTCCTTGTCGACCAATACCATGATGGCCTTGGTCTCGGGGTTTGGGTCATAAAATATTTACAATATTTTATTCCTTTTTTTCTTTTCTTCTCTTTATTCTATAATTTTGGCATTAAGAACCTTATTTATTGTGTAATTAATACAACGAATCATGAATGCTATTATGTACAATTTGATGCTATTTATATGCATTTGCTGGGGTTTTTGAGGCCAAAATGATAGAATAAAGGTGATGAAATGGAGATTCATCACCCCCCTATACTTGCCTTTGCTAGTCCCTAGCAAACACTTATGCAATAAGTACAAAAAAAATAAAGAAAAGAAAAAGGAAAATGAAAGAAAGATAGAGTGAATAGGGGTGCTTTCAGTGCAATGCTTGTCCTTACAAAATCTGAATTTTGGAGCTCCTGTCAGACCTTGGGTGTGAATGTGTGTGGAACCTAGTCGGGAACCAGCTCTAAAATACAACAGCCTTCGATAGTCACAGAGCTCGGTTCAACCCACCTCAATGGCCGGGTCAGAACTAGTCTACATCATACGCAAACCCTTATAACTATGAAGCTGACTTGTACGGTGTAAGTGATAGTGGCTCTCCCCAAGTGAAATGATAAAAGAACTGACTTCTCCAGAATGACAACCCAATGATTCCCCAATCCAACAGCTCTTTCCTCGAGGAGCAGGGTATTCCCTTCTAAGTTCAAGTGGCAACCAGCTCAAGAGGAGGGGGTGAAGAGAAGAATGGACGGTAGCCAGTGTAGCTACCTATCCCGGGATGCAAGACCAGTGTAGTCAAGTCATCCAGCTGCAGGCTCACATATTTGACTTTGGAGCTCAAGCTTGCTTATTGGCTTTACAACATATGTACATACTTCGCAGGCATTTTATTTTTGTACAGGCCTGACCATTTTTTTTTTCAACATACTATTCACAGTAGCATTTACATAAGGAGTTTTTCCTCTTGAGCCAGTAGACTATCCCTCTTTTGAGCTTTATCGCAACCCACAATCTCCTGTCTTTAGACCTCATGGCTATTGGACCAGGTTGGGGTGCACTTCCCTCCCTAGACGAGGACGAATGTTTCCACCCGTGTGCGTCTCAGACTGGCAAATCCAACCCCCTCACCACTCCAACTGAGTTGAGCCAAGTGAAAGGTGCAAGTGTCCAAGCTAGGTCACGGTCGGCAAGAGTCATACGTGTGTCTCGAAAAGTTCTAGTTAGTCCACTGAGGTGACTTGAACCCAGCCCTGATTTCTCAAAGAATTAAGTCTGCATAGACCTAAAGTACCTTAAACCTAGTTCCCGTAAGGTTCCAGTGTAAGTAGGTGTGGTAAGGTCCAACCAAGCTCCAATTTGAGACTTTATTAGACTGATTCAATCATCAAGCTCACTCAAAAAGAAAATGAATGGTATGCTTATGCTATGCACAATGAATGATGCAAATTTTTCACAAAAAGTTTGAAAGAATCAAAGAATGTTTTTACACAAAGAATTTCTGCAAATAAACTAAGAACTGGACACATATATAAAAAAGTATATACACTTATTTACACGGGCGTGTCGCTTTATTTACAAAATGTATAAGTTTCTAAAAACTTTACAGGTTTGAATGAAGTAGTTTATTTGGAATTGTATAGAAAGAATTGTATGTGTCTTATTTATGATTTAAAAGTATTTGCAATGGAGTTCTTATTAGTTTTTTTTTAAATAATTTTGCAAACTATAGTACACAATAATTTTCACAATCATTTACACAAATTTGAAAACTATTTTTGCAAAGATTTTTCACACTATATATATACAATTTTCACAATAGTTTTGACAAGCATTTTCAAAATATTTGCATATAGGTTTTTCAAATCCTTTCTTTCACACAAAGAAAAAGTTTTTCAATCAACACAGTTTTCACACATTTGAAATCATTTCCCATCAAATTTTTCAAAACTGGTCACACTATTTTTTTCAAATCATACTGTACAGGTATCTGATTTATTAATCAGTAGATACAAAAGAAGAAAAACTGTATTTGATGTACAAAAAGGTTTTGGTTCTTTATAGGCTTCGTTTGGGCTTATTCCTTATTTACAAATGAGAGATTTTTGTGCGTACTCCTCAGACTGATTCGAGAATCATTTTCACAAGGATTTTGAAAACTATAGTCCAAGATAATTTTGCAAACATGTTCACGCATTTGAAAATCCTTTTACAAATCTTTTTCACAGCATAGATAGATTTTTCAAAACAATTTTGACAATCAAATGTTCACAATCATTTGCACACTAGTTTTCACACATTTTGCTTTCACTCAAAGAAAATAAATTTTACACACAAAACTAATTTTTCAAACGTTGAATACTTGTACACACTATTTTCAAACAAATTTCACAAGATTTTTCAAATGAGAATGTTTCGCACAAAACACTTTTCTGACTTACTAATCAGTACAAGTATAAGGAGTCTGAGGAATTCACAATCATCTTTCATTATTATAAAGCTACTTTTTACATTTTATTTTATGTTGAAGTGATATTTTATTTTTCAGTATGAGTTATGGCTTTTAGTATATACATGGTATATAAGACCCCCCTATACTTAGCTTGAGCTATGTCCTCATAGATCGAAAGGAAAAGCAAAGACATAACTCGTACAGAGTATAGACAGATCTAAATAATAAATATGAATGAAATGAATGAATGAGAAGTTGACCGTCCCCCCTATACTTAGGATCGAATAATCCTAAGTATAGCAGACTGTACAAAAAGCAGGGAGGGTCAAGGGTGGGAATATACTGATCGTACTCATATTGTCTCCCCCTATACTTAGGGTAAGGTACTCCTAAGTATAGACAAGAAGAGGAGACAATGGAGAGGATCGGAATGAAATGAAAAACTCGGGGTACACATCCCCCCTATACTTAGGACCAAGTACGTCCTAAGTATAGAAAACTGTCTACAAGGGTGGCACCTTTTAGAAACAAAGAAAAAAATAGAAAAGGGAAAGAAGAAAAGAAGAAAAGAAGAAAATCAGATAAACAGAGGATGTAGTACATCGTCTGAATCTTTCGATGCCGCAGGTGCTGTGAAGATGCCATCGTGGTGCACTAGCTGAATAGAGTCAACAACGGCCAAGAATGCATCTGGTTCGAGATAAGGCTTCAGTAGTTGGCCGTTGACGACGAAGGGTTGTGCGTCAGGGGACAGTTCTGATATAGCGATGCTTCCATTGTCACGCACTTCACATACTCGGAATGGCCCTGTCCACTTACTCTTTAATTTACCTGAGAATATCCGCAACTTTGCATCAAATAGCCACACTTTCTGTCCAACGTCGAAGGTCTTTCGTCTGATGTGCCGGTCATGCCAGCGTTTCACCTTCTCCTTGTACAGTATGCATAGTATCGGAATTCCAAGAGCTTGTTCAGATCATCTTTTCTCTTCTGACCACTTCTGTGTAAGTCCAAATTACAACTGTTGATTGCCCAAAGAGATTTGTGGATCAATTCCACGGGCAGATGGCATGGTTTCCCATATACAAGACGGTAGGGCGACATGCCCAAGGGAGACTTGTAGGCTGTTCGGTAAGCCCATAGAGCTGAGTCCAAGAGTTGAGACCAGTCTTTTCTGTTTGGCCTAATAAGTTTCTGCAATATAGTCTTGCTTTCTCTGTTTGATAACTCTGCCATGCCATTGGTCTGCGGATGATAAGGAGACGCGACACGGTGATCGATGCCGTACTCCTTCGTTAACTTCTTGACCTCTTTATTGATGAAGTGGCTACCCCCGTCGGAGATGAGAATCTTAGGTATCCCAAACCGCGAAATGATGTTCTTCTTCAGAAACTGGCAAACTGTTTTGCTGTCAGCAGCTCGGGCGGGAATAGCTTCAACCCAACGACTCACATAATCGACGGCAAGAAGGATGTGCTCAAAACCTTGACTGTTAGGGAAAGGCCCCATGAAGTCAATGCCCCATGCATCGAAAACGTCTGCTATCTGAATGATTTTCAGGGGCATCGAATCTTTGGCAGTTAGTGTTCCTTTCAGTCTCTGACAGTCAATGCATCTTTTGACAAACTCAGCTGCATCCTTAAATAAAGTTGGCCACCAAAAGCCACACTGAAGTACTTTGGCTGTCGTCCGATCTCCAGAGTGATGTCCACCAGATTCGAGCGAATGACAATGCTCGAGGACACTAGATTGCTCCGTCTGAGGGATGCACCTGCGCCAAATACAATCTGCTCCTTCTCTGAATAAAAGAGGATCTTCCCATTGGTAGAAGCGGATGGTCGACATGAATTTGTTCTTTTGGTTCTTCGTCCAATCCAAAGGTATTACCCCAGAGGCGAGGTAATTGACAATATCAGCATACCAAGGAAGAGAATCCACTGCTAAGATGGCTTCGTCAGGGAAGGTTTCTGTGATAGGTGCATTGATCATGGGAGACTCATGTTGTTCAATTTTGGAGAGGTGATCTGCTACCACATTCTGAACTCCAGGCTTATCCTTGATCTCCAAATCAAATTCCTGAAGAAGAAGGATCCAACGAATTAGTCTTGGCTTGGCATCCTTCTTCTACTGTAGGTACCGGATAGCAGAGTGGTCCGTGAAAATTGTGACCTTTGATCCCAACAAATAGGATCTGAACTTCTCTAAGGCGAAAAACACAGCCAGCAATTCTTTCTCTGTCACTGTATAATTTCTTTGTGCTTCATCTAATGTTCTGCTGGCATAGTGAATGGCATAGGGCGCCCTGTCTTTCCTCTGCCCAAGAACAGCTCCGACTGCAAAATCTGTCGCATCGGTCATTATTTCGAAGGGAAGAGTCCAGTCAGGAGGCTGCAAGATTAGAGCCTGAGTGATGAGCTCCTTCAATTGATTGAACGCAAGGAGAACTGGCTGATCAACAATGAACTCGGTTTCCTTGCACAAAAGTTCTGTCAGAGGTCGGGCAATGCGGCTGAAATCCTTGATGAATCGTCTGTAAAATCCCACATGCCCCAGGAATGACCTCACATTCTTCACGGTCTGAGGTGGCTGGAGATTTGAAATGACATCCACCTTCGCCGGATCGACTTCCATGCCACGTTTGGAAACGACGTGGCCCAGCACAATACCTTCAGTGACCATAAAGTGGCTCTTTTCCCATGAGAGCACTAGATTAACTTCACGGCATTTCTGAAGCACTCTGTCTAGGTGCTCAAGACAAGAATCGAAACTATCACCATAGACGGAGAAATCGTCCATGAACACCTCGAGAAAACTGCCTACCATCTCGGCGAAGACTGCTAGCATGCATCTTTGGAAGGTTGCAGGTGCATTGCATAATCCAAAGGGCATTCTCTTGAAGGCGTAGGTACCGAACGGGCAAGTGAAGGTAGTCTTCTCTTGATCTTCATGAGCGATCGCCACTTGGTTGTACCCGGAGTACCCATCCAGAAAGCAGAAGAACTCCTTGCCTGCTAATCTTTCCAAAACTTGATCAATGAATGGCAAGGGAAAGTGGTCCTTCTTGGTTGCTGCATTGAGACGGCGGTAGTCAACACACACCCGCCAGGAGGTTGGTACCCGAGTAGAAATTTCCTCTCCTTTATCATTTGTAACCACGGTAAGCCCAGATTTCTTGGGAACTACATGCAGTGGGCTTACCCATTTTGAACCGGAGATGGGATAGATGAAGCATGTGTCACACCATTTCGTGATTTCTTTCATGACTACGTCCTGAAGGTTAGGGTTCAGCCTTCTCTGAAATTCGCGGGACGGCTTGGCATCTTCTTCCAAATAGATATGGTGTGAACACAAGGCTGGATTTATCCCTCGGAGGTCCGATACGCTCCAACCAAGTGCCTTGTGGTTCTTCTCTAGAACCTCGAGAAGTCGAAATTCCTGATCCGGATTCATCCTGTTGCTCATGATGACCGGATACATGTGTTCTTCACCCGCAAGGAAAGCATATTTCAGGCCTGCAGGAAGTGGCTTGAGTTCTGGCTTTGATTTGACCACTTTATCTGTCACTTCTGATACTGTGCTGGTGGTGGGATGTACTTTTGTTAAGGTGCTGCCATCCTCATCATCCTGTTGAGATCCCGATGATGTACCGAACGGTTCTACGCTAAGCTGATCATGTTCGGTCTGGAGTGAATGATCAAGGAGATGCGCATGCATCTGAGAATCTGTCTCCCAAGAATCATCGGAGCATATGCTGACTGCGCTTTCCAAGTCCTCCTCAAGAGTGAGGATTTCTCGGGTCCATGGATCGTCCAATGATAACTCTGAATCTCTGATCTCCGCGATGAAATCACAGTATGCTTCTGATACTGCTTGGCTCTTATCAGTTGTGGCATTCGGCCCTTTGCTCATGTCGATCGTGATTTGCTGGGTGTTCGAGCTGAAAGTGTTCTTCCCAGACCCGTAATCAACCACGGCACCTGAAGTACGAAGGAATGGTCTGCCAAGGATGATAGGGGTATGGAGCAGGGGTGCAGGCGAGTCCATATCAAGGACTACAAAGTCAGCTGGGAATTTCATTTCCTGCACCTTAACTACCACGTCTTCCAACAGATCTTGGGGTCGCTTGACGGATCGGTCAGCGAACTGAAGGATCATGCGTGTCTGCTTGAGCGGTCCCAGCCCGAATTCTTGCATTATGGATGAAGGCAGAAGGTTGATGGAAGAACCACTGTCAAGAAGAGTACGCTCGAAGACCTGGTCAAAAATCACACAACTGATCAGAGGTGCTCCTGTATCCTGCATCTTCTGGGGGAGATTGTTGATAGCTGCAACTGTGGCCATTGAGAGAACGTGCTTCTCTACCTCTCGGCGTATGTTGTCTTGCGTTGGGCGACGCCTGTTAGTACATGCCTCTTTCAGTCCTTTCTTTACAGCTGGCATGTATTCTACGGCCTTCAACAAGGGAATCTCAACAGTCAATTTATCCAAAATGTCCACAACACCTGGATCAGACAATGCCTTTTTCGTTTTGCAATTTTTTTGGATTTTTGTATTGCATGTGGAAAAGGAATATTTACATTACTGGCAGGAAAATGAGAGTTCTTATTTACATCAAAATTATCGCCCACAGAGTGTTGTACGTCCGAACTACAAAAAGGAGTACAAGCTTGATATGAAAATGCTGGTGCTGCAGGGCGAACAAAAAGGGTAGCATCTGCTTCATCGGCTGGCGAGGGATCGGCTGCTGCTGGCGGCTCCTCCAAGGCCGGCGTGGCTTCACTTCTGCTACACGCATCTTTTTGGTGTTTTTGCTTTTGCTGATTTTTTTGTATTTTCTGCTGAGGCTGCTGGTGACATGGCACGACGGCCGGACTGGCTTCTCCTTCTTCTTCCTCCTCACCCGCCCCTGGAGCGGTACGGCTGATGCGAAAGATGACGATCCACCTGTTTCTTTATTCACCCCACTGGTAGTAGCAGGCGGAGGCAAGGCCCTACCGCTCCTGAGAGTAACAGCATTGGAATAAACAATAATATCGTTACCAGACACGGACAGGACATCACAATCTACCTGCTCTTTCTTCTTGAAGTTATTGGGGTTGGCTTCGACCTGCGCTGGAATGGTAGTTCTGGTGGCGGTTAGGTCATCGAGCCTCTTTGTCATATCCGCTAGCCCTTTGACAAGTTGGGCCAGACAATCCATGGTGGGATTCACAGGGGGTGCTTCTGATGGTTCAGCGTGCAGACCACGCTGCTGTTGGTTGGCTTGGTGTGGAGGTTGTTGTTGGTGGTGCTGCGGGGGTGCAGGAAGTTGAAGCTGTTGGTATGACGGAGGAGGATACTGCTGATATTGTGGAGAGGGGGCAGCTGCGTACTGGTGATACGGCTGCGGGTGGCGGTACTGCGGCTGCTGTTGATAAGGAAAATTCTGCCTCCACTGATGTGAAAACTGGGGAGGCTGCTGGTACTGTTGGTGAGGCTGAGAGGTTTGACCAAAACGACCACCCTGAGGTTGGTGGTACTGCCAGTTGGCGAATTGCTGACTCTGGGGTTGTCCCTGAGGACGGGTCGGTTGTGCATCATTACTCCATACCCCATTGACTTCTTGGATCAGGGGTGGTGGTGGGAAGACTGGATCAGGAACAGAAAGAAACTCTGGCTGGTACACGACCATCTGCTGCTGCGGCAGGCCCTGGTCGGGAGCATGCACGTAATACGCGTGCTGGACTGCCGGTGGCTGCTGGCTCGGCTGAGGCTGATGCTGTGGTTGCTGCTCGTCCTTCTTCTCAGCGGGAGCGTCTGATGGTGTAGCCGACTGGACAGAGTTGATCATGCCGACCAACAGTTCGAGGTACTTGTTGATTTGATCTAGCTTGTCCAGGTTCTGGGTCCTCTTCTCGATCACAGTGAGTTTCTCAAGGTCCTGTGATCGCTTCTCAATGATATCTACTTTCGAGAGATGGCCCCCGATGATGCTGAGGTTGGAGCTCTCATCTCTCTCTGCTTCCTTGGATGCAGCCATGTGAACTTGTTTCTGGAGGATCTGGGGCTACTTCTGGTATGCCTTGGATGAAGAGAGGGCGGCCTCTCCTTCGGCCATTTCTTCAAAGATCTGCCAAACTACATCTTCATCCTTATTGAAATAGGAACCCCCACATGCTGCATCCACAAGCCGTTGGCTTTCAATATTCAGTCCCTCAAAGAAATGCTGGACCAAGCTGGTCTTCGGGATATCATGATGGGGACACTTCTCCTGCAGGTCAGTAAATCTCTCCCAAGCTTCATGTATCGACTCGTGGGGTCCTTGGGTGAAATTACTGATACGGGCTCGCATCTGGTTGAGCCTACCGAGAGGGTAATATTTGTGCAGAAAGGCGGATTTCAACTCCTCCCAGGTCGTCACGACCTTTCCCAAATGATTGACCCAATAGAGGGCCTTGTCCTGTAGGCTGAAGGGGAAAGCCATCATCTTTACAATGTCCAGAGGGACATTGGAATAGTGTGTAGTGCGGCAAATGCGGGAGAATTGCTGCAGGTGAATGTACGGCTCCTCGCTTGTGTTTCCATGAAAGGCAGGGAGCAGGGCTATGAACTGGGGCTTCAGCTCAAAGTGAGCGTGTACCGGTGGAATGAGAATCCACTCGGTCATCTGGTTGTCTCCCGGATTGTATGTTTCTTTGAGTGTCGGCTTTGGTGGTGGTAATTCAAGATCATCATCAGGAGGATCACCACCTCCTCCACCTCCACCTCCTCCTCCCCTGCCTCCTCTGCCTCTGCCTCCTCCTCCATCGTCACGGTTCATCATATCATTCAACATATCCTGGAAAGCGGTCTGTGTGAGGGCCTGCTCGGTCAGCTGCTGCTGGATAGCCTGGATAGACGCCATGAGTTGTGCATTGACTTGGTTCTGGTCTGGCATATGTCCCTCTGGTGGTGGCTGCTGACCCTTGCCCTTTCCTCCTGGAGCCATGTCAGGGTCTGAGTCGGCGAAATAAACTCTGGAGTAGTCTCCAGAGCTCGCATTGTCTTCTATCTGCAGAATGAGATAGTCCGAATCAGATCACTTGCAATGAACTTTTCAGCTGTCGTGATTAAGCTGGAATTAAGGTCAACCCCAGCATGTTGCGAATGGAAAAGGATGTAGATTGTAATCGACTCTCATTCGCAACGGCAGAAGTGGGACAAAAGTGATCCCAGTTTATTGGGTGGCCAAGAGAAAGGTAGAAAACGAGGAGTCTGGAGATCGATCCGCAAAGTCCGGACCGGGTTCTCGGGAATCGCCTCGAACTTATTGGCGGAGTTGAGTCCATGGAATCGATGTGGGTGTTGGCATGGTCCCGACGGAAACCATCCATGGATCAACTTCGCGAAGTACAAGAGAAGATCGGATGTTGGAAGAAAGATACGATGGTCAACGAGGAACAAAAGGAGTGTAAAACAGTAGAAAGGCTCAGTTGAGCGGGGTGGTCAAAGGAAGATACAACCAAAATGTACGCAAAGGCGCGGGACTTTGATCTTTAAACCTTAATCTAGATTCATACAAACACAATACAAAATTGGGTTCACCAACTCACGCCATGTGAAGCCGTGAAAGCTCGGCTATTTATTATCTTTTCATTTTTAGAGTTGTGATTTTCAGGCATATCTTATAACAAGTCCTTAGTACGCTACCCTATAGGAGAGAGAGTACTGCCGGAAGAGTATCCCGTACTTGTCCTCCTCCTGTGTAACCTGTAGTCTGTACTTTTTGGAGTCCTTGTAACCCTTCCTGGATCCCTACTCAGCCAAAGAAAAGAGAGAGGAAGCCGATAGGCGAAACCAATACTTCGGTTCTAGCTCGCAACGGAATCACCCATGAGCGTGCAAGAACCTACTCGGACACAGGACAATGAGACAGACACCCCCGTGAAGGCGTGGCTTATGCTCAATACTTCGGACAGGGTCGATGCTCTCACAACAGAGTCACCATTGGTGACCAAGTCCTACTCGCCTACGTACGATAGAAGCACCATTACTTCAGAAATCCAGGCGATACACAAGGCAGTTGCAGACTGGGTTTTTGGCTTTAATCCTTAGGGGTCGCACTCGCTCAATGGAGTAGGGTTTTGGTCCCCTTCCAAGGTACCTGAAAACAATGAGGGCTTTATGAACCCGATACAATGATAGTCCATTACAGATTTTAATTAAGGTCAAAGTTTATTTAGCAGTCCCCTTGTTTTAATTTTTTGGGTTTTCACTTTTTTTGAGTCTGTTTCATACCAGCGCCTGACGTTTTTGTAGATTTTCATTTACGTCCTAGGTGCTCAAAATCAGAGGGAGATAGCAGAAAAGCCGTGCAAGTGGTTCCATGATGGAAATCTCATCATTGAACCGAATGATGCATGCTGAGTTAGAAGACTTACAGTACATCCCAGCTCTCTCCATGTGGTATGCAAAATAGAATTTTTAAACCTATCTATATGTCGATATGCAAGGTATAAAATCGCCCTAAACATAAGCTGCTATTAGTGTGAAGAACCATAAGTCGCTCATTCATCTCTAGCCCAAAGGGTCCGGTCTTGGCTCACCCCTCCTCTGTACTCAACACACTTGAACTTAGGAGAAAGCGCTTTACAGGGCTCGCTGCGGCACAAGGGCTAAGAGATAAATGAACGGCTTGTTTAAGTTTGACTAGTTCCAAGCGAAGTAGACTATAGGAACATGCATTCTTATTAATGTTTGGACCTAGCTACCGAGTCAAGCAACCTATATCTAGGGGCTCCAAGCACATAAAACAAAATAAAAGAAAAGCGGAAAGCTCAAAACTTCGGAAAACAAAATAAAAGAAGGCGATGAAAACTCGAAAAGCCGCGATGAGGCCCCCAGGTGAACAATCACCCGGGCACTGGACCTCACTGTGAAGAGTAGAGTCATGTTTAATTACACGCCAAAAGTGTCTCTCTCTCACCATAAATTACAAAATAAATAATCCTAAGTGTTCTAGCTCTAACTAATGCCCATCTCTTTGCTTCCTTGGTGCTCTCTCCAGATGGTCATGAGAAGAAGACCATCCTCCTCCAAGCTTGGCTGCATTGGCCTCCTAAGAAGCCATCCTTGCGTGGCGGGCCCTCGCATCAAAGCCACAAAAAGAATGTATTAGTAGAGCTCAATCAATCAAATGGAGCAGATGTAATAATCACAATAAATAAATAAATGAAGCATGGTGATTAATAGCAATAAAAATAGCTGCTCACAAAAAGGAATGATAAATCAAGAATTTTTTATACAAGAATGACAAAATAAATTACGTTATGCTCATTGCTCCCCGGCAACGGCGCCATCTGATGACAGGCAATCTTCCACGAGGGTCACCATGAATAATATAAAAGTGTTTTCGCTGAGGCGACCGCTCCTAGAAGATCGGTTGTTAATCAGCAATTAACCCACAACCAAAGAATACAACAATCAAGCTTAAAAAGAAATGTGAATTAATCTTTATTTACTCTACCATAAAATGTACAATGACAAGCATGTAGAGGTCGAACCACAGAGAGCAATACAAAATACCATAGCCTATATGTATCTCAGAGTCATCCTTGTGTGAAGTGGGTTTTTAATTTTATTTTACTTTTATATTATTATTATATTTTTTTATGTTTTTTTTATTTTTAATAATATAATTAGGTAATATATTTATATATATAATATAAATATAAATATATGTATACCCATAGAGGGTTAGTATATAGCTTATAATACATACAATATATATAGGTATATATAAGGATAATAAAAAAATATATTTTTCTTCTTTTTTTATATTAAGGTTAATAAATAGATATAAGAATACATATAAATAATTAGATATATATATATATATATATTCTCTTTTTTTTCTTTTTAGGAAATATATATACATAAAGAGGTACTATAATATGTAAAAAAATACTCAAAAATAGTCAAAAATTCGGGAATAAAGTCTTTTGGGGATTTTCATGGTTTTTTTACTGTTTTTGTGATTTTTGAGCGTTTTTGAAAATATTTAAATAGCAAAATAAAAGAAAACAGTGGAATAAGGTCTGGCTGTAATAAAAATAGACATTAAAAATAGCAAACAGCTTAAAAAATTTTCCACACTATTTTCTAATAAAGATAATAAATTATAGCAGAGGTAGGGACTGAGTTCATATTTTTTTGATTTTTCTTTGAGTTTTTATATTTTTTTTGAAGTTTTTGGGTATTTTTGAATTTTTAAGGTTTTCCTTTTGAGATTTTTAGGGATTTTTGGGCTGACACTAAAATAGGTCAAAATGCACCATAGAGAATTTTTTGGAATTTTTCGAGGCATTTTCATATTTTTTGGGATTTTATAAGTTAGACAGTGAATAAAAGACATGTTTTCGATTTTTAATAAATGCAAAAAGGCAACAAAATGAAAAACTAAAAATATAGCGTTCAAGCACAACCACTCAGGAGCTTAAGTCTATTTTTGCAAGATTTTTCGAATAAATATGAAGCACAAAATAAATAGACGAAGCATTCAAAGAATAAATGGCCTGGCAGGGGTATTTTTGCAAATAACATAGTTGACAGGGGCATACATGCAAAAATCGCAATAAAAATACACGTGAACTTTTATTTTCAGGACCATATTACAATTACCAAAAACCGACAGGGTTTACATCCAATTTTCACGCGCCTCATGTGGGTGCACGTGAGGCGTGGAGGGACTAAATCGCAAATATCAAAACTTTAAGGGGTGTTCTGCAATTTCTACAATTTTTTTATAACTTAAACTTTTATTTTTGGCGTTAAATAATAAATACAAAACAACGGGGGCTAGATGTGAAATTTACCTCCAAATAAGGCGTGTCATCCAACGGCGCTGGAGGCGCCACTTAACCACGTGTCAAGCATCGGACGGCGGATGTCAGTTCGGCGATGAAGGTCCTGGATTAGAATCTCCTGACTGATCTGACGGTGGACGTACGTCTTCATCGAACGGTCATCGTTCAAACTGGGCCTCCCCTCTCGATCCAACGGTGCTGGAGGCGTCTGGAAGAACGGGGAAGAAACTCGCCCCTGGCGAGCTTCGATCGGGCAGCTCGGGCTCCTCCGGGCACCTCCCGCGTATCTGAAGCACTCTGAACGTAGCTGGGAAGCTTCCGCATCATCTGACGGTTCTCTCAAGGCTCCTGGAGGTCCGAGTCGCTGGGACGAGCTCGATGAAGAAGGGGACCCCCAGGAACCTCTTCCTGGTTCAATGCAAGCCCAGATGGGCTCTATTCCTCGATGTACCTACACAGGAAGAACCGCGGGCGAGAGAGCTATCTCCTCGACCCGGGGTTTTGAAGTTGCGGCGCAAGATGAAGGTGGGCGGAGGGGCTCCGGCGAACGGCGGAGGAGGTGCCCCGATTCGCCAAGACCTAAGGTCCTGGGTTGAACAAATGTGTGTGATAGATGGAGAAGGCGCTGAGGTTCGAAATGGATGAACGAGGTGGTCGGAGACAGTCGAGACAACGGTGGAGAAGTCGCCGGAGCCGAGCTCCGGCGAACTTCGAATTTTTGGTTTTAAGCTAAGGGAATCAACTACGGGCTAATCTAACTACTGGAATGAAAGACTAATCATTAAAGCTAACTAAAAAGCAAAGAAAAGGACAGCTCTTATACCTGGGGGCCTCCAGGGAGCAGGGCGGACGCCGGAGCTCCGCCGCGTCAAAATTCTCCGTCCTCCGGCCGAGTCGAGGCGCTGGGTCACTCCCCATGTCGCGAGGAATGGTCCAGGAACAAGATCAAGGCGTTTGGGTGGAATGAAAATGGTCAAATCTGAGGAAGGAGGCGGAGCTAATTATTTATAAACATTGGCAAGAGGCCTTATTACCCAGCGATTATTGACTGATCCAATGAATATCTTGTTGATCTATGATTTTGGCGGGCATCATGGATGATCAGAGGACAAATCTTGTGAAGGAAGCGAGCCAGGATGATGGAAGGGATGGCCGTGAAAAATGGAGGAAAATCAGGGATTTGATAGTTCAGAGGCGCCAGGAAAGGGATGGGACAATTGACCAGGGGGTCAACAAAGGCCGGTGCCTCATTGGGCCACGTCAGCCGCTCCAAGACAAAACAGAAAATCTGATTGGAAATTGATTTATTTGACACCTTAAACGATTTTATTAATTTTTTCTTATAAAATAAAAAATGTGTATTATTTCATCTAGTATTTATTAATGATTTTTATTGAATTTTTTGAGGTGTTTTATTATAGTTTTATTTGAATAATGTGTATATGTATGTATTTACATGTATTTTTATGTATTTTATTTTTAATTTGTTTATTTTCTTTTATTATTTTATTGTCTTATTTTGAAAATTTATAATTTATTTTTGTTAGTATAAAGGTATTTTTGTTCTATTTTTTGAGTTTATTTATATTTTTAAATAAGTAGGTA
Source organism: Ottelia alismoides (assembly GCA_037367405.1). NCBI lineage: Eukaryota > Viridiplantae > Streptophyta > Magnoliopsida > Alismatales > Hydrocharitaceae > Ottelia > Ottelia alismoides. Next base: position 75,085 of record JAZKJV010007566.1, on the reverse strand, counting down.
TAGGTGTATGTAGGTATACTTATAGGTGTTTTATCTATGTGTTTTATGCACTTAATTTATTTATTGTATTTTCTTGATTTTTATTTTGAATTTACATTTTTAATGAGTTATGTATAATGTAGACATTATTATAAAATTATAAAAGAATAAAACAACCAAGGAATAAAATCCTTTTTATTTATATATAGGTATATAGCATAGGTATTTTATCTATGAATTTGTAGATTTATTTTATTTTACAAATTATTTTTGGTTTTCTTTAACTTCTAATATGTGTATGCATTATATACATTATTTACAAAATTCTAAAAATATGAATTTATACAAATAATAAATATTGAATAAGATGAATATTTTAATCAGTCCTATATACAAGAAGGGCCAAAAACCTAACTTCTGCATATGGACTCCAAAAATTATGAAACCAATTTTATAAAATAGTTCTTGGAATGCTATATACAATTAAAGGTGAGTTTGGGTGATTTGGAGTTTTTATTTGCGAGATATGGGTCTGTGAAGTTGAGATTTTGGCTTTTTATTCTGTGTATAAAATGTACACTGGGTATTATTTTTACACAAACTCAATTTTGTATTTTTATTTACATTATTATCTCCAACTTTCATGTACAAAGTTTCTTTATTTGATGAAGAAATAATTATGTACAAAATAGGTGCCAAAAATGCATAAATGAATGAATTAATAAATGAGGTATTTATTGTACACTGGCCCTTATCTCCCCCTACTTTATTCCTTATCGACCAATACCATGCTGGCCTTGGTCTCGGGGTTTGGGTCATAAAATATTTACAATATTTTATTCTCTTTTTCTTTTCTTCTCTTTATTCTATAATTTTGGCATTAAGAACCTTATTTATTGTGTAATTAATACAATGAATCATGAATGCTATTATGTACAATTTGATGCTATTTATATGCATTTGCTGGGGTTTTTTTGGCCAAAATGATAGAAAAAAGGTGATGAAATGGAGATTCATCGGGTAGATAAAATCAGCGCTCCACCATTTGGATATCAACTTCATGACAACCTCTCTCAGATTCGGGTTCAGCCGCCGCTGGAACTCACGCGACGGCTTTGCCTCATCCTCGAGATAGATATGGTGGGAGCACAGGGCCGGACTTATCCCCTGGAGATCTGCTACGCTCCATCCTATCGCCTTGCGATTCTTTTCAAGAACCCCCATCAGACGTGATTCTTGCTCTCCAGTCAAATCGGCGGAGATAATGACTGGGTACATCTCATGGTCACCTGCAAGGAACCTATACTTCAGCGACGCAGAAAGTGGCTTCAGCTCTGGACAACTCGGTGCTGGTGGATCTGGCCTCTGAAAACTCTGCGTGAAGGCTGTCAAATATGCATGGGAGAACTGAAACTCCCGATCACTCTCTGAATCTGGAGAAGGTTGCCCTGCTGGACTGTCTCTGCTCTGCTCGGCATCTACCTCCTCCCTAGCTGCAGGCTCAGTGGAAGTCAGATCTGGTATAAAATCCTCAAACTCTGCCCAGACAAAATCTGACTCCGAGGTATCTGTATCATCAATGGTGGCCTCAGTACCACCATCATCACAAAACAAATCAGTCTCGCAGTTGAGAACCGGCTCTGCTGCCTCTAAGGTATCCTGGACCAGGAACGCGCTCTCCAAGCTCTCCTCTGTTGGCATCTCTGCATCAGCGAACTCTGAGGGTGAGAGGATGGCCTGTGCATCTGGATCTGTCCATACTGCCTCATCATCTGTAATCACAAAGTCGCAATCCTGGTGGATGTCTATCTCTGCATCTGTCATCTACTCTGTATCGGAAGTAGTCTCTGAGCATGATGTGTCTCTGGCTCGGCTATCCTCGACCATATCTATTTGTACACTTTCGCCCTCGACACGAAAGTATACCTTCCCGCTATCATGGTCGGTCACTGCCTTGGCTGTGGCCAAGAACGGGCGACCTAAAATGATGGGGGTATCGGTCACTGACTCAGGGATCTCCATGTCCAACACTACGAAGTCCACGGGGAATTGTAGGCCCTGAATTGTGACGACAATGTCCCTCAGCAACCCCTTCGGCCTCTTGACAGATCGATCAGCAAACTGAAGGACTGTCCTGCTCTGTCGAAGAGTGCCCAACTCAAAGCGGTCGAGAAGGGCTGCCGGAAGTAGGTTGATCGATGAACCGCTGTCTAATAGAGTACGGTTGAACCTCTGCTCTCTGATATGGCATCCGACATATGGGGCTCCTGAGTCTGGCCTCTTGGCCGGCAGACGGTTCTGGATCGCGAAACAAGTAGCTCTGGTCAGCACATGGATCTCTGAATGGTGGTTCCTCCTCTTCCTCATGACTGCGGTCCTGTCTCTAAGCGAACGCTGGAGTAGAGGGATGTGTTGCAAAGCCTCCTGAAGAGTCAGCTAAATGTGAAAACGGTCTATCATCTGCTGGATGAACTCTTTCTGCTGCCTCTTTTTGGGGTTTTCTATTTTCTTCCCTTTCCCTATTTGAAGAGCTCTAGGGAAGGGGATCGCAGGGTCCTTCTCAGCTGAAGGACTAGGAGAGGGTCTAGACTGCTCGATGGCAAGATCCACACATACATCGAGCACCACAGGTGGACCAGAAGAAAATAAACCCTTTCCTTTATTGCCAGAAATGTCCTGAGATACATCAAGAGAAGGAAAAACTACAGGACTCTCAGAAGTAGAAGCGGTGGCATCAGCACCACCCTCGGTTGGTCGACTCGTGGCCTCAGTACCGCGCTCTGGCTCGGCAACATGGGTGGCCTCAGTACCACCTCCTCCAACTGGTGAAACGGCAGCCTCAGTACCGCTGGTGGGATCAGCATGCGTGGTGGCAACAGTACCATCGTCATCATCTCTAGCGGCCTCAGTACCGCTCTCCTCCTCATCGGGCACTCTGGAACCTTTGGATGTCGCTCAGACGAGGCGCGGCCTGCTGGCATCCTACCGCTCCTAAGTGTGACAAAATCAGTATCAAGCAAATATGCAGACATATCTCCAAATGTATCACTAGGAGTGGCATACTCAGTACAAACTACCTGCTCAGACTTCCTCTTGAGGTTGTTCGGATTGGGCTCTATCTGGGCAGGGATGGCGGCCTTCCCTCTCACGATGTTCCGCATCTCCTGGCGGAAGTCATCCATCTCCCGTCGGAATGTAGCCTGCTGATCTGTAAGGAGGCAGGCTATGTCATCCAAGGCGGGGTTCTCATAGGATGGCCCATGAGAACCGGACGGGTAGCCTCTCTGGTAGTGAGGCTATTGATGCTGCTGCTGTGGGTGAGAGGGGTATGTCTGTGGATGATGCTGCGGCTGGTGAGGCTGATCACGCCTCCAAGAATGTCCCTGCTGATAGGGACGAGGGCCATACTGCTATGACTGCTGCTGCTGCTGGGTATACACTAGGGGCTGCTGCTGCTGGTGACCCCTCTGATGGATGTACTGGCCACCCTGTCCTGACGGCTGCTGCTGGGGCTGGGCACCTCCGGTCGACCAACGGAATCCAGGATGGTCTCATCGGATACTGGGTTGGGGGCGGTCTTACCAAATCCCGTTGACATCCATCAACGGCTATGACTCGTAGGGGGCTGGCGGGAGTACTGCCAGAGGCTGATCTGGCTGGTATACCACCATCTGTGTGTCCGGAGATGGCGGTGACTGTTAAGTGGGTTGCGGCTGCTGGTACAGCTCCGCCTGTACAAGGTGAACCTGTCTAGGCTGTTGGTGGCTGGAGCGCTGGGACGAGCTGCTGCTGCTACTTGGATCGCCTCGTGCCTGAAGACGGGCTGGGAAGCCGTCTGTGCCTCCTGGAGACACATGAGCTGTGTCTTCAGGTCACTCAGAGTTTGTGCCATCTGCTCCATCTGCGTGATGCCCTGGCACTGCTTCTTCTCAATGATCTTCATCCGGTCCAGCTTCTCACTGATGATCCCCATGTCGGCGGCTGTGGACTCGTCCTGTGCTGCTGCCGCGGACGAACTAGATGGACCGACGTCAACCCGTGCTATCCTCTGGTACTGCACGGTCTGTGGCTGGGGTCGTCCCTGTGTGTACAGTCGGATCTGGGACATCACCATGTAGTTCTCTGCCATCTCCTCGTAGATGGCCCAGACCTGATCGTGATCCTTGGCGAAGTAGGACCTGCCACAAGAAGCATTCACCAAGCCCTGAAGCTCTGGTGTCAGCCCGCTGAAGAAGCTCTGAACTAGGTTCAGCTTCGAGATGTCATGGTGCAGGCACCTGTCAGTCAGCTCACGGAACCTCTCCCATGCCTCATGGAACTGCTCGTTGGGGAGCATGGAGAAGTTACTGATCAGGGCTCTAGCTGCATTCGTCCACCCGAGTGGATAGTACTTGTGCAAGTACTCGATGCGGAGCTCCTCCCAGGTGTAGACAAACTTCCCCAGATGTTTCAGCCAGGTAGATGCTCTGTCTGCTAAGGAGAAGGGGAAGGAAATCATCTGTATGGTATTCTGGTCCACCTGACGGTCGTGGACTGTGCTGCAGATCATCAAGAACTCCTGAAGGTGGAGATGGGGCTCCTCTGTGGCGAGCCCATGGAACTGGGGCAGGAGCTGCAAAGTGTTCGGGGGGAACTTGAAGTCCCCCACGATGGCTGGATGTACGACCCGGTGATGCATCAAAGTCGATCCGGGGTTGTGTAACTCCCGCATCGGTCTCGGTGGATCTGTTGCGGCTGCTGCGGCGGCTGCCGCATGGTCGGGTATCCTCGGCCCGTCTCCTAGCTTGCGCTTCTCGCGATCTACTCTCAACTGCTCCATCTCACGCCTCATCTCTATCATGAAAGCTCCCTGATCCCTCAACTGCTGCCGAACTGTCTCGAGGGAGGCAATCAGGGTGGAGTTGATCGCACCCTGGTCCATAATGAATGTCTGATCATGCTGGGGACCTCTGGTGCGGTCGTCACTGCTGTCAGCCATGGTCTTCACAAAAGCAAAAGACCCAAACTCAGGTGCCTATAAATCATCTGACGGTCCCTCCTCTGGCACTGGTATCTCAGACTCAGAAGAAGGGGGGTAGAGGGGAAACAGGGTGGAGTCGAACTCGGGTTCGGAGAGCGAGTCTCGGCTCTCGCGAACCAACCTAGATGAGCGAGAAGAAGTGCTGGGAAGTGGTGCAGCCAGAGGCTGCCTAAGAGACCTTCTGCCCATCATCTTGATCTGGCGAGTTGGGCGGATGAAATCTGGTAACAACTATGATCACAAGCAAACCCCCAATTCACCTACGCAAAGCGAGCTGAAGACCATAAAGGCTCGGTCAATTATCTTGTCAATTTTATTAGGTGATCAGTCAGGATAGCAGAGCGATTAACGTGACCTGTTGGGTAATCCGATATTTTCTCAATAGACTGTCCCGTACAGAAAGAGCCGGCAATCAGTCGAGAAAAATATCGGATATGGCTCTACCTAGTGTGCGGGTCACTCTCTCGCACAAGCAAACCAGACAAGGAGGGGGTTGCTCTCCCCAAGATAATTTTTTCGGTGAGCGTCTTTTAGGGTCAATAGAGTTAACCAGTCCCAATTTTATGGTTTTCTTTTTTTAGGTATTTTTCAATAAAAAGCAAAATCGCCTAACGAATTTTTTGGTTCTCCTGGTTATTAAGTCCAAAAATCAGGGGGGGGAAGTCGAAAAAGCCGATGCGCGAGAAAATCAATGATGCGTGCAGAGTAAGAGATGCATACCTGACTCAAGCAGTCTACATGCAAAATGATCCGCGTAGAATTTAAAGACTGAAATAAAACTACCTAAATAGTGCAAGCGGAAAACCGAGCCCTAAACAACAGTTCTACTCGAAAGAACATCTAGTCGACCACCAGCCTCCAATCCAAGAGTCTGATCTTGGTCCACCCCTCTCCTCTCGACAAATCGAGTTCAGGAGCAATGCTTGGCAGGGTGGGCTGCGGCACGTAGGCTCGAAAGTAGTGGATCGACTATTTTATTAATCTTTTTATTATTGGTCTAATTACCGCTCTATAGGCACAGGAAGATATATTATGGTGTTTGGATCCTATTTATTACGTCACAATAAAGCAGAAAATCCTAAGGCTAGGGGCTCGAAAAACCGCGAGAAACCGAATAAGCGGAAAAGAAAGCAAAAATCGCTAAAAAGCCGCGTAAAAACCGAGGGGTCCCCCGAGCACACCGGTGCTCAGCGAAACAGACCCCTAAAGTCTAAGTCTGGTTGAGCGTCCTATTGTCCCTGTATTATTACAATAATTCAAATAGTGCTGAAAAAAATCTAACTAAACTAATCTAAAAGCTGCACTCGGTTGTCTCCTCGCGCTCTCCTGCGGCTCCGTGCAGAAGGGAGCCGCCTCCGAAAGCCGCGGTTGCACCGGCTCCTCGAAAGTCGCTGTCTCGGTCCTCGGGCCCTCGCAAGAAGACAACAAAGTGTCACAGATCAGATAAAAATAAAGCAAGTCAAGCAGAAAAGTAAACAGGGTATATATATACAAAAATGGAATAAAAATATAAACAATCAAAACAAACCAAATCAAAAATAAAAGAAAAGAAATAAATAAAAAAATAAAATAAAATAAGAAAAAAAAGCCGCGAAAAGCCGCGGACTACGAAAAAGCCGCGGAAAGCCGCAAAAATAAAAACAAAATAAAAAGAAAAAGAAACCGACAACTAGTCGTGCTCCCCGACAACGGCGCCATTCTGATGAGCAAATCCGCAGACTAGGGTAGATAAATCAATAGGGTCATTGTGACCTCAGTCACTCGGGACTTAGAGCTCAATTAAGAAAAAGATCAGACCACCAAAATAAAGATAGAAACACGATAAAAATCGAAATAGCGGTCTCGCTATGATATTAACATGGTATAGCACCCAGGGTCGTACTCAGGAAGCACGTGATGGCCTTGCGGCCTACGAAGTAGTCTAAAATAAAGAAAAATAAAGACAAATGATTTTTGGTGGATTTTTAATAATTTTATATTTTTTGGAATTTTTAATTATAAAGGAAATAATAAAACAAGGAAAACAAGCAACTTTCAATAATTATTTAATTACCCTAAAATGCTCCAAAAATTCAAACAAAAATGTTTTTATGGTTTTTATATTTTTTACTATTTTTGATGAATTTTTGATAATTTTCTGATTTTTATAGAATTTTCTAAAAATGAAAGAAAGAAGGAAATTAGTGTTGTTGTCCAGCCAAGCTTCAAAGACCAATTAAAAATATTAAATGGTCTTTTCAAGGCCTGGAGTATTTTTTCTAGAAACTATAAACAAAAAGGAAAAATTAGGAGAAAAGTTTATTATTTTTGGAATTTTCTATGAATTATTAGATTTTTTATGGTTGTTTAGGAGTTTTTCAATTTGTATATTTTATATGAATCAAAAAATGACCAAAATTGGTCAGAAAATTAAGCACACCAAAACAAACAATATCTGAATTTTTTAGAATTTTTGAGAAGGTTTTAATATTTTTTGTGAATTTTAAATATGAACAGGCAGAAAAAGAGATGTTTTTGAATTTTTTAAAATAATAAATGGGCTCAAAAATTTTCCAAAAAATTAGTGAAAATTCTACACAGTGGCAGGAGCCACGTATCAAATTTTCACTTGATTTGGATACAATTTGATATTTTATTTACAACAAACAAAAGCCCACAGTCAGAGGGGCCTGTCTGCAATAAAAATATCTCTTGGGGGCCTAAAAGTAACAAACACAGAAATGCAGGGGGCCCTGGTGCAAAAAGTCCGAGTCTCCACGCGCAAGGCACGTGCACTGGGCACTCAGGAACCAAAATGTAAATAACTTAACTTCCTAGACTTATTAGCAACAGGTGCTAAAAGTCCAGGAGCTAAGTTGTAAAAAACCCACTAAATTCGACACATGTCAGAAAAATTCCTTCACATGGGTATATGTGAAATTAACAAAAAGTATTTCTCACTCCAGAACCAACAGAAACTACAAGCCCTCAAAATGTAATTTCACCACAAAATCACATGTCGATGCACGTGTCCAACATTAATAGGGGTAGAAATGCAATTAAAGTAAACTAGCAGGTCCTCTATGCACTTTTACCAAACTAAAATAAACTCTATAAAATATTTACACTACTATTTAATAAAAACAAAAAGGCAAAGGGCCTAAGGGTAAATTACCCTTTATTGATCGAGGGGCTGGATGCGCGCCACGTGGATGATCGTACGGCAGAGGTGCGCTGCAGCTGAACAAAGGCCCCTCGAATCTGATCGGACGGTGGAGGGCTCTCCACGTGGATGATCAACTGTTGTTGTACGCCGTGGCTAACCCTCGCTGGATGGAGGGCGGAGAAGAGGCCACGTGTCGATCTGACGGTGGCTGCTAGGCCTCTTCTTCGCCCTGATCGGACGGTCCTGAGATAATCTGGCACTCCGGGGGTGAACAGATGGCGGAGAAGGACTCTGGAAGAACTCCTCACCGGCGAACTTCGCCGGAGGAATGAGAGCGCGCTGGACCTCCGCGGGGACTGCTGATAGGTGGAAAAGGATCGCCAAGGCCTCCCGCGTCTGTAAGGCTCCTCCGATGACGTTGGATGGCTCCGAAGAGCTCCAGAGACAAAGGCGGAGCTTAGGCTCATGTGCTGAACGTGGAGGACCTCAGATGGACCTGCAAAGTGGCACAGAAGGACTCTTGGGTCGAGGGCAAAATGCCTCGACCCGGTTAGAAGCGAGGTGGGTGGTCTGTGCGTCGAGATGGAGGAACTCCGGCGAAGATACGGCGAAGGAGTCCGACTCCCAGTTCCGTGGCGAACTGGGTTGGATGAAGGGGCGGAGAACGTGCAGGGAAGTAAGGCGGAGGTGATGGTCGGGTCAATCGTCGGAATGGGTGAACGGGATGGCCAGAATCGATGGTCGACGGCGAACGGGGGATTCGGGCGTAACTTGAAATTAGCGAAAATTAAGAGGAACTAGGCTTACCGGATGATCAGAGTCGACTGTGGACGAGCTTCTGAAGCTCTGGGTCTTTTCCTCGAGGGCCATCGATGCCCGAGGCTCGAGCGCTGCTCCTGGGCGGCGTACGGCGGCGCTAGGCTGCTGGATCAGTGACGCGAGGTCCCTCCTCCTCTCTGCAACACGCTGGGCGCTAGTTGTCACTCTAGGAAAGTGGAGGTCCTAGGTGGAAGGGATGACGCCAAAGATGCCCGGAAATGTGCGGCGAAGCAGCAGCTTTATACTCCTAGGGGTCCGGCTAGATGGGTGTCGGGCGAGGAAATCGGAGCACGGACCCCGAGAACCCAACCCGGGCGAAGGTCTCGGATGTGTGATGATCAATCGGAGCCTGGGGTTTGAGGTTTTTGTGATCGGATCATGACGCAGTAATTGGGAGAAATCGGGTCGGGCGTGCAGATCCGTGGGTTTGTGGTCCGGAGGGGGAGTTGACCGGGGGGTCAACATCCCCCGTGGACCAAGGGGATGCGGCCATGTCAGAAAGATTTGGAATTAATAATAAAATAACAAATGGTTGAATTATGCAAAACTCAAAACATAAAAAATGTTTCTTTTATTTTAAACTATTTTTTGTGATTTTTATTTATTTTTTTGAAATCAAAATAAGGTATGTACAATATAGTATAATATATAGGTATATATACAATATTGTATTTTTGATTTTTGATTTTTAATTACTTATTTTTGTACATTTTTATTCCAATTTTATATTTTATTTATTTATAGAATAAAATTTGAAATATTTTGGTATTTTTACTTTATTTTTATTATTTATTTACAAGGGTTAAATAAATAGTTATATACACATATATACATGGTCTATATACAATGTTTATTTTGATTTTTATTTTTGTTCTTTTTTTTATTTTATTTTTGTTTTTGTGATTTTTATTTTATTTATTTACATTATGAAATATAGAATATGTACAATTTTTATGAGATTTTAATTTATTTATTTATAGGGATAAATAAATAGATAAAGTGCTTTATGTACATCGTGAATATACAAGGGTGAAGGGATTTTATTTTCTTTTTAATTTTCTCATTTTTATTTTAATTTTATATTTACAAATATATATACATATAAATAGAAACCCATGTTTATTTTTATTTAGAGGAAAATATTTTTATTTATATACAGGTTATATATACAAGTGTATGAGCTTCCTTATCTCTCTCTACTTGGATTTTTATGCGGTCAGGCCCATGCTGAGCCCTCCCTTGGGATTAGATCGCTCAATATTTATTCAAAATATCTCCCTCTTTTTCTTTTATTTCTTTATTCTTTTATTTATGCACAAAAACATGCTAATTATTTATTTTTACACAATGCATGTTTTTTGATAATTATTGATATTTACAAATATATACATGTGTTTGGCAAAGGTTTTGTAGCTAAAATAAAAGAATAAAGAGTGATGAATGGGTATTCATCACTACTTTATGACCTTAAAATTATTAAAAGATTATTAAAAGAATATGACCTTGAGTAAGGATATGATTTTTAGAGGATGACTCTCTTGAGAATCAATATGAAAATGAAGTTAAGGATCTCATTGAATCTTGAGAAAATATTGAGGCTCCTAAAAGCAGAAACTAAAAGGACAATTGAAGATGAACCACTCATACCTCTTCAAATTAGTTTAAGGGTGGTAAGACCACCTAAAGAGTATGGATTCCATGTGTTAGTTAAGTCTGACAATGGTCTGACTTCATATGATGAAGCTTCTGAGGATCATAACATGGAGAGATGGATGTTAGCAATAATGTCTAAAGTAGACTTCATATACAAGTGTTGTATATGGACCCTCAAGGATCCATCTATAAGGGTAAGACCTGATAGGTGTAAATGGATCTTCAAGAGAAAGAGGGAACCTGATGAGAAGGTAGAGACCTTCAAAGCACGACTCGTATCCACAAGATACATATGAAGAGAAGACATCGCTTGCGATGAGACTTGATCTTCAGTGGCCTTGCTTAAACCCATCAGAATATTGCTAACTATAGTTACACAACTTGACTACGACATCTTCAAGATGGAAGTTAAGACTGCATTCCTCTATAAATTCCTCACCGAGTATATTCATATGAGGTAGCCCCAGGGCTTCATAGTTTAGGAAGGCAAAGTGTGAAAGAGAACTCCATCAATGTACTCAAATAAGCTTCTAATATTCGGAACATCAAATTTAATGAAATTATAAAGTTTATGATTTCGTACAAAATCATGATGAACGTGTGAAGCTTAATGGGAGTGAAATTGTGTTCATCATGCTAAATGTAGATGATATCCGAATCATTTGGAATGATATAAGTGCTATAATAAGTATTTTTATAATCTTATTGTTCCATACCTTGGGATGAAAGATCCCAAGGATACCTCTTAGATCTTACTTCTGAAGATGTTCAGAAGCAAAGAAAAGAGGGTATTAGGACTGTCAAATTAGTAGTACATCTTGGACATGTTCCATTCCTTTGGGAGAATTCCAATAAAGGCATCCTTCCCTTAAGATATGGTACTAATCTATCTGAAGGGATAACACCTCAAGGAGTTGAGGAAGTGAATGCTAAAATTGCTTGCCCTTGTGCATAGGTTACGAGAAGCCTGGATTGTGCTAGATGTATGCAAAAGCCAGATGTATGCCATGCAATGGGAGTAGTAAACTGTTACTAATCCTACTATGGAGATAAAACACTTGATTGCAGTAATAACAGTATCTTCAAAGAGGACAAGATTTTTGAGATAGCGATTGCAAAGTCTTATCTTCAAGAACTTAAGACTCCATAGATAGTAATTTAAAGGATCTTAATTGCATATGCCTTATAAGACATAAGATTGGGTCTTAGTCTTGGAAGATAGAGATCTTCGGGAATAATGGTGTTCAGATAAGGATAATAAAAATTACATACTGGTTATAATGATTATTGAGTTGTAGGACAAAGACACTATAATTGCTTTAACAAGATTGAGTATTAGTTTCATAAGATGCAACATTTGCATTGGATGCGAGCACTATTACTATAAGATATGCAAGTATCGTAAAAGGACTTGGCATAGTCTCTTAGGAACATAGTGACTAGTTAGCTTGCCTAGCTATTTTGTAAATAGCTTATGATTAGTGCATGAGTTTGGTTTTAAGATTAGCCTATTAATGGCTTTTGGGCTAGTGGGAGATTGTTGGACATGCGAGCCCACGAGGAGCCATTACGTAATAAATGCTATTGCAAATTCATTCCCTTATCTGATGAAGAATGACTAATTTGCTTAATAGGTCCATTATTACAATTAAGGTTATGTAGCATGGCCATCTTAATGATCATACAGTTGTTCATTCAAATGTTGAATCGTAGACGTTGATGCTTGGATGATATCTAAAGAGTTAGATTGATGACTCATCAAGCATTGTCAAGTGATTATTAAGAGGAGATATCCAGCCTGCGAAGGAGATGGCAACCCTTTCTCTGAAAGCTGGTATCTAACCGACCTCTTAATGTAGATCATTTGCATATGAATAGAGATTCTGAGGTGTTAGATAAGTTAGATCAAAGAGTTGACCTCAAGATAACCAAGACCTATGTCGTATGTTGTCATGATATAGATTTGCATCCTCTAACCGGAGACATATGTGTTACTATATGTCTGAGTATGTACATTTGGCAGACCGATAGGTTGAAGACCTATTCGAGATCTATACACAGGCGAGTTGGTGTGCATGCAAGGGCATATGAGTAATATAATCTCTCAAAGGGATCATACAGGTTCATTACTAAACAGGAAGACATGAGCGTACTCGTGAGATATTGGGATCAAATTCCGTGCACAGACGTCTTACTTAGGAAGCTTGACTAAATTTATAGGTTTGATATAAACTTTTGGAAAGTATATGATCAATACCTAGGTATGATATATGGTTTTGGAAAGTATATGATCAATAACAAATCCCAATGATCAAATGAGAAACTTAATGATAAAATTCCGAAGCGGATAGTGTAAAACTGATCTATATCTTCGAGTTTATTCTAGGTCTTTCAGTATGCAGGATGCACATGTATTAGGAATACCTGAGAGTGATGTGATCGTAAACGATTGTATAGCCATGACACTTCCATTCCGAAGGAGTGATGAAACAAGTATGGATTTTAGTGACTACTCTTAGTGGGGAAGTGATCTAATCTTACTCTAAATGTTGGACATTGATCTAAATGTGATTTGGATGCAGTGAGAATATTAGATCTACGGTCTTGATTAAATCAAGCTTCTATGAGAAGTTTCTGAGACATGCATTAGAGATGAGATCTCAATATCCAAGTTAATATACATGGAACGTACAATCTCCATGTCCTTATATCCAAGTATCAGCGACGAAAGCGCATTATTCTTGAAAGAGTTCAAGAATAATTCCATAGATAAAGCGTATATACAAGCATTGATAAATGGATAACTAAATTTGATTTAATTATCATGAATAATGTGAATTTGATTCATATTATTTTGATGCATGAGAATGATGATCCAATATGATTTAATGTGATTTAATTATTATAGATATGAATAATGTGGATAGTATTATCCATGTTAATGATATATATTATAAATATGATTTATAATATGTAAGAGAGAGTTATTTGTAAATAGAATTTATAATTTAAATGTTGATGTGAATTTGATTCGCATTGGACAATTAATTGAAAATATATCTTACGTTTTATTTTTGGGTTGTAAATGTGATTCACAAATTCAGAATGACATGATTGATATTTCACAAAATAATTTGGAATTATTTTTATGAAATAATTTACAAAGTTGTTGTAAATAATTAAACGATATTGTGAGATTCTCAATCTCGTAAAATAGGAAAAGTAGCTCCCCTTCCAATAGGGAGGGTGGACGACCACCCTTGACTCCTAATTCAAGGTGGTCGCCCCCCTCCCCCTCCCCCCCCTATATTAGGAAGGGTTGAACCTCCTTTCCTAATCCTTTAATATCTTTTGATTTGGTTGAATTAACTATATTGATAATTATTCAATATATTTGATTTAATTAAATTAATTATTGTTGTAATTTTTACAATAAAATCATGGCCATTGAAAGAAACACACATCAATCTCAACCATTGGATTTGTGTTGTCCATTAATTGAGATCCATGGACTCCTAAAATATTATAAAAGAAGAGACAACTCTAGCTCTTCTTTAGACAATATAGGATTGCAAGATTTCTCTCTCATACCCACGTCCCCTCTCTCTCCTTAGAGTGGCCATCCACTCTAAACCCTAGAGAGGATTGCCTTCGTCGCCACATCGTTGTATCGCCGCTTCGACCGCACGTGGATCTCTGTCTCCTTCGGTGCACCTCGCTCGTGAAGAAGATGTTGGATCTCGTGAAACAAGATCAGGAGATTTGTCGCTTGGATCATCAACTTGGATTGCGAGGAGCATGCATTTCATAAACACGCTCGCAAGCATCTCCTCCGTTGGATCGAACTTGAGATGGGAGGTCGCTTACTTTAGAGACATTATCGTAACCACATTTCAAAAGGTGTTCCTATATCTAGTTTGTGGTTTTGATGAAATAACTCGAGAAGTATTCTCGGATCATGTGGTTTCATCCGTTTAAAATTTTTAAATTTCGATGCTCCGAGCTTCTAGTAAATGACTAGTCGCTCCCGATCGCATATGATGCTATCTTCATGCTTCCATGATGCACTTGAGATTTTTTCCATAACCTACAGAAAGTTACTAATACATATTATTTGAATTCAAAATTTAAATTTACAAAGATGATGGATGTTATTACAAGCAATAGAGATAACATTTATCCTAAATATTTTTATTTATGTAATAAATAATAGTAATAAGTTATCTTAAGTTGTTAATCTACTTAGTTTGAAAACATAGCACATATTTCCGTGCATTGAAGTTAAGAACAAGTGATAAAAATGTAATTACACATTTAGAATATTATTTATTCCATTTAATTGTAATTAATTTATACATGTTTTGAAATTATTAAAAAGATAATTTTTAATAGCAAAATAATTCTAGTATATAATATCGCAATTAAAATCTACATAGCTTTTGTAGGGATTTTTATACATATAGCCCTAAATACTTTGATGATTATGCATTCAACCCTCCATAATTATGAATTGCAAGTAGAACTCTCAATCGTTGTTAACCACTACAAGGAATAATCCTATGATAACTTCCATCCATTTTCTATATTAGATACGATGAAAAATGTTAAATATTTACAATTTAAACACTATTAGATCACAACATATATGAACTGTGCCATATCTTTTCCTTCTTTCTCCCTCCATTTTCCCATCTTCCTTAAGCCTTTCTCACATGACCTCTGTCTTCACCACCGTCGTCGCATCGATCTTCCTTTAGTCCACTACATCATCTGAATCCCTCAAACACGAATCTACCACCATTTTCACGAAGAACGACACATACTCCATATAGAACGATGGCACGGTCTCCATCATAAGCATCACCGTGAACATCATGGGTAGGTCTCCGTAGGCATCGCCAACATGGAGGCGTCAGAGGGTCTCATGGGCCTCGATTATTTACTTCGAGAGGGGCAACCTCGACATCTTCAACGTAGGAGACCCTACCTCTCCTCCCCTTCACGCTTCATTATCTTCACCTCCAAAGACTCTGGGCTTGTCCATGGCTAGTATTACACCTCTATCGAGGTCACCGTCACATGCCCTTACTCCGCTTGCACTTAGAGGCTCCTCAAGGTCGAGCAATGGAGAAATAATAGAGGGGTGTGAACAGTGTTTATGTGAAATAGTAAATCGCATGTAGGTTCACAAATTTACCTCCTAAATCACTTGACATGGAATGCTTTGATACCAAATGAAGAAATAATAGAGGGGGTGAATGGTGTTTTTGTGGAAAAAAAGATGAGATTTAAACAAATTAGCTCAACAAGCGAACCATGTAACATGAGATTTATACATGTTTACCCTTCCTTTGTGCTACATCATGTGTTTGAACTTGGCCTACCTAGCTTTTACCAACACTTTAAAAAATGCAAATGGTGAGCACGCTATATCGAGGTTTGGGATAGTATATGTGTTCGCCCATGTGCGGGTGAGCACCTGGCCAACGACCATGCCCGTCCACTACTCGCTCTTTGTGATTTGGATATGTTTGGTGTTAGAACCTCCCCAGGAATATGGGCGAGCACATGGTATGCACTCTCCCATTTGAATTTTGATCCGAGCAGTACATGGCGCAATAACTTCGATGGACGAGCACTCAGGGGTGCACATGATATGCTCATCCACATCTCTAAATAGAATGATCCAGGGCATTTTTTTCGCCTTCCTAGCAATTTGAGCCCCCCAAAACCCTCCCTCTAGCGACCCTTCCTCCACTCGCACACCCTCCAGCGACCAACGTTTGACTCATTCGACCACGCACATGCCTTCCTTGAGGTATTTCTCTGTATCTTTTCTTTTTTTTCATTTTCATTATTTTATTGAATATTTTGTTATATACTCATGTTATAGGTATTTCTAGATTTTTGATAGATTTTTTATGATCGTTCAAGTAGGCTTGTGTCTAGGCCATTTGCGTGCACAATGCTCGAGAGCACGGATGCACGTCTAGGCATTAAGCGAGCACACGGAGATGACTTAGCGTGCACATGACGAGTCTATGTGTGCACGCTATTCCCACTTTTTTTAGTGCAACTCTCACTATATGAACTTAATCCAAATCATTTACAAAGCGCACAACTTATAGATACATCTTCTACACAAGAAGAAAGAATTCATGAAGACCATCTCAATGTATGAAACCTCATAACAAGGGTTTATCTTCTTTTCCAAAAGAAAAACCTACACATAAAAAGCCTCTTAGATAAGGATAAAGTCAAATAAATTACTTCAATAAAGCCTTTGAAGAGGAAAAATGTAAGCGTAAATCAAGATTTACATCAAAGAAGAATACTTTAAAATAACAAAGTGGTCGCAAAGAACGTAAAGAATTATGAGCACTCAACTTGCACTGAGGTACGATTTTTAAATTTTAATTGACTATTTTTATTATTTTAAATAAATAAAAAAACCGATTATGTAATATATGCAAAGGATTAGGAATGAGGCACCAACTCAATACCTTAGTAGCGTGCTCGGTGTGATGAGTCTCCGATTCTAGAATATGAGGTAGTAGACAATATTATAAGTCTTTATTACTTATTATGTCAATATACTTAGAATTATTTGTATTCGATGCACAGAGAGAAAGGGGTAAGAAGAGCACGATATCGAGCTTAACATGGTCGTAAGAGCATATGCGGTTTGGTAAATATTCTCCGACGCTAACTAATACAGTGGATGTCCATTCCCAAATGCATCAAAGGGCATATCTTCTTACATTATTCACATCTAGTTTTGTATTTTCTGTTCTTCTAAATTTGTTAATTATACCGAAGGCTCAAACTCAATAAATTGTCAAGGTAAATTCTCCTCGATAACGGATCGAGGGCCTAAGCTCGAATGTTACACCACAAGTCGCGGCTTTCTATTTTTTCGTACTTTTCAAGTATAGTGGGCTTTCATGTCTTACTTTTTTTCCGAAAAGGAGAGAGAAATGAATAATGTCCTCCTCCCCGGCTTTATTTAAAAAAGGATCCTCGAAGGACATATAATATGGATCACATTTCTACTTATACAGAAAGGAGACGAATAGTAATTAGTTATCTATAACATAATTTTCAAACAAAATATATTTGTACGTGAATCATTTCAATATATTTATTGATTATTTAGGGGAAAGAAATCGAACAACCATCAAACTAGATACCTCTTGAGCATTATGAATTACGTATATCTTTCTAAGTGGCATATGCCTAAAAGAGACACTCCCCGTCATCAACTTAATGGGAGATGGTCAGTCTTATATCATTATAGTGGAAAAGGAGATATATGATGGGAAACGAGGAGAGAAGAAAGAATTTAATTACTATTAATACGATGATGTCGATGTGGCCTTTATCAGAGTATCCATGAGATCATTTCCAAGATCGCGACGATGATGGATATGCTTCTAGTACTGGTGCAAGATGGGAGAGGGTCTCTCAATCTCCCAACCGTATAATATACATATGTATGTATATATAGATCTTTTTATTAATATAAAATTAATATAAAATTTGGATATTGCATATGCCAACTTTGTAGTCTTTGAAACAACTTCACTTAATATGCAATCATAGAAGTTATAAGATATAATTGTTGAAATCATTAAATCTAGATTTAGAATAATTACACATCACAAGTTACCAAAATAGGGGTGTAAATATTTAGATACATAAAAAATAAATGTGCTACTATATCTGCATAAAAGATAAAAAATAAATGTGCTACTATACCATTAAAGATGCATATGGTGGGATACAAATATGGATTTGGGTGCCACCATATGCTTGTTTGTTTTCAAATATGAATACAGGTATGGATATATATAGAGAGAGAGAGAGAGGGACGATCCTATGAGATGGGATTTTGGTGAGATGGTGAGATGGGAGATTCTGAACCACAAGTTTCAACCAGGAGAGAGACAGTCAGGAGAGAGAAGATAGAAACTAGTGGTCCAGAATCTCCATCTCACCATCTCACAAAATCCCATCTCATATATCACTCCCCTCTCTCTCTCTCTATATATATATATATATGGGGGCACTTCAAATGAGGTGGGGTCTCACCAATATTGTGGTGAGCCTTCAATAGGATTCGCTGGATCCCAATCTGACGGTATCATCAAAAATCATGTCCAAAAGGGACATTCCGTCATCCCATTTTTTTTGTAAATTCAAATTTCATTTAATGGATTTGAATTACCATTTAATGTTTTCTGAATTTGGTATTTTTGAATCATACCTTTACTGGTCTTTTTCCAATTTTACGCTGAATGAATTGGGTTAAACCATATCTTTGTAAACGCCCGCGAAATTTTGTGAAAATATATGTTCTTTTTGTAATTTCGGTAATGATTTCGTTTTTTCACATTTTCGATTGTAAATTGATAATTCTGTTTTGTAAATGGGTACATTCGTTTTGTAAACTCCAATGAGTTTTTGTAAGAATAATTATCCTCTTTGTAAACTCCAGTCTTTTTTTGTAAATGTATATATTCATTTTGTAAAATTTATGCACCTTTTATAACTGTATCGCGCTCTTTTGTAAAATTACCGGAGAGCTCTGCAAAAAAAAGTAAAACAATAGTGAGATTTGTAAAAAAATGAATCAATATGTAAATCGAAAGGTCAATTATGTAAATTATAAAAAAAAAACAATGTAAATCTGTGCATTAAAATTGCACATCCATCGATCGGCCCCCTTTCGCCTGGAGGAACCTCACAGCTGATGACACGCCTGACGACTCGGGTAAAGGTAATTAAAGGTCGTTGTGACCCAAGTCACCAAGCGGTGTCAATCGAGAAAAAATATAGACCACCAAAACAAGATAAAAACCAAACAAACTCAAAGTAGCGGTCTCGTTATTAGATTGGCATGGTATAGCGACCAGGGTCGAACACAAGGAGCACGTGATGGCCTCGCAGCCTACGAAGTAGTCAGAAAAGAAATAAAATACAAGAAAGTGATTTTTTGGTGGATTTATAATGTTTTTAAATTTTTTAGATTTTTAATTAGTAAAGAAAATAAGGAAAACAATAAAACAACCAACTACAAACAATTATTTACCTACTCAAAAATAATCCAAAAATTCAAACAAAAATATTTTTATGTTTTTTATAATTTTTTATGTTTTTGGTTATTTTTTGGTGATTTTCTGATTTTTATGGAATTTTATAAAAATAAAACAAGACAAGAAAAGAAGGGTACTATCCAGTCAGACTTGGAGGGCCAAATTAAAATGCAAAATGGCCTATCAAGGTCTGAAGATAATTTTCCTGTAAAGTAGAAAATGCAAGGAAAATTTAGGCACCAGAATTATTAATTTTTTATTTTTCAATTATTTATTAGAATTTTTATGGATTTTTAGGGGGTTTGTAATTTTTATGTGTTATAAATCAAAAAATTTCCAAAATTGGTCAGAAAATCAAACAAGGCAAAACAAACAATATATAATTTTTTGTAATTTTTAGAGGTGTTTTAATATTTTTTGTAATTTTTAAAGCTAGACAGTATGAAAATTGCGTGTTTTTGAATTTTTAAAAATATCAAAAAGTATCAAAAATGTCTCCAAAATTTAAAGAAAATTTTACACCATGGCAGGAGCCATATGTCCAATTTTCGTCAAATTTGGAGTTGGTTTGCTATTTTATTAAAATCAAAAACAATGGTACAGTGCATAGGGACCTGTACACAATTTCAACAAGTTCCAGGGGGTCCGGTGTAATTTCTCCAAGAAACCACGCACGAGGCACATGACCTGGGCACTCAGGGACCTAATTGCAAGAAAACTTAAGTTCCTGGACTGTTTAGTAACACATACTAAAAGTTCAGGGGCTCAAGTGTAAATTACCCACGAAATATAGCACATGTGCATATAAAACATTCACAGGGGTATTTCTGCAATTACTAAAAACTTAATTCCATTCATTAACACCCTGAAACAACCAGCCCATATACGCAATTAACCCACAAAAGCACGTGTCGACGTGTTCCACTACAAACAGGGGTATAAAAGTAAATACAGGAAATAACAGGGTTCGAAGTGCAAATGTACCAAAATAAAAACAACTAAATGCGATATTTATAGGACTAACTAATAACAAAAACAAACAGAGGGGCCTACAAGAAATTTACCCCTTATTATATACGAAGGACGGATGATCGCCACGTGGAGATCGGACGGGTGAGAAGCGGCATGGCTAACCCTCGACGATCGGACGGTCCTGGTCTCTCCTCCACTGATCGAACTGTGATGGTTGCTCCTGGCGTGGACGGCTACGATCTAAACTGGAGCTGGAGGACGATCGGACGGCTGCGGAGGATGCTCGAAGAACAGGCGGCCGGCGAACTTCGCCGGCCTCGTGCGCGTACGGGGGAGCTCCTCGGAGGCTGCTGAAGATGGGAGATGCTGCGCCTTGGCCTCCCGCATCGAATGGTACCCTCTGATGTGGCGAGGAGCTCTGGAGAGCTCCGGCGGCACTGGCGGAGGAGGAGCTGCTGCTCCAAAGAGTCGAAGCCCTCAGATGGGCTCGGATGAACCTGCAAAGCCAAGCAACGAGCTCCTGGGTCGAGGGCAAAGTGCCTCGACCCGATTAGGGGTGGTGAAGGTGGTCGGCGCGTCGGGATGAAGGGGCTCCGGCGAAGCGACGGGGAGGAGCCCCAATCCCAGTTCCTGTGCGAACTGGGTTGGATGAGTAGGTGGAGAATGTGCGCGAAGGAAGGGCGGATATGCGGGTCGACTCCGATGATCGAACGGGTGGCTAGGGTGGTCGGAATCGGCGATGAACGGCGATGGGTCAAATTGGGCGAAACGCAAAATTAAAGAAATAGAGAGGGAAAGAGAGCTACCTACTGGATGGAGTCGACTGGGGAGGAGCTGGGGATGCTCCAGGTCCTTGCCTCAAGGGTCGTCGGTGCCCGAGGCTCGAGCACCACCTCCAGGCGGCGCATGACGGCGCGTAGCTGTCGGATCAGTGGTCCGGTCTCCCTTTCCTCGCTGCGACACGGCCGGAAGCGAGCTGTCACTCTCACGGAGGCTGTGGAGGTCCTGGGGTGGAGAGAAACGATCCAAAGATGAGTGGGGAAGGAGGCGGAGCTCGGACTAAATACCTCTAGGGGTCCGGCTAAATGGGAGTCGGGCAAGCAGCTCGTAGCGTGGATCCCCAAAATCCACCCCGGGCGTGGATAAGGGATGATCAAGCTCGGATTAGGACCCGGGATTAATGGATTTAATGATCGGATCGAGTGTGCAAAATTTCGAGAAATCGGGTCGCGGGCACGGATCCGGGACTAAGTGGTCCAGGGGGGAGTTGACCGGGGGGTCAACATCCCCCGTGGACCAATGAGAGCAGCCCACATCATAAATATTTAGAAATTCAAAATAAAATAATAAATGGCCGAATTATTAAAAATTCAAAACATGAAAAATGTTTGTTTTAATTTTTTCTATTTTTCTGTGATTTTTAATTATTTTTTTGAAATAAAAATAAGGTATGTACACTATAGTGCTATACATAGGTATTTACACAATATTGATTTTTTTATTTTTGATTTTTAATTTGTTATTTTTGTACATTTTTATTCCCATTTTATATTTTATTTATTTATAACATAAAATTAGGAATAAAAAGGTATTTTTATTTTATTTTTATTATTTATTTACAAGGGTTAAATAAATAGCTATATATAAGTATATACATGGTATATGTACAATGTTCTTTTTTGGTTTTTAATTTTGTTCTTTTTATTTGATTTTTGTTTTTATGGTTTTTATTTTATTTATTTACAATATAAAAGATAGAATATATATACAAATTTTTAGGGATTTTAATTTATTTATTTACAAGGCTAAATAAATATAGAAGTGGGTTCATATACATGGTGAATATGTACAAGGAAGATTGTTTTTATTTTCTTTTTAATTTTTCTATTTTTATTTTGATTTTGTCTTTACAAATATTTACAAGTATATACAAGCCCATTTTATTCTATTTTTAGAGGAAAATATTTTTATTATATTTACATACATATCTACACACATGAGCTACCTATCTCTCTCTACTTTGGCTCTTATGCGGTCAGGCCCATGCTGAGCCCTCCCTTGGGATTAGGTTGCTCAATATTTATTCTAAATATTTCCCTCTTTTTCTTTTAATTCTTTATTCTTTTATTTTTGCATAAAAACATGCTAATTATTAGTTTTTACACTATGCAAGCTTTTTGGTAATTATTTGTATTTACAAGTATATGCATGCATTTGCATAGGTTTTTGTAGCTAAAATATAAGAATAAAGAGTGATGAATGAGTATTCATCAACAGCCCTCGAGGAAAGCCCCTTCGCCATCGTCGCCGGCACCACCACCGAGCTTGACCCTCCTCCATTGTTGCCGCCAACCATAGGAGCCCCACCCATCCGCCAGGAGCCCTCATCGGAGAAGAAACATCACCCGCTCTTTGAGTGGAGGAGAATCTCTGCCAGGAGCTTGGTGCTCCGTCGACCATAAATAATGCCTCCTCCACTGCCTGGACGAACGCCGTCGTCGCCCTCGATCAAGGAAAGAAGGAAGGAACGATGCTGTCTCCCTCGATCGGGAGAGAGAGGGAGGGAGGGAGGCACCGGATTAGGTGTAAATCGGGAGAGGAGAGGGAGGGAGAGAGAGTGTGTGAGAGATAATTACGGTTATTAATTTGTGGGTGTCACATACTATTTTTAGAATGTGACAAATGGCCAAAATAGGTTTTTTACCATTAAAATAACGCAATTAATGTGTCATTTATCACAACCGTGTGATTTTAAACTAAATGGATGAGATGGAGGGCTCACCACAAAATTGGTGAGACCCCGCTGGAGAAACTTCAAATGAGGCGGGGCCTCACCATATATATGGTGAGCCACCCTCAATTTAGGCATCTTTCTAATATATTTTACAATTTCTTGTTTCATATATGTAATAATAAATATTAACACAACATGTATAGTGAAATAAAATTATGAAAATATTATTATAATGGATGGAAATATTGATTTGAATTTAGATGCTATATTTTACTAAATTTATTTTTTTACAATGTACAGTTTATATTTTACAAAACTGTTACAGAATTTTTACTAAATTCGCAGTGGCTTTTAAAATTTCAGAAAAGCCCCCACCTCATTTGAAAGGTCCCCTATATATATATATATATATATATATATATATATATATATATATATATCAATGGATTATCCTTAAAAATGGATACGAATGTAAGATATTAAAAATAGTCTACATGTTACCTTAAATTTACATGTGTTGGATTATAAGTGATATAAATATATTAAATGTATTTATTTTATAGCGGTTATAATAAATATGGTGATGCAGTATAAAATTATCTTTCGTATAGCTACAAATAAATTTACAGATATATTTATATATGAAAACAAATATACATATACATATTTTTGCAGATATCAAAGTGATATATCCAAATCCCTTTTTAAAAGGATATATATGTAGATGTCAAAATATGCATAAAACAGATATGATGGTGATGTAGATATAGGTACATACAAAATAATTTTTCATCCGTATTCGTCATCTATTTATCCATATTCAAATACCAATATATATATATATATATATATATATATATGCAGATACAAATAATGGCGAACTACAAAAAAGTGTTACCATATCTCAAAAATAGATAAGGATACAAAACAAAAACAAATCAAATATGAATAATATCATAAGTAATCAAAATATTTTATGTTTGTGAACAAATACTTATAACGTAAACAACCATATAAACTCACAATTTTACATAAATACATCTCAACCAGCGTATTAACTAAAATTAATTCAAGATCCTTCCATCTTATAAAATGCATTTTTGTTACTATGATAATTCTATGGATATCTATGTAGAATCACAAGTTTTATATGTTTTTTTGTTAAAATCTCTTGTAAATATTAGTGTTTAAAATTAGGCAACCAATGGAATTTTAGAAACTCTAATAACTAAAATGAGAAATAACTGCAAAATGAAATAAGCTATAATGGCTCAATAATTTGTTCTCCAAATAGAAAATTTTGGCTTAATAGTTTGCCCCCTGAGTAAAATTTCAATTTCCCGACTTTGTCCCTGTACAAGTATATTCATTTGTATGTTATATATAGAGAGAGAGGGGAGGCCTTCCAATAAGGTGCACCTTTCCTGCACCAATGGAAAACCCATCACGAGATCCGTTAGATCTTAATCTAATGGTTCGTTATCAAAAAGGGCATTTTAGTCCACATGTTTTCATTTCGAAATTGAATTCCATTTTTGAATTTTAATTTAATTTACACATTTTATTTTCCCTTTGTAGACCGTCTGATTTGGTAATTTTTTGTTGCTATTTATTCGGTGAGATTTCGCCAACGTGGTGGTATTTTCGTACTATGCAGAATAGCAGAACTCTTTGTAAAATTTACACAAACATTGTAGAATTGTATCCTACATTGTAAAATAAAATCACAATTAGTAATAGTTATATTATTTTAATTGTAATTTCAATAATATTATTGTAAAAGTGCATATAGGTTTTGTAATATTCGTATGAAGAACTGCAAAAAAAGATAAATTAGTAAATCATCAATTATTAAGAGAAAAAGATAAGTGTAAAAGAATTGAGATTGTGAAAAACGATCGGATATTGTAAAAAATATCTTAGATTGTAAAAAAAATCTGAAATTTGTAAGAAAGAAACTGAGATTGTAAAAAAGCAATATGAGATTGTAAAAACAATCTAAGATTGTAAGAAACAATTTGAAAATTGTAAGAAACCATCAGAGATTTGTAAAAAAATGATTTAAGATTGTAAAAAAATGATCTGGGATTGTAAAAAAAGGGTCTGAGATTATAAAAAATTGATCTCTGATTGTAAAAATTGGGCGTGCTCTCCTCCTACATATATCCCTCCTCCACCAGCACCTCCTCTACCCTTCTCCTCCACCGACGCCACGTGTGCCGCCACCTCCTCCTACGTCATCGTGCTCCACCACCTCCCCTCCATCACCGTCATGTGCATAGGTGGAAGGAGGCTTCAACGCGTGCGCCACCATCTCCTCCACGTCGTCGTGCACCCCAATCATCGTTGCAGCAACAAGGAGAAGCTTTGCCTATTGCGGTGATGCACCACAAGCTGAAGAAGACGAGGAGGCGGACCGCTCCATGGACGCCGACGTGCTCCGCCTGCTGCACGCCTCCTACGATGCCAAGCTCAATGGCGGCATGATTGGCGTCGATGGCGGCATGATGTTCCTCATTTTTGGAATGACGACGGCAGCATGGACAGAGGGAGAGAGAGAGAGGAAGAGAGAGGAGTTGATTGTGGAGATTAATTGTTGCATTCTAAATATAGAATTTGCAAAAATGGTCATATGGGTTTTTCGATATTAAAAATATATAAATAACGAGCCATTAATTATGACCATCGAATTTATTACGGATAGATACGATGATTGGCTTTCCTTGCACCCAGGAAAGGTGCACCTTATTGGATATATTTCCTCTCTCTCTCTTTCTCTCTCTCTCTCTCTCTCTCTCTCTCTCTCTCTCTCTATATATATATATATATATATATATATATATATCATTTCGAAGAACATGTATATTCATTAAGAACATGCAGCGACGATAAGAAGAGTCATTTTATTGTTCCCCTTGGATACAAGACGCTAAAAATGATTCAAGATAGAGAGCTTCTATGCATCTCCACGTTCTTGCTTTGTATCTTCTAATTGTATCATTATTAACCGGGCCCATTCTTTCTTTACCTATATATTTAAAGTGTTATTTGTCCTAATACGTGTTTATGTTTTCAAATTAATTAAAATGACTCCATGAATGCTCTACGTTCTATTAAATGGTCAACTTGGGTGCTTGCCCGTCGGCGTCGTTGTTTAGAATTTTAAACAACTAACGTGAAACACGCAGTGAGAAGGACCCTTCTCTCTCGAAGGACAATGTTAGATTCGTTGTTTGGAAAGCTACCAGTCGGCATTGGAATTATTAATCATACAGACAAGACACTGATTACCGAGAAGTACTTAAGCTCATATCCAACAATAATAATGCATGTTATTATAGTATTGCACTGTTTAGGTTTAGCACGGAAAGTTGTGCAAGTTGCATTGTGGGAGGTGATTGGTTCCCATGTATTTTTTTTAGTAGAGTAAGTTAAAAAAAGTTCCTGCATTATAAAAAAATCCTACCGTAAGTTTCAACCGTCAAATATTACATTGAAACAAGTCTTAAAGTTTAGGTACTACATTATCACCTTTTAAAATTCAGGTATGACATTGAAAACGTGTATATTATTCAAAGACTTTCTTGTAATTAACTCTTTTTATCATTGTTTTGAAAAGCGGATCGTCCGGTTTGTACCAATTTGGTTCGAAAATTCGATTTTAGTTTCATCGTTTGATTGGCTTTTTCGGATCGGTTTGATCCTATTCAAATGAAATTAAACCGCAATTGATTTTGAATTTATTTAAAATAAATGACATTTTTTGAGAGCTAAGCTCATGACCTTCTCAACCCACAACAAATCTCTAACCAACTACGTTACCATACATACTTGTATTAAATGGAATTTAATTGTAACTAATCTATTGTCTTTCTATGAATACATTGTGTAAATATAATATATATCTAGGGGAAAATGTGGTTACCCTCTTGGGGGTCGCCTCGTTTTTTTCCATTTTTTTAAATGCTTCCGTGGATTTTCATAAATATATCCTTATATTATGTCATTCAAATTTCATGCAAAACTGAAACTCGTACGGCCTCCATCCAGACCTATGGCCTCTATCCAGATAAAGTTGATTTCAATTGTTCTGCGATCGTTAAAAAATGAATGTTTGGATGGAGGTCGTAGGAGTCTCTGTTTCGTACGAATCTTAAATGACATAATATAAGGATATAGTGATGAATTTTCATGGAAATATTTTTCAAAAAAATAAAAAAATGGAGTGGGGGAAGCTAAGTTAGCTCCCCTTAGGGAGCAGCCCCATTTAACCCATGTGTGTTTGTAGAGAGAGGGGGGTTGATTCTGTGAGAGCCAAAATATGTGAGAGCATGAGAGCAATGATTCTTGACCACTAAATGCTATCATCTCTCTCCTCATTGATCGCATGAGAAGAGAGAAGAGCAGAATCTAGTGTTCCAAATTCACTGCTCTTACGCTCTCGCAGATGTTGGCTCTCACAGGATCAACCCTATATAAATAGGGTTAAATGGGGATGACCCTTAGGGAGAGCTAACTTAGGCCCCCTCCCCCCCCCCCCCGCCTCATTTTTCCATTTTTGGAAAAATATTTACGTGAATATTCATCATTATATCTCTATATTATGCCATTCAAATTTCGTGCGAAACAGAGACTTCTACAGCCTCCATCCAGACATGGCCGATTTCAACAATTCTGCAACCGTTTAAACTGACTGACTAGCTGTAAGTTGTAGGAGTCTCTATTTCGTACAAAATTTTAATGCATAATATAGGGATATAGTGATGAATATTCATGGAAAAAACTTTCAAAAAAATAAAAAAAATAAGAAAAATGGGGCGGGGGAGCCAAGTTAGCTCTCCTAGGAGCAGCCCCATTTTCCCATATATATAGAGAGAGAGAAAGAGAGAGGGGGGGGGAGTGGTCCTGTGAGAGCAAAAAACTGTGAGACTGTGAGAGCAGTGATTCTGGACCACTAGATTCAACCAGAAAATTAGGAGAGAGAAAACAGAATCCATTGGTTTAAAATCATTGCTCTCATGCTCTTACAGTTTTTTTCTCTCACAGGATCACTCATATATATAGAGAGAGGGGGAAGTGATCCTGTGAGAGCCAAAACCTGTGAGAGCATGAGAGCGGTGATTCTGGACCACTAGATTTCAATCATGAGAGAGAAGACTAGGAGAGAGAAGACAGAAACTAGTGGTCCAGAATCACTACTTTCATGCTCTCACGGTTTTTTGCTCCTACTAGATCACTCATATATATAGGGAAATCTTCAGATAAGATAGTCCTTTCCTAGATGCGTAGAAAGTAGATCATCATATCCATTCGTAATCAATCTGACAGTTATGATTAATAGATTGTTATCTATATTTTTTAAATATCGAAAACTCCATTATGGTTATTTGGCATATTCTATATTTAGAATGCAACAAATATCTCCTAAATAATCTCCCATCTCTCTCTCTCTGTCTCATCTCTCTCTCTATCGACCGTGGTACGTGGGTGGGGATTGTTGCATGTCGGTGATGGCGTGCAACGATGATAGAGGGAGAACGGCGGGCTGTGGATATGGCATGATGCTTTTCCAGCAGCGGATATGGATGTACCGGGGATTCTTCCAACGGCGGTGCGGTGTTTCTTTGACATTCATATCAGGAGGGAAGATGGGTTCTCCATGGTTTTTTTTCTTGCAGGTAATGGAGGTGGCGTCGCGTGGAGGTGACGTCGCATGAAGATAGTGGTTGCGTGTGGAGGAGCTGAATCGTGAAGGAGACGGGCAAAGGGAGGAGTGCGGGGGGAGGAGGGTGTGGGGCGGAGTAGGGTGTGTGTGGAGGAGGTGGGTCGCGGAGGAAAAGGATGGGGGAGGTGCTGGTGGAGGGGCATGCAGGTGAGGGAGGACGTGATCAGTTCTTACAGTCTGAGATTGTTTTTTACAATCTCGGATCTTTTTTTACAATATAAGATCTTTGTTTTACAATTCGCATGTCGCTTTTATAATCTCAAGTTTTTTTACATTTACTTTTTCTTTTATAAATTTCTAATAACCTCGTTTTTTATAATATCATATTGTTTCTTACAAATCTCAAATCGATTTTACAATAGCAACATTTCTCTTATCAATTTCTAACAATCTCATAATGTATTTTTTTACAATATCAGATCGTTTATTACAAATCTAAGTATGTTTATTGCAATTTTAGATTGTCTTTTTACCTTTTTATTATTTTGTTTTATATTTCTAACAATATATTTTTGTTACAGAACACAGAATATTTTTTACAAACCTCAATTTTTTACATTTTTTTCTTTCCGTGTAATAATTGTTGAATTACTAACTATCTATTTTTTTGCAGATCTCTAAACAAATATAATAAAAAAGTACGAAATTTTACAGAGGCATTACCAAATTCAATTACAACAATAAACGAATTACTAACTTTGATTTTATTTACAAAGCAAGTTACAATCTTACAATGGCAATGAGTTTTTTGCAAAGAGTTTTATCATTCTACATACCACGAAAATGCTAAACGTTGGTGAAACGTCATTGCATAAGTAGCAACAAAAAAGTGTCAATTCAGGCGAGCTAAAAAATGGTAAAATAGAAGGATTAATTGAAGTTCAAACTCAAAATAAAATTCAAATTCAAAATGAAAAGACATCGACTAAAATACCCTTGGTTAGCTTTCCATACATTCAGGAAAGGCCCACCTAGATGTATGGAAAGCCAGCCATCTCATCCGCTAGATCTCAATATAATGGTTCTTTATCCAAAAGGATATTTTAGTCCATATATTTTTATTTTGAATTTGAATTTCAATTAATCTTCTTATTTTTCATTTTAGCCTGCCTGAATTGGCATTTTTTGTTGCTATTTATGTGATGAGGTTTCACCAACGTGGTACCATTTTCACGCTATACAGAATGACAAAACTCTTTGTAAAATACCCATTGTCATTGTAAGATTGTAACATGCTTTGTAATATAAAATCAAAGTTAGTAATACGGTTATTGTTGTAATTGTAATTTAGATAATGCTTATGTAAAACTTCATACTTGTTTGTAATATTTGTTTGGAGATCTGCAAAAAATAGATAGTTAGTAATTCAATAATTATTAAGCGAAAAGAGAAATATGTAAAAAAAATGAGGTTTGTAGAAATATATTGTGTTCTATAACAGAAATTTATTGTTAGAAATATAAAGAAGTGATAAATGTAAAAAGACAAATCTGAAAATTGCAAAAAATAACCTCGGATTCGTAATAAACAATATGAGATTGTAAAAAAATATTCTGAGATCACTAGAAATTGATAAGAGAAATAATCAATGCAAAAAATAATATGATATTGTAAAAATGAATTGAGATTAGTAAGAAACGATCTAATATTGTAAATAAAATACCCGAGATAGTAAAAAAAGATTTGACGTTGTTAGAAATTTATAAAAGATATATTAAATGTAAAGAAAATCTGAGATTGTAAAAATAATTTATGTTTTGTAAAAAAAGATTTTATATTGTAAAAAAGGTCTAATATTGTAAAAAACGATCACAGATTGCAAAAACTGGTTGTGTCCACCTTCGCTCGCATTCCTCCTCCACCTGCACCCTCCTCCGCCCTTCTCCATGATCCACCTCCTCCACCCTGCACCATCGTCTGCCAACACCGCTCCTCCACCTGCACCCCTTCTCCTCCATCCACACTCTCCTTCAACCTTCTCGACCATGATCCACCTCCTCCATCACAGCAACCGCCTCCACGCAACGCCGCCTCCATTGCTTGCAAGAAAACAATATTCAAGAACCCATCTTTTTTCTCCAGATCTGAAGGACAAAGGAAATATCATACCGTCGTAGGAAGCAACCATCATAAGTCCACAAATCAACACATTGTCCCCGGCCATCGTAAAGAAGCACGCCGCATCCTCCGTCCAATGCTCTCCCTCCACCGCCGTTGCACACCATCACCAACGTGTAGCAACCTCCTCCTTGCGTGCCGCCATCAAGAGAGAGAGAGAGAGAGAATTGGGGAGATATTTGTTGCATTCCTAAATATAGAATATGTCAAACTAACCATAATGGTTTTTTCAACATTTAAAAAATATAGATAACGAGCCATTAATAATTGTCAGCAGATTGATTATGGATGGATAAGATGCTTGGCTTTCCACGCATCCATGAAAGGATCGTCTTATTTGAAGTTTTCCCTATGTATGTGTGTGTGTGTTGGATAGACTTGTGATATATGAAGCCAAAATAATAAAGTATATATAACTTGAAGCTATGATGCTTCTGGTTGTTGATGGAACAAAAGAATATCTCGGTGGACACCTCTGAAAGGAAAAGATGAATGTTGTCCACTGGGTTTGATTGAAGTCTAGTGATGGAATTATTGGTTATGGTCCCAATCGATATGAATGTTGAAGATATTCGTGTAACGAGGACTGAAAAACCACACCTGATCGTAAGATAACTGAATCTTGTAAAAGAGACAGAATAAATCGCGGTCGTTGTATTGACAAGGTGGATTTTACCAGAAAAGATTAATTTTGAGTTAATCATTTTATTTATTTTATTTATACTCATAAACTTTGATATATATCGGTAAAGTATGGGAGTGTCGAACTCAGGAGGCAAACTGTTGGAAACTAGGGTTAAACTATAGACAAACTAAGGTAAAAGGGTTTTCTCATTTTCATTTATTTTTAGAGAATTTTCTGAATTTTTATTTGAATTTTAATGAATTTTATATTGTTTTTATGAATTATAAGTATTTCATGATTTTTTTATTATTTAAAAAAATAATTTGTAATTTTTATTTGATTTGTATTTTATTATTTTTATGTTTACTTTTTATTTTCTTCTTTTATGGATTTAATATATTTTTAGAATTTTTATGAATTTTTGGTTGATTTTTAGATTTGAAAATTAGGTTTTGTAGAAAATATAATTTTATTATGGATTTCTAATGTTGAAAATAATATGGAAATATTTTTATTTTATTTTTGTGAAAAGTAAAGAAAAATTATCTTTAAAATGATATATGCATGTTTTTAAGTGATTTTTCTTTATTTAGTTATGAATTTTTTAAGTTTTTGTTTATCTTATATATTTTTATTGATTATAATATTTGATTTTTATTTGTTTTTAGTTTATGTGTAAATATAGTAAATATACCACAGATAATTTTATAGGATTTTTAATGGTGTTTTAATATTTTTTATGATATTTAGAGTTCGTTAGATTTTTATGTATTTTTAAATGATTTATTAAAAGTAGAAAATCTTTTTATTTTTTTGGAAATTGTTATAATACTGTGTATAGAGTAATACTAGGTATTTTTATATATTTTTATTATATTTTTTTATTTTTTTTATTTGATTTCATTATGTATTATAGAATGTTTAATACTATATACAATGTAAGGGGTATTGGTGAGATACGTAGATCTTCTAGGGGCGTCTGTGCAAAAAGCACAAGCTCCTCATGGTCTTGACATGACTTAAATCTGTCAAGGACCTGTTCACAATTTACACAATCAACAAGGG
Organism: Ottelia alismoides; assembly: GCA_037367405.1. Lineage (NCBI taxonomy): Eukaryota > Viridiplantae > Streptophyta > Magnoliopsida > Alismatales > Hydrocharitaceae > Ottelia > Ottelia alismoides. The sequence goes on along the minus strand of JAZKJV010007566.1, from coordinate 42,135 downwards.
TCTCCTGCACAAAATTTCCAGGCTTCTCGTCTTCCTCACGTGATCTCCAGTCGAGGACCTGTTCAGAGATTCAGAAATGCGTGGGGGTTAGTTGTAAATCACCCAAAATATATTAGGCATGCACGTGCGAAGCACGTGCACTGCCTAATATGTAAAGCGGTGGGGACGCTTTGGATCTGGATCGACGCGTGGCTGGGCACCGGCCGTCAGATTAAATGCTAATCGGATGGTTACTATAACGTCTGAAGGGGCGTCGTTCGTCCCCAAGCTGCTAGGGTACGGTGGTTCGAATGAGATTTGGAGCAGCGGCAGTGCAGTTCTGGATGGGTGGCAGAAGAGAGATGGTTATGCTTTCAAGGATCCGATTTGCTCGATGAATCGAGTGGTGGTCGACGGGCTTAGAATGGAAGCGGATCTTCAGGTATTTGTGAGGCTTTGAGCGGTCAATCAGTTTTCAAATTGGCGGAGCTTTGTGGTGGTGCTCTGGTGCCCGGACTACGATCAAATGGTGTGGATTTTTGAGGTGGTAGTGGTATGCTCTCCAGGAGAGGATGCTGAAGGGCTCAATCCGTCTGGAGACCTTCACGTACAGCAGCTAGATGCTTCGCCAATACTCATATCAAAGGATCGGTTCCATATAGTTCGATGATGATATGTATCGGCTCTTGTGTGTTCATATAGTTTAGATCAGGTGCTTGAACTTGGAATCAGACTTGCATATGGTGTCAGAGATCTCCGTGTTCAGGTCTCCATATTGGTGTTGTACTTGTCGAAGCTCCAGAACCTATAGATGAATAACTACTGCCCGAGGATGAACCTCAACCGAAATTGAAATGCAAATGTGAGATGGATGTGAGATCCCTAACGAAAGTGAAGGAATTGGGATCTGGAACTCAGATCTCCACTGTATCTAAGGTGATCAGAGATGAACAAAATGTGTAGAAGCGAAATCGATCAGATGAGATGGAAATCGGTCGAAATCAAGTCAAACCAAAGAGAAAACACAGAGAATAAGGAGGGTTTAAGAAGAGAAGATGGAGAGGGAGAACTGAGAAGGAAATGAGATGCAGACTGGAAGGAGAACAGAGGATGAGGAAGGAGAGGAGAAGAGAGGTGACTTGTAATGAAAGCGAATGAAGGAGATCTCCTGTGGCAGTGGAGCTCGACGGAGCTTCACGGGTTGTTGTCGCCTCAACGCGCGACGAAGCAGGGATCGCGGGAGGCTCAACGCGATGGAGAAGAGCACGACGTCGGCGACTTGATCATGCCACTCCTCGCCCTTCCTCGCTCGACGGAATGAGAAGCACCTCTTTGTCACCGAGCGCTCTCTCATCGGAACTCGAGTTGAGAAGTTGTGTAAATGACAGATGGATGGATTGGGGGGGGGGGGGGGGGGGCTGACGGTTGGGTATAAATAGGCGATGATGGAGCTGGTCACTGAGGGTGGTGAGGGTAGCGTGAGGAGGTTGGCCAATGGTCGGTCGTTAAAGTAGTTAGTGGCGGTTGGATGGGTGGCCAGAAGAAGAGGAGGGCGGCGGCGTGCTCGAGCAGAGGAAGAAGAAGGGGAAAACGTGGGAAAGGAAGAAAGAAATGGAGAGAGAAAAGTGAAAATAAAAATTAATTAATCAAATTAAATTAAATAGTATAATTAATATAATTAATTATATGTTAACTAAATAATTAAATATTTTAATTAAGATGTAATTAACAAGGTGATTAAGTAATTAAGTAAGAATGTAATTAAATAAATAATTTATTGAATAATTATATAATTAAGTAGTTGCTTTAATTAATTAATAATAAATAAATAAAATGGAATTAATAAATAAAATCAATAACTACTTAACTTTATTAATAAAATAATAATATAAATTACGTACATTGTACAATATACCAATACGGTCTCGAAACCCGCATTTTTTGTATTAACTCTGGTTTTAGGGAAACCATCGTCATTTGTAGATAATTGAATAATATAAAGTTTAAGACTAAGTTTTCCCAATTCAGAGTTCATACGGCTGAGTTATGGGATCCAAAAAAATTAGGTAGCGACTTCGAGGCTTCAGATTTTATTGGTAGTTTGACTTAGTTATATTTTATATTTTTATATATATATTTCTAGAAAAAAATTAAGTTAATTATATTTATAGTTATTTAATTAAAAATGTGGGAAGTTTCTACAAAATAGTACATATATACAACCGGGTGCAAACGCCAAAACTCATCGGTTTTATTCTATTATTTTTTGATATTTTTAATAAATAGTATTAAAATAAAATAAAGTTTGATCCATTTGGAGTTTTCTATAAATAGTTTATGAACATCGGAAGTCAACTTGTGTGGGTTTTTCGATCCATTATAATTATTTTATTTTTGTTGACGAATTATTTTTCTAATATTTTTATAAAAATAATATATATTTTTGTGAACGACTTTTACAAAATAAGTGATTTAGTTTGAGAAGATATAAGTGATGAATAAAATAGATGAATATATACATATGTAAATGGATAAATTATATTTTTGATCTTGATTTTCTTGATATTTTGATCCTTATCCCTCCTACTTATTTATTTTGTCGACCAAGTCAATATTGACCTGGTCTCGGGGTTAGGATCCATCTGCATATTTTTTATATCTATAGCATTCTTTTTTTTTTTTTATTTTTATTTTTATTCTTTTATTTTGATAAAATAAGTATTAAATATATAATATTAACATGTTGTGGCTAGAATGATAATTAGTTAGAATTAGTGACTATTTACATGTATTTATCAAGGATTTTAGCCAAAATGAAAGAATAAAAGCGATGAATCATATATTTATTAAGGACCTTGATATTATTTTATGAATAGCACTAGGCACCCGAAGACATCAACATAATTATGGCATTGTTGCTTTTATCTATTTTACCTTAAAGTCGAGGGATTAGTCCAATATTTAAAGACCTTAAAATCCGTTTAAAAATAGCTAGAAATATCTGTTTAGATGAAATTTGATTGGTATATGGAACAATATTCATAGATTCTTGTTGGAGGGGTGAGGGAAGGCGAGCAAAATTTCTCTATCAACAATGTTACAAGTTTTATCCATTTTTATGTTATTAACAGCCTATGCATGAAATATGGTATAAGGGCATACTATCTAATGGTTAATCATTGTATTCAAGTTAGGGTGTATTTACAAATTAAGGAGGGACTAAAGTACATTATTAAAGTTATATAAGAGCATGGGGTAAATGCCCCCTTTTAATGGAAAGAGAGTGATAATAAATATGCTTTTTTGTTGGGGAGGAAGCATTTCCATATCCATATCCTTATTCACGATTGCACCAACAGATCCTCACAACCAACCTTATCCTTTGTGCTCAGACTCATTATCCTCTCGCTCTGTATCCAACTCAACTAATGATGATCGGAACAACTCAATAGATGAAATGATGGAAGATCCCAATACATTGTTGAGTGCATGGGTGGAACGAAGGAGTGCATCAAAATCTCCATTATTGTACCTCATTCATCGTTGATGAGGTGCTAATATAACTTGGGTACATTCGAAAGAACTCCTCATATGTGCATAAACTCAAGTGGACATTGTAGAGAAACACACAAGGAGTTGGATTAGGAGCTATTACTTTGTTATGAGAACCCACTTCTCCAAGAGAGGTCCCTCCGCGATTACATGTTTGGACCCCCCTAATCCCATGAGGAAGTCACTTTCACAAAGGTTGCAAAGGACCTTATATTCCAATTAATTCCTTCAATTATTGGAGATGGTCTCTTGAAAGAGGAAGAGCTTGTTTGTAACACCACCAAACATAGTCCTAAATCCAATGCTCACAAAGTGTGAGAAACATCCAATGCTCACAAAGTGTGAATGGATTGTAAGAGCGAGGATTACTACTTGACAATATGAGTTATAGTATTTGGAGTAGATGTCAACTGATTGAAATTATGGTAAAACCCAATAAGTTGTCAGTGTGTTTTGTCCTCGATAACAAATATAGGTCTAGGATGTTAGAGAGAAAATACTATGATATACTTATCTCCGAGATGCCATCTAGGATCTCTACTTGGAGATAGAACCATTATTTTTGTACCAATGCACCATCTCTACAAATTCAAGATGTGCGCCTCCCTTTGCGAAGCTTAACGAGTTTGATTAATCATCAACCATGGATTATGCACCAATGATGAGTAAGAGGTATGAGAGAGAGAGCACTAATCAAATATAGATGACATATTTCTAAGCACTAATCAAATATAGATGACATATTTCTACTAGTATGTCCTTCGATACCACCCATAACTAAACATCTCGACAAGAAATGATGTTGATGTAGCCATCTCACAAACATAAATTGAATTGGTTTACCCCCACGAAGTTGGGTTGAAAATCAAATGTTACTGCAATATTACATAATGCAATGCAAATACCATATTTACAAAGTATCTATGTAAAGTGTTTTTACTAAAAAAATATCCTTCCATTATTAAGGACGTTGGAAAGCCAGGGATATTCTGGCAGATGATGGCTTCTAATAAGATTTCTCATTGGCTCTAGACTAGTAAGACCTTCATCTTCTTCTCTACTTGTCCATATTCCTCTCTTCCCATCAGTTAACCATGTGTTGTTAAGGTTTGAGAAAGCTTAAAGAGAAGAACCTCTAATATATTGCTTCTTTAAGGTCCACATCTCCTTCAACTTTCTACTCGCATCAAAGGTAAGACAAAGTTTATTGGAATAAAAACTATTAACACATTTTTAAAAATACATCTCTAATGACATGACCATGGCAAAAAAAATGCATGAGTGAGATGTGTAAAACGCTTCCAAGACCTTCTCGCGAAGTATTGATGGTGGCCATTTATGTTCTCGACTAGTTCCTTCCACAAAAAAAGACAAAAGGATTACCCTTATCTCTCCAATTCAAGAGGGTTCTCCTCTTAAGATACAAAATTGTACTTGTACTTCTTTCGTGGGAGGCATGGACTCTTGCTATGAAATGGATTTCCCTTCCTTAAATAGACACCTTCATTGTAAGGATCTACTATGTAGAAACATATGATATATCTTGTTATCCGGGCATATGGTGAATCCAAAGATAAATTCTTGCTAGTTTTTGTAGGTGAAATAATAAGATATAAATATAAATGTATAAAAATATAAATGTATATTTTAAGGAGGGTTAGATAGTACCGGATTTGATGAGATGAACAAACTAGCCGAGGCGTGCAAGATGCACTGTCCTTAAGAATAGATTCGTACCTCCCACGGAAATTCCGACGGTGCAACCGGTATCGGTACGACTATCCTCCAGGATACAACGGGGAGATCTCGACGGGTATGCACGTACCAACATCGAGATCTATTGAGCAACACAGATCTTTCCTTCAAGTTGACCCATTCTAAACAAGTGAAAAAAAACAATTGTCTATCTTACAAACCATTGCTATAGTCCTTATTTATATAAAGAGAATGCAACTTCGGTTACAAAGATTAAGCAATAGTAATACGTCAACAATTAACCTCATCGTTAATAAAAAGTAAATACGAATTACATTATTGCTGCAGTTACAAGAAAAATCATAAGCAGTCCATTTAATTTCTAATCAAAACCATCAGACTAAAATACAATTAAAAAAATAATGACCTCACAATGCACACGTTATTTGTAACGTGTATAGGCAAATAACTCAAGCCTACGTTAACTTTTATTGCATTCAATGAATACTTTCCACCAATGTACACTATCATTGGACTTTGAAAAATTAGTTTTATATTTTAGCAAATCAGATAAATACATCCATAATCACGAGGTAGATTCAAATGTTAAACAAATCAAACGAATGAAAACGCCCAACCAAACTTAGTAATATTCAGGAATATTTAATGTCAAATTTTAAATGACTATATAAAATTAAAAATAAAATATTTGAAATATAATAATATATCAACAATCCTCCACTATTTCAAATACTTTTTTTTGAACTATCTCTTTTCATCCCCCACAATTTCAAAAAAGAAATAAAGATAACCATCAAAAGAGGGATAAAAACTTAAAGACGACACTTGAAGGAACTCAAAATGCAATGCATAAGACTTGGTGTCTTATCGACTATGAACCAAGACGTAGAGAATATGAATGTTGTTTCTAAAGGTTGGTGGAATTACAATTCCTATGAGCCAATCCTTTATTTTTAAAACCATTGACTCATATCTCACATTGCATTTTTTAATCTTTGTGCTCATGCGGGTTGACACGTTTCGGCCATGCGTCTACCTGGATTTTCATGAGTGCTTTAGAGATTTTGCCCAAAAATCTCATAGGAAGCGGCCTCACCTCCACACTCATATTAGGTGGATCATCATCAAGTGTATACTTCTTTTATACACCACCTAATTTTGGCTATGATGTCCATTAAGAACGTGTATGTTCAAGCTCACCACTTATGATACTATCTATCGTACACCGTAGGAATAGGGAACAACTGATAGTATCCTCTTAGTCGTCCAGTGAATTGTTTTATCCCATATGAACCTCCTTCCCGGGATCTCTGTTCATGAAGGTTGGGTTTCCATCACTTCGACTATTGATTTGGGCACAATCCCATTCCCCTCGATGTACTCTCTACAAGCTTTCCGCTTTGTGGTTTAGTCAGAAGATCAGCCAAATTCCACTCTGACTTCACATAAACCATGGATATGATGCCATGAGATGTTTCACAATATTGTCTCTCGGGAGAATATGCCTAGAGAATTTGCATGCTTCTCCCATTATAAAACATTTTTAGCTCTTGCTATATTAACATGGCTAGCACAATGGATGAACAGTGGTAGCATTGACTTCATTAAAATGGGAAGATCCGCTGAGATGTTTATCAACCACATCCTCAGAATATATCTTCTCTAGCGCAATAAACTTGGATTCATTGTTGATCAAGCAATGTATGCCCGCACGGTTGTTTTCCAAAAAAACATAGCTCCTCTTACAGAAGGAAGAACATATCTAATAGTAATTTTCGATTCATCTGAATTATGGATAGAATTTGCATCATAATATCCTTTAAGAATTGGAGGATCTCTACTAAGAATTGATAGCACATTGCTTCTTTAAGATATGAAAGTATTCTAGCGAGAGCATCAAATACTTTCTTTTCAATTTAGTGTGTACCTGCATAACTTTCAACAAAATATGCAATATCTTGTCTAATGCATAAGACAGATAATAATTTGTGCATATTTATTTTGAAGTATACTACCACTTTTACTCTTCTTCCTTTAAAAAAAACAGTAGAAGGAATACTTACCAGCGTGCATTCAAAAGAAGAACAAAACTTTCCAATCTCTAATACTCTTGAGATGGAGAAATATAATTATTATTGTTTATGACAAATTTATTCTCAAGATGTTATCTATTTCTCCCATGTCTTTGATCATACGAACGGTTAAAAAAAATGAAGTACCTTTTTTTCATTTTTTTCAATCACATGAGATCTACATGTAATATTACAATGAACAACATGGATGTTATGAAGATGGAATACCTCTTTTTTTAATATATAAATACCATCCTAATAAAAGGAACATCATGTGAATGTAAAAAAATGTGTTGAAATAGATCTTTTGATGCGGAGAGAGATTTTCACAAAAAGCCTTTTATATTACAATCTCTCCATCCATGTTACATATAAAACCTCAACGCATGTGACGTTTATTAAATAATAGCTTATCCGTTGCCGTTTGAAATCAGAAGAAAAAAAATCAACAACACACACTCGCAAACGCCAATCGAGCCCCTTGGATTTTTTTAAAGATAAAACAAGTTTATGAGATAAATGATTGACAACAAAACTCCCCCACACTTTTGAATATTTTAGACTAGATATTTAAGAATATAACCACATCATTCAACTCTTCAAAAAAAATCCAACAATATTTTTTTCACCAACATTATGTTGAATCGTAAAAGTTGCTCAATCACGACTAGATATAAGAGAGGGTATTTGGATAAAATAAATAAAGAACCCTCCCGAACCTATTCTTAAGATTGTAGGTGAAATAATAAGATGTAAATATCAATGTATAAAAATATAAAGAGGGATGGATAATATCGGATTTGATGAGACGAACCAACTTGCCGAGGCGTGCAAAATGCACTGACCTTAAGAATAGATTCGTACCCCCACGGAGATTCCGATGGTGCAATCGGTATTGGTACGACTATTCTCCAGGATACAACGGCGAGATCTCAATGGGTATGCACGTACCAACATCGAGATCTATTGAGCAACACAGATCTTTCCTTCAAGTTGACCCATTCTAAACAAGTGAAAAAAAAACAATTGTCTATCTTACAAACCATTGCTATAGTCCTTTATTTATATAAAGAGAATGCAACTTCGGTTACAAAGATTAAGCAATAGTAATGCGTCAACAATTAACCTCATCGTTAATAAAAAGTAAATACGAATTACATTATTGCTGCAGTTACAAGAAAAATCATAAGCAGCCCATTTAATTTCCAATCAAAACCATCAGACTAAAATACAATTAAAAAATAATGACCTCACAATGCACACGTTATTTGTAACGTGTATAGGCAAATAACTCAAGCCTACGTTAACTTTTATTGCATTCAATGAATACTTTCCACCAATGTACACTATCATTGGACTTTGAAAAATTAGTTTTATATTTTAGCAAATCAGATAAATACATCCATAATCACGAGGTAGATTCAAACGTTAAAACAAATCAAACGAATCAAAACGCCCAACCAAACTTAGTAATATTCAGGAATATTTAATGTCAATTTTAAATGACTATATAAAATAAAAATAAAATATTTGAAATATAATAATATATCAACAGTTTTCTCATTTGTTACCAATGTTTGACCCAATGTTTGTAAGGGAATAAATCTCTAATATTTCTACCCCATATAAAGCAACTAAACTTGTATAGGGGTAACCTATTCCATTCTATAAACCAAGGCATGATACCAAATCCATTACTTCTTGCTCAGGTCATGGTTTAGGTCCTTATAAAGATTAATGTTGCCCAAGAACAATAAGAATGCACTTGCCCAGTGGCAATGAAAACAAGGATGATCATTCTAGAGGACACACAAAGCTAATAAATATTCGAGAGATCAGAAGTCCATAGTGCATTTCTTTATTTGTAACTTGCACTTTTAATCATATCATTTATTGAGAACAGATTCGATCAACAACGCACTATCGGATAAATGATTAAGAAAAAACATATATTAACTTAAAAGGCAAGGATGCATGTAGTGGTTCGATAATGTGCATATCCCACTTCTCACACCAAGCTTTCTTCATTTTCTTTTGCAATTATTTTAAAAATACCATGAGTTACTCCATCCAATGAAACTCTTATATTGCTTGCTAGGATTACATAATTACATGAGATCACCAATATTGTAACACCAATAACCAAAACATAGTCCCACGTCTAAAAGTCACGAAGTTTCAGGGTGGGTTATAAGAGAGGGGGATTCCTACTTGACAACTTGGACTTAAGTATTTTGGGTGGTTGTCAACGGGTACATTTGGATTCGAACCCAACAAGTTGTCAGGACCAATTTTCATCGATAACAGATCGAGTTTCTAAGCTCGCGACGTTACAAATATATCCCTAATATATTAGAAAAAACTCACTTCTTACCGTAATATCTAATGGCTACTACTGACAAATGTAAATTCTATAATCGGTTTTGACTTCTTCTTCGAGTATACTTAATGACCAACTTGGGGTGTTTGACCTTTAGACTATTAGAAAAAATATTCAACAACTAACGTGAAACACGAGGCGAGTAGATCTTTTCTTCTCTTGGACGATGTGATCGCGTTGTTTGGAAAGCTACCCATTAGCAATTGGAATTAGCTATTAATAATTATTACTACTTAGTACAAACCACACAATACGAGCATTGATCTCTTTTCCCTACCTTGTCGTTATCAAAATGCAAGTACATCTACCAAGACAATGAACCCTACCCAACCATAATTAATTAATGCCTATTATACATGGTATTGCTCTCTTATTTGAAAGGAATTTTTACACAATCACCCCTAAATCTGCTCCAAATTACATTATAATCCAAATAATACTTGCCGTTATTATCTTACTGTAACACGTGTCCACATCCAAGGGAACCATGCACATAAAATATCTATTGTTTGAAAATTATTTTTTTCCTCTAATTTTGTGTTTTGTTTTTATATATAGTCCTATAAAGATAAAAGGTATTTTTACATTGCAAACCTAAAAAACTTTGTTCACCTTCTCGACTATGCATTCTTTGTAATGATCTATAACCCTTCCATGAGTTAACCACAGAGTCTGTCAGGATCCGTAGCGTTAGAGTTAGCAAATTTGTAGGGTTTAGATGATAATTACAACAAATACGCGGTCAAAAAGGTAATTTACAAAGTTCTCAAAATTCGGGATGTAGGCAATAATTACAACGAATACGGGTCAGAAGGTAATTTACAGAGTACTCAAAATTCGCAGTGTAAAAATCCTAAGATAAAAAGAGCATGAGTCATGTTTGGCTATGAGTAATGAGGAACTGTTAAGCTAAACCGAATTCAGTTGTTAAATCATTTGCAATATAAATACAAAGACGAAAAGAAAATCATAAACTTTCAAGTTTATTGTGCGATCTCTACTTAGTAAATATAGACAAGTAAGTTATAATTTCTTTAAATCTTCTCTCTCGATTAAAATGCAAAAACATATATGAAGTTAATAAATATCATTTAACTAAATATAAAGAGTGATCTAATTTAATCACTAATGTAAATTGAATTATTAAATATACCCATGCGGTTTATTTTTTTCCCCCGTTTATATCAGGACAACCTACAACAAAATTAAGGGTTTAGCTTTTTTTAGTGAAGACAATCTGTTTGAAAACTAATTTTGACCAGAACTGATGAGGTACTTTTTGAAATATTAAATTATATGTTATGATGCATTGGACGTGTATCTATTAGATGAATTTGAATAACTATTATAGTGTTATATATTATAAAATTATAATCATATGAATTAACCATGATTGAATATTGCTAACATGAAAATCATTCTGTGTATTACATTTTGGAGAAGAAAACTTATTAATAGTACATTTTCAATTGACATAAATTTTGTGACAATCATTAATTGCATTGTAGTGGCCCGACACATAGTTATTTTAAGAAAATATTTCAAACAATTATAATTAAGAAAAAGATTTCAAGCAATTGTAATAGATGGAAAGTGGAGGGATTATGAGAAGAAAAACAACCAAATTATTACTATATTATTGAAATTTAAGAGAGGATTCAAGGTCCCTCCAAATTATAAGCTAGTTCCATAAATGGTGATTATTTCCTCAATAACAAAATGATTCGAGATACAGTAACAAAAATGAGTCCATGACAAGTTATGTAGGTAAATTCATGTTAATTGGATATTTTTCGCAACTAAAAGGACTTATTTGCACATTCACCAAGTTTTTGTCTCTCATGCTCCATCCATATCCATATCATTATATTGTAAAAATCTATAAAAATCAACATCAAAATTATAAAACAATCTCAACTGCACCTAATATAAAACATAAATAATATCACATATCAAATTTTATCCAATGCACTCGACCATCCAAATACCCTCGTTCGCAAAGGCATCACTTATCTTACTAATCGTTTTCAAGGAGCTTATTTACGTCAATCTCCAACACAATCCAACTACATTACCAAACCGAGTTTGGATCGTCTGTTGTGGTGTTGTGGTGCGGTACATCACCACAGCACTACAACAGAGAACCCGCGCCCTACCAAACCATATTGTAGTCATCCTCGTTCCTTTCATGCTAATTGTCAACTCCTGGTCGTTGAGGATAAGAGAGGATTCAGATTAATATTAAGGAATAGATCCTACCTCATTTGTATCTCTTCGATGGATTCGAAATAATTGAGGTTTTTCGATTTGGAATCGTGTTAGATCTCATTCATATTGCTTTGGAAGGATTATTCATAACTGCATATTTACTAGGGATGAAAATGAATGTGAATATATTCGTATCCGATCCGCTATCGTATTCGTTTTATACATATTTTGACATTCGAATTCCTATTTGTTTTAAAATGGATGCGGATACGGATATCATTTTGACATTGTCTAATCTTCACATTTGTATTCATATATTCGTTTTCATACATAAGTATAGTAATATGATTTATTTGTAACTGTGTGTAACAACATTTTATGATTGCATTCGTCATTGTTGATATAGTTGTTATGAAATCACTATATTTAGTTTATTTATTTTATGTGTAAACCATCTTAAACATGCATATTTTAGTTAATCTAATTAATAATTCTGTTATTACTCGTATTCGATTTGTATTCGTTTTATATTCATATTCGTTTTTAAGGATATGCTAACACATTTTTCATATTCATCAATATCCGTATCCGCATTTGCATTCACATTTTAAAATAGATAAGGATATGATTATACTTTTATTCGCATATGTATCCGACCGTTTTCATCCCTAATGTTTACAATACAGACACAACGATCAGTCATATCTTTAATTGGGTAACATTTCTTTTTTATTGAACTCCTATGGATGGGAGGTCAAATGAGAAGATGTGTTCCTATACTGCTTATGAGTATCAAAATCAAGATAAGATAAGAAAGATTCCCAGTGCTTGCAAGCACATCTTTGCAAAATTTCTCCAGTGCAAAAGGAGGAGTACTACTTATTAAATTGTGCACCTCCATGATTTGCTTCCATAATTGCATGGTTTATTGGCCCACCACAGATAAAGTCAAATTGAGAGACCCCCTTTAAGCATAGGATGCCAATGCCCAAAGCTAAAATTATTAATTAATAAAGCAATCAATTGCTCAATCCAATGTGTGTCTCCACAATCGAATAGTCATCAATCAGCCAAAGTTATATTGGTGCGAGGCAGTTGGGATTTTCATATTCCAATCCCCACTTGGCCATATGTATGCCCTACCTCCCCCTCTCTCTGCATTCATGTTCGTCTACTCAACACCTCATGTCTCATTTTGATATAAAAAAGATCTTAATTATCAACTCCCAAATAATAACCTAGTTCCGATAAAAGATTAAGAATAAGGTGGTATAAGAAATATGTGATCTTTATCCTGTTTATTTTCTTCATTTGATTTTTTAGATATGATGAACATTTTGATTGATACATATGGCTGATGTTAACGTGATGTGACTATTTATCTTGGAATAGCTTTCTTTTATCATCGAAGTAGGAGACATTTAGCCATTGTGTCAATATCTTAATATTTAATTCGTCCACTCTACTTACAACTATGATGATCGTAACACCCGTAGAAGCTCAATCATTGCGATGGGAGTTGTCCACATATTCCCCCCACAAAATGTGAAACTATAACTAGAAAAATAACCTTGACAATTCATTTTTTTGGATGGCTTCTATGGTCACAACAACTTGTGTCATGCATGGTGTGGATTAGAATAGAAAATCTCCTCCTTCATGATCCTCCTTCCATCTTCCTCCTTCCTAGAAATCCACCTACTTTCATGCTCCCCCACACCCACAAGGGAAGAGCCGGAAGCGAGGAAAATGAATGTTGATGGGTAGGGGAAAGAGACAGAAAACAACCGTATATATGTGCATGCACGCATGCACACGCACACGCAAATACACGGGGTCTTCAAATGAGGGAAGGTCTTTCTTTGATCGAGGAAAATCCATTTTAGTGGTAACCAGATTTCTTTCTAATGGGTATCATCCATCTCGTTTATCCAAAAGGGTGTTTAGATCATTTTTTACTTTAATTTCTAATTTTAATTGTTATTTCAAACAAGTATATTCTAGCTTATGTAAATTTGTTTTTTTTAATTTCCATTGATATTTGATTACGTTTTCATACAACATTGTTCTAGTCAGATGGTTTGTAAAACAGAGATTTTATGTGAAGTTCATACTCTTTTTTGTAAATTAAGTATGGTGCTCAGCAAAATGAATAGTTGATTGGTAATATATCGATAGTTTTTATAGTTTCATCTAACATTTTTTTGTTACTACCATGTGTAGACTCTAATGATTTTATGTAACGTGGATACTCATTTTCAAATATTGTGCAGTGCACTGATGAATAACTTGATTAGCAATATATCATTTTTCTTCATTAAGATAACATGTAAAAAAATTAAATACAAATTTGTAACATCGTTAATTATGTAAAATATTAGTTAATTACGTAAAATAGATATTTTATTTGTATGATGCCAGTTATTGATTGGGGGATGTAAGTGAGTGAAAAGAATGTTGGACATGCGAGCTCACGACGAGCCACTATGCAATAAATATTATTGTGAATATCATTCTTTGATCTGAAATGAAGATAACTAATTTGCATAATAGGTCCTTTAGTACAATTAGGGTTATGTACCATGGTCGTCTTAATGATCATACAGCTGTTGTTTCAATTATTGAATCATAGAGGCTAGTGCTTGGATGAATATCTAAAGAGTTAGATCGAGGACTCATTAAGTACCGTCAAATGATTATTAAGAGATGATCCCCAGCCTGAGAAGGAGATGACAATTTGTTCTCTAAAGGCTAATATCTAACCGGTCTCTTGACGTAGGTCCTCTGCATAGGAATAGAGATTCGGAGGTGTTAGATAAGTTAGGTCAAAGAGTTGACTTAACGAGATCGAGATAACCAAAGATAATAATAGAAGATTGACGAGAAACATCGATGATGAGTAGGTCAAAAGTTCTCCTTTTCTATTTATGTTAGCCGTGGTGGAATGTTGCTAGGCATTTTCATATGCAAAAAGAGGAAAAGATGTCTTGTTGTACTGCAACCTCCTGGGATTAATTATACCAAAATAGAAGATCAACCCTAACCTGGATTAATTATACCAAAATAGAAGATCAACCCTAAACTAGGAAGATAATTGTTGTCAGAAAGGAGGAGGTTGTGCCAATGATCATTGCTTGCCAGCAATATGACGATATGGTCGAGAAAGAGAGCAATCATCAACCTTTTTATTAGTATATCACACCTCCTTTGTCTTCGTCTAACACGTTCACTGGTTCTCCAATTGAAACATGTATCTTAGAAGACTAAGAGGTCTAACCAGATACAGTCGTCTGATGCATCGTAGAGCAAAGGATCCTTATATGGTAACCCTTGAGGCATTGAAACATCTTTTCTTTACACTCCTTGTATAAGGAGCCTTTCCCCAATATTCAAGGGGTCGATTTTTGCACTTTATAGCTATCAATACAAATTACAATGCATGGTGGAAAAGAGTTCAGGTAAGCCTTTAAAAACTATATCTCTGTCAATTGACAATATTAAAAATAATTGATATATCATGACTTGTAAACTCCGATCTTTTTATATATTACAACTCCGCATTTTCTTTTAATTATCTTGTGAATCATAAATAAGCTACAAAAACCCCTCGTATGAATCATTTATAAATCCCTCCTTAAGTTATCCGACATAATACAGTACAAAAGTTATACAATAAAATTAAAAAAAAAGGAAAAAGTACGTAATTATTTTAATTTTGATTTTAATTTTATTGTGATTTTAAGGAGATTCACAAGCTTGATAAATTTGATTAGTATTAACTTCTTCATCAACATTGACTTGGCATTTTAAAACTAAAAGAACCTAAGCCCATATGTGGGAATTCTTTCTATTTAAAAAGAGTATCCATCTAATTTGAAAAAAAGAGGGGCATTTGCAGAATATGGGTTTTGAGGGTTTTGAGTCTTTTGACAGCGGGAAAATATATAGTTTCCAAATATACAAGTTTTTTTCAAGGAACCCAAATACCAGACGGTCTGTTTATCCCTCGTGAAGGGGGAGGGGGTGGGCGGTGCTGTGTATGGAAAGCAACTCCTTTTCGTCATCTGTTAGGCTCCCCTACCCCTTAGATCTCGTTGTGGCGAGAACCCAAGTCGTGTTTTGCTGGAAAGGAGCGATCTTTGTGGGGTTTTGCTTTGTGGGTAGGGCAGATTTCTAGGTTATGGAGGTGGCCGAGGAAGGTGGAATCCTTCTCGGGAACCCTAATTTGAAGGTGGGGAGGGACATGGAGGGTTTCTCGGCAGGTAAAACCTCTCAAATTTTCTCAGTTTTGTATCGGAGATGTGGGTTATGTTTCAGTATCTGGTAGATCCGATTTTGATGTGTTTTTGGTAGTGATGACTTTGAAGTTACTTAGCTGTGCTTGCTTCTGTGGTTTTTTTTGATTGGTGTTTGCTTTCTTGATTCGTTTGTCGGGTCTGATGGGTTATATACAGCTCTCTGTTGAATGCTTAACCATGGTGTTTGCTTTTGCGAAAGTAAAGATGGCCACAAGTCCAGGTCGTTATTGTTATGGCCTTTATGTTGTTTTAGTTTAGTTTGGAACTGTATGGCTAGTTCCCGTCGGGATGTGCTCTTCCTTGTTGCTTTTCAGTATAGGATGCATGGAATTATTAATTTATTATAATTCTTTTAATATAGTTTTCTGAAAAGTTGTTGTTTGCGGGATTCACAGTTGTTAGTACTGTTTCAGAAGTTCTTCTCGACTCCAAGAGCGTCCTTTGTGATTTTCAACAAATGATAGATGTTTTGTATCTGGCAGTATTTCGCAACTTGGTGGTTTTAACTGAGTGGTGTTCAAGGGTATTTGCTGAATTTTCTGTTTCTAATAATTTGTAAGATTTCACGTTTTCGATTTGCATCCACTTTTATATAAGCTTCTACTATAACGGGGAGGGTTCTCGGGTTGTGCCCTGATCATCTCTTGGACTGCCTGAACCTACTGTCTATAAATATGCTCGCTGTCTTCTTGATCTATCATATATATATCAATGCAAAAAATCTGCCTCTCTTGTTTCTTTTCATAGACTTCTAGTTTAAGACTATTTGCATATATTAAGTGCTTTTTTGTGTTTTCTTCATGAGTAATATACGTTAAATAAATGAAATTACATTATGTCATGTCTCTTTGGCCTATTTTCTTTGCAGATGGCACTTGCTTTGATGCCTCACAGTATGACTTCTTTGGGAAGAATGTCTTGGAGGAAGTTGAGCTAGGTGGGTTAGATGATGAAGAAGAAAATGATAGAGCCGCAGGCCTTGATGATGAAGATCTTTTCTATCCCTTTTCAAGAGACAAAGAGGATGTAAGTCAGTAGCGGTTTTCAAAATTTAATCAGTTCTCATCACATAACAGCATCTAATTTTGAAAGAAATACAGAGGAAACAGTCACTATCTGATCTTCCATTTCTTTGTAAATTGACCCAAACATGCCATTAGATTGTTCTCTTATAGTTATATGTTTAGAAATTTTTGCTGAGTAATCTCCTCTAAGCATGCGTTTGGATGCATGACTAAATTGGTAGCGGTTAGACTATTTTTTTGGGTTAAGTTGGTAGTTAACCTTTATTGTGTGTTTAGGTGTTGTTATGACATTTTTGAAGTTCAAGAGAATGCTTGATATATGATTATTTTAAATGATGGAATTGGAAGATGACACATACTATATTTCTTCGAGAGAGAAAGAGGTACAGGGAGTGAGAGAGGTTGTGTCATTTTCTTTTTAGATATAAATGGTTTGTGCATGAGAGAGAAAAAAAATATGATTTCACGCTGATGTAACGATGTCATGTAATAACGGCAATGGGATATGAGAGAAAGGAAAGTGGGTTTTGTATGAAATCCTGGAGGGTAAACTGGCTGGATTAGAGAGGCATCCCTTAAATTTCGGGGGTACCTCTCTCAAAACAAGCCTTAAGAGGATGTATAAACATGAACTTATATAAATAAAAAAAGTAATGTTAATATATAAACTCAGACTCAGTGTTATATTTTGAGAAAAGTTAGCCAGTATATAATTGTTTTAGGGGAGGATGACAAGTAGGGATGCAAACCGTCAGATATGGATACTAGGTGTTACCATATCTTTATTAGTTTTGAATTATGAATGCAGATGTGGATACATATATTAACAGATATGAAAATTATGTTACCATATCTTTAAAAAACTGGATATGGTCATAAAACAAATACGGATATGATAAAGATAATATTAGAAATACTCTAAGATTTACTTAAATATACATGTATTGGATGAATTATACATGATATAAACATGCTAAAAGTATTTATTTCATAATAATAAATCAATTATTGTTAAAAAAGTTATAAAAGTATGTTGTATATAGTTTAAAAATAAACCTATCCCTATATTTATATACCAAAATGGATTTAGGGGTATTAAAACATATATTTGCGGATGTCAAATTGATTTATGGATATCCTTTTCCATTTAAAGATGGATGTGGACATGGATGTCAAAGTATGTATAAAACCGACATGGTAGCGATGCACATGGCTATATTTATATCCATGTGCATCCGAATAGCAAATGTTTGCCTTTATTGAAGTCTAGATTGAATTTCTTAATGAGAGTCTAGACTGATTCACTTATATGATACCTTCTGTTTACAGTACATACTTGAGTGGTAAGAATCGGTTCTTGTTCAATTTGTGAATATAACTTGAAAAGCTTCTCCTGCATGCTGCACTTTATGTTTGATGCCTTGGTCATGATTGGACACCTAATATTTGCTATGTTACTAAATTTAGTTGTCCCATATAGGATTAGATTTAATATTGTCGAAGATTAAATGTAAGTTTATTGTTACTTTTGTAGGCTGTTGATCTAGGGTCATTATCTGATTTAGATGATCTTGCAAGTACCTTCTCTAAGGTAAATTTCTACTCTGATTTAATGGTGCAGGTAATGTCAAGAGTGACCTAAGTTTTTTTACTGCTAATTATAATTTGAATTTTTATTTTATGATTCATGGGAAGCTTTTTGAGTTTGACAAGTATACTCTAGTTATTGATGGCAATCTTGTTGCTTTGTGACTCACTTTGTATTTAAAAAAAGATTGGTTTATATAAATTTGAAAACTTGAAGCCTCTGATAAATAAATAAGAATAAGTCACACAGAAGTCTCTTTTATTTCAGTAACAATGTGAATTTTGGGAATTTACTTGACATGCTTTCGCTTTGTATCAATGTAGTACCTGGTGTCAATAATTGAATAAACACCGTTATATATACTTCTTATGGACCATATACCCCTTATACCTTAACAATGAGAAAATGAGAACAATATTGCATTTCCATTCCCAAACCTTGCCCCTTCATTTTAATTCACCCACCCCTTTTTTTCCAAAAAAATTTAATTTGCTGAAATTTTATTTTGCTTTGTATTTTGCTCATCTCCGTTTTTAGCTTGGTGGGGTACAGTTATAAATAAAATGTGGTTGGAACAATCTTCATTTGGTAAAGAGACATCCAAAAAACATAAAGATGAGGGCTTTTTAACACGATACAACGAGGTTCAGCGCAGGGAATAAATTTGACTGTGTTTTGATTGAAGAATGATTTAAGAGAAATCAAGAATAAAGTACATTCTATTTTAGTACAGGTTGGACATGTTCGTATTCATACATTGGAGCCACTGTTAAAAAAAAGTGGCGACATCAATTACACGTGCCAGTGCTGCAGGTTGGCTGAACTACATTCCAGAAGTGAGACATCAAACCGGACA
Organism: Ottelia alismoides; assembly: GCA_037367405.1. Lineage (NCBI taxonomy): Eukaryota > Viridiplantae > Streptophyta > Magnoliopsida > Alismatales > Hydrocharitaceae > Ottelia > Ottelia alismoides. The sequence continues at coordinate 22,461 of JAZKJV010007566.1, read as the reverse complement.
AGTATCGGTTTTTGATTTTTATGGTCAGACCAATGGGACCGACCAGTCGAACTGTTGATGACGTCATCAGTTCATAAAAACCGGAAAAGACCGAACCGTTGTACTGTTGGTTTGATTCTTATAGTTTAACCGGGTCGAACCGAGTTAGACTGGTAGTATCATACAAATAAATATGAAAAATGCTATATCATATCTTCAAAGGATCTATATACCTGTGTCCTTCCAAGTTTTTCCAATAACACTTATACTCCTTTTTTTTACAATTGTACGCCCCTATATTTTTACAAAAGGGATAGTAATGACATTTTATTAGTACACATGTGCTCCTATATTATACCAACATACGGATAATATTGTTGATTTTTCTAGGAATATAGGAGCACAAAAGACGTTGCTAAATGTTAGCGGTATAGATGTTATTAGAAAAACTCAAAAGGGCGTAATAAACATATTTTTGTAAAATTCATATGTGTGTGATGTATAAAATTAACAATTTCGAAATATTTGAATTTTAATTAATAACAAGTGTTTTAAATTTACTACTTCTAGTAGTATAACTATGACAACATATTCTTCCCTTGTTGTTGTTGGAAGTAGACAAATACATGTAATATGTGAGATGAGAGGCAATGCTTATGTGGTAGGACAGGAGAGGTGATAATGGGTCATTGACACATGTGGAAGGAGAAGAGATAAATGAGTACTATATTACGGGTTAGAATGAGAGTAGATTATGAATAGTTTCTAAAAGTTTACGTTTTATTAATTTATAAAAAAATATTTTTTTTGTAAAAGATGGATGGTTGAACCGGTGGTTTGGTTCAATTGGTTCAACCGGGTTTAAGCGGTCCAACCAAATTTTGACCGGTTTTGACTGGCTTTTATTTTCTGAATAAAAACCGTGGTTGGACCATTTTTTTCTTCCGGTTCTTGGTTTAACCGATCGGTTCGATTTGGTTTTTAAAACCTTGGTCTCACTACATTTCCGTTCTGCATATCTGTAAATTTCTCCTTCGCATACCACATATATAAATCAACATGGAACCTTAAAATTCTTTTTTGTTTGTTTGGACGTGAACAAGGTTTGAAAAAAATGAAAGGCAGAAGGAGGCTTTTTTCCTGTAGGCGAGGCGAGGGGTAGCCTCGAGGCGGTCGAGGCGTAAGCCTAAGTTTGTATAGGAAAATACTTACAGAAGGTATAATACTAATGAAATTATCTAAATTGACATACATATATTATATAACATTGTAATATATGATGAAATTATGAAGATAATAACATGAAAGAAAGGATATTTATATTTCATAAACCTATCTACTAAATTTCTACCCAATAAAAAATAGAATCATTGCTTATAATTGTCATTAAAGTATCAAAGATAACATTTTTTTGTCTAAAATATTGCGGTGCATAAAAACATGATTAGATGTACTTCTTATATGCCTAATATATAAAATATGACAACATTGACATGCCTTGAATCTAATCTTATTTTTTCTAGTTGATATATTACATCGCTCATTATGTCACCTCTTTTTAACATTAGCTTTTCTTTAAGCTTTATGGATTTGTATTTAAAAGTGCAATATTAAGAATTTCTTGAAAAAATTAGGCAACTTTAATGCTCAATATGAATATGAACAAACTTAAAATTCCAAGCATTCATCTTGTAAATATATATCCTAGACAACTATACATTTATAAGCATCTAAAACTACTAACAAGACAATTTAAATCTTTAGAAAATGCTTTAAAATCCAGAAAATGCCTCATAAAACACCTCGTTCCGCCTCGACCGCCTCACCGCCTTGGATCGTCTCGACCTTCTGAGGCGCACGCCTCATCAATACCATCTGAGGCGTCCACCTCAAGGGTAAAAAGCCCTGCCTCGTTCCGCCTCGACCGCCTCGAGGTTAGCCTGTTCATACCATGATGTGAATGGCGTCTTACATTTAGACCTACTTTTTGTTTTCTTTTCGAAAGGCAAAAGGATAATTATCAGAGATTAATGGTCATTTATTATTTATTAAATTCGTAGTTGAGTTGGTATTTTTCTAGTAAGGATCATTACTGATTTCGGATTCGGAATGATGTAATTAGAAAGAAAGTTGGTGTAGCTCCGATCGAGGATAAGATGCGAGAAAACCGCTTAAGATGGTTTGGTCATATGCAAAGAAGATCAGCGGATGCACCGGTTAGGAGATGCGAGTGTTGGGATGTTGAGCCGGCTAAGAGAGGGCGAGAACGGCCCAAGAAGTGTTGGAAAGAGACTATACGAAGGATATTAGTCTTTTGGATATAAGTCCGGGATTGACCCAAGATAGATCTGAATGGAGGCGAAGAATCCATGTAGCCGACCCTACTTAATTGTGGGAAAAGGCTTTGTTGTTGTTGTTGTGTTAAGGATCATTACTGATTATATATATATATATATTGAAAGTATAGGTTTTTTCTATATTAAATGTAAAATAGTGCTCCTATAAAAAAAACTCAGAATAACATTGGATCGTTAGAAGTAAGAGATATAATATAGAACTTATAATACGACAGCTTACATTAAACCTCATACCTTTTGTTTTCAAAAGGTCAAAAGGATAATTGCCATATATTGCTGACCACACATTATTTTGTTGATTTTGTAATTGAGTTGGTATTTTCCTAGAAAAAATATTTTTATTGTTTTTTAATATTTTTTGAAAGTATTTGTTTTTTTATATATTAATGTACAACAGTGGTCCTAAAAAAAAGGACAATAGTGTTAAATCCTTGGAAATATGAGATATAATGTAGAATGTTGGATTCGTCGAAATAAGAGAGATAATGTAGACATTTTATTTCTAAAATAAGGACAGTTGGATCTAATTTGCAAGTCGTTCTTTTCAAGATTGGTTAGTATGGAGGCAAAAAGTCCCCCCTTTTAGCCCTCCTTGAAAGTGTATAAGGTGCAGCCTTCGATTTTTGTTTTTTTGGACACTCTGTTAAATGTACATGCGAACTTTTAATTTTACTAGTCCGTTAAACTTTCCTCTTATTTGTTGTATTATAAATAAAGTATTAATAATGAACTATCAGTTTTTTAACTAAACATGTAATTACATAAAACCACATGTTCCCCATATGTTTTTCGACATACCACAAAGTCGCCATGCTGTGACCAGGCTGAATGAAACATCATATCACATATCCGAGCTTTGTTGAACCAATACCATACTTTTAACTTCATTATTTGTTTTGTGCTTTTTTGGAGATCAAATGATATTGTTTTCAAGAAGTGCAAAATAGTATTATAGAAAAGCATGGGGTTTTTTGATAAAAAGGGGTGTGTGCCCATAATGGCACAAACCCTAGATATATCTTAATAATCACAAAAATAATTACGAAGATAAAAAATAAATGAGAATCTTTGCATGCTCGAAGTCCAAAACCCATCAACACAAGTGAAATCCTACTAGTCAATTTTCAACCCAAGATAGACCGAGAGCAAGTAAAAAAGAGATTATCCACATCTGTTGTAATGCCTGAGCATTGTGGCATGACGTAGCATTATCCCATTACGCATTAACCAAAGTTTCCACTGTCCACCGGAGAGCAAGAGGTTGCAACTTTTCCACGTGCAACTCGGAATAAGAGGTCTCTAAGTAAGCCTAAAACCCCGTAACACAAATGACATCCTACCCATCAATCTATGACCCAAGCCTGACTTCTGTAGACCAAGCTTATGTAAAAAAGAGACGATCTACAACCTTTGTAATGCCCACGCTTCTTAGTCTTCCCCGGAGGGAGCGTAAGTAAAAAAGAGACGATTCAAACACCCAAGCATCTTGGGTGCATCCAAGGTTTAATACATGACTTGAAAATGTGGTTTCTACAAGTGACTGAATTGAAATGAAAAACTAACATTTAAGTCCTTGAGAGTTGCCAATAGAAGGGTTGATCAATGAAATGGCTGAAATATCAGCAAAATTATAGGCGTATTTTGGCAAAACTTTCTACTGGTCACCATTATGTTTATCGATTATGTCAATCCGACGCTTAAGGCCTTGGTTTCGACAACCTTGAAAACTAACATATAGGGCTCGCATGTCGCCAGAATCACAGAAAATCGTGGAGATGTCTATAAAATTTGATATTTTTTTCAAAATAAGGTTTCTAATAGTCTTTATAAAGGGTTTTTATCACTTGTGCCTCTCCGAGATATCGCAATATCAGTTATGCCCCTATCTTTTTGGTAATATCAGTCGTGCCCCTCACTTCTTGCTATTTTATCACTTGTGCCCCTCGGGTTAGTGACCGTCCATCCACAGTGCAAACGGACGTTAACTTTGAGGACATAAGTGGAATTATTTTTTAAAAAAAGGTTATTTGGTCATTTTACATCCTCTTTCTCATTTTCTTCTTCTTCCTCCTCTTCCCCATCCTCTTCCTCCTCCAACCTCCTCCTCCCTCTCCGCCCCGCCCCTGCCCCGCACCGCCCAGCTCCGTCCCGAGCTCCCCGCACCTCCTCCCAGCCCGCTGCCCCCGCCCCTGCTCCGCCCCGAGCTCCCGAACTCGCCCCTTCCGAGCTCCCTCCCCAGCTCGTATGGTCGCCTATGTCCGTACCATTGGGGTCCCTCCGAACGGTAATCTTGCTCCCGGGCGCCGAGCTCCTGTTGTAGTCGAGGGCGAAGGGGTTGGGCCTCTTCTCCTTCTTGGGCTTCAGATCGTCGTCGAATGGGTCCCTCGGCCTCGAGCAGCAGGTGCCCATGCTCGAAGTGGAGCCTTCGGGATCAAAGATCTGGAAGCCTTCGGCGAGAAGATCCGGTCCCTCCTGCAGATCGGAGGCGATTGGCGAGGACCCAACTCGTGTCTCGGATGGGAAAAAAAAGAAAGGGTGGAGCTTTTAGAAGGATCAGGAGGGATGGAGGTCTCGAGAGAACGCCTTGTTTGAACTGGGGTCAAGAGGAGGAAAGGGTCAACAACGGAGGAAAAGGCAGAGGAAGGGGATGGGAAGGAGAGCGGCGGTGGGGAGTCCACTGTTGGAGGGAGGGGAGGGAGGGGAGCAGCGGTGGGGAGTCCCCCCCGTACCTCCTAGCCCGCCGCCCCCGCCCCAGCCCCGCGCCGCCCAACCCCGCACCCCCTCCCAGCCCCGCATCTCCTCCCAGCCCGCCACCCCCGCCCCTGCCCATGCCCCCTCCCCTTCCCGGCACCGTGCTCCCTCCCCTGGACCACCCCCTCCCCTCCCGGCACCGCCCCCTGCTCCCCCTCCTATGGGCCTCCCCCTCCTTCCGTCGCGGTCCGCCCCGAGCTCCTCCCTCGAGCTCCTCCTCCGCCCCTGATTTTGTTTTGACCATAATACCCTTCTTAACTACACCATAGTTTGAATAAACCAAGGTTATTTTAATTTTTTGACGGTCAATCTGATGGAAGGGTACAACTGATGACGGAGCAAGAAGTGAGGGGCACACCTGATATTATAAAAAAGATAGGGGTATAACTGATATTGCGATATCTCGGAGGGGCACAAGTGATAAAAACCCTTAATAAAAAGGATAGAATTACACACTTATTTGCTAAAGTATAGATCTAACTGCAAGTATCGACATCATAATTAAACTGTTGCTACAACAGATAGGAACATTTTATATGTTAAAAACTGAACTTAGATAGAGGTGCTACAAAAGAGATGCTAAAGATTGGACATGACTATATATATGATGAAATTTGGATTTGATGCTAGATGCTAAAGTTTGGATATGACTGTATATATGATGTGTTGGAAGAAATAAGTGCGTTATTATTTCTGAGAATCCTAGGCTCTCTTATATAGAGGAGAGTGCTATGTGTAAATTACATAAAACGGATACAGAGAAATAAAAAAAACATGTACATAGAGAATATGGAAATATATAAATATCTTTACACTCCCCCTCAAGATGGAGCATAGATGTCAATCATGCTCAGCTTGGACGGGCACTTCAGGAAAGGTCCTCTGAGCAATGCCTTGGTAAATATATCTGTTGTTTGCTCTCCTGAATTAACATGGGAGGTAGATATCAAACCATTCTGAATCATCTCTCGTGTAATGACAATCTGCCTCAATATGTTTAGTTCTCTCATGGAATGCAGGGTTGTTTGTAATAAACAACTTGATTATCACATTGTAATTGCATGGGTAGAGGAACATCTATGTGTAAATCTGCTAACATTGCTCGAACCTACATCATTTCTGTACTTGCTTGTGCCATAACCCTATATTCAGACCCGACACTTGATCTAGTCACAGTTGTTTGTTTCTTGCGTTTCCAAGAAACAAGAAAACCACCAACAAATACTGCAAAGCCCGAAGTAGATTTCCTATCATTAGGACACTGTGCATAGTCAGTATCAGCACACGCAGATACAGAAAGAGCGGCTCCTTTCTTGAAAAGTAGTCCTGCACTTGGAGAAGATTTTAGATATCTCAATATCATGTATATAGCGTCCATATGTACTTGTTGAGGCTCCATGAACTGACTCACTCGACTCACAGCAAAGGAGATATCACGTCTGGTAGTAGTAACATAAAGGAGCTTTCCCACCATCTCTATGTATCTTTTCTTATCAACCTCATCTGTATCATCGTATAACTTCATGCTAGGATCCATAGGAGTAGTAGAGGGTCGACACCCAATCATGTCCGTCTCAACAAGCATGTCTGTAACATATTTCCTTTGGGTCATCACAAGACCATGCACATTCCTAGCAAATTCCAACCCTAAGAAATACCTTAGGGTGCCCAGATCCTTAGTGATAAATTGACTGCCCAAAAATTATTTTGCCATCTTTATTCCCTGCACATCATCTCCTGTAACAATTATATCATCAACATAAACCATGATAACAACTGTACCTCTAGATGTTCTCTGCACAAATAGAGAACCCTTGCCGTTCAATCAGATCCGAGGTCTTCTGAAATCATGTCCTTGGATTTTGTTTAATACTATATATCGCCTTATGGAGTCTACAAACTTGTTGACACCCCCCCAGCAACAAACCCTCGAGGCTGTTGCATGTATACCTCCACCTGTAGATCTCCATATAAAAATGCATTTTTAACATCTAGCTGAAATAAGGGCTAGTTACGTACCACTGCAACGGAAAGTAGAACACGTAAAGTGGAGTGACATGTAACAGAGGGAATGTGTCCATATAATCTACACCATAGGTTTGAGTAAACCCTCGCGCCACTAATCTTGCCTTGTAATTAATCAAGGCTACCATCCACATGATATTTAGCAGTAAACACCCATTTGCAATTGACAGTAGAGGCACTAGGAGGAGCATGCACCAAACTCATGTACCACGTGATTGCAAAGCATCCATCTCTTCCTCAATAGATAAACGCCAGAAGCTATCTTTCAAGGCCTCCTGGTAAGTTCGTGGAATATCCACATCAGATAAAGCAACTGCAAATCTCTGAAAATCCCATGTCAGGCGATGAAAGGACATGTGAGAAGCAAGCGGATATGACGCACATGCACGCTTTTGCTTCCTAATGGCAATGGGTATGTCCATGTTCTTTGGAACCTCTTCCTGCAATGATCCTTGTACAAAAATATCGCTAGACCTGTCGTTAGAAAACATGTTATCAGAACAAACCTAGGGAGTGCTGGATGATTGGCCATAACCATGAGCAGAAGCTGGCCGACGGGTATAGTATTTGGGTGAGGGTGGAACAATGGACACATGCTGTTGTATAGTGGGAACTGGTGGTGGTAGTGGTGGAGGTGGATGGAGGTGGTGGTGGTAGTGGTGATGGTGGTGGTGTAACAAGAAGAGGAGGCAACTGACTCGGAGGAGGAGGTGGCATGTAGATGTCGGTATCAAACGCTGAAGAAGCCAACCTGTCACCTATAGGAGAGAAATACATTACAACTCAAAAATGTAACATCAACACTGATATAGTATTTTCCTCCGTAATGGATCATAGCAGCTATAACCCTTCTTGGTTCTGGAGTATCCAACAAAAACACATTTGACAACCCTAGGAGAGAGCTTGTCAAGGCCTGGAGCCAACTGGTGAACAAATGCAACAAAGCCAAAGACACGTGGAGTAAGAGAGAACAATTCCTTCTGAGAAGACTATAGAGAAAGGAATTTTCTCTCTCAAGACAGATGGGGGCATGCGATTCACTAGATAACATGCCGTAAGAACCGCATCACCCCAAAACGAATGTGGGGCACGACTCTGAATAAGTAGGGTTCGAGTGACATCAAGTAAATGTCGATGCTTTCTCAGCAACACCATTTTGTTGAGAAGTATAAGCACATGATGTTTGATGAATTATACTACGGGATGAAAAAATATGATAGTGTACGAGTACAAAATTCCAAAGCATTATCGGTCCGTACAAACTTCACAGACGAAGAGAAAACATTATACACTTCATTGATAAAAGTTTTGATCACATCCCCTGCTTCAGATTTATTCTTCAATAGAAACACCTGAGACAAACGAGAAAAATCATCTACATCAACAAGATAAAACCTGTGTCCCTGATGATCAGGAACACGTCTTGGACCCCAGATATCGACATGAATCAACTCAAAAAGGGAGCTACTGCTCCAACTCTGGCAACTGGGAAAAGTTGATCGATGATGCTTTCCCAACTGACACGCTTCACACTGGAAGGAGGAACCCGGAGAAATCTGCGGTAAAATGCGACGCATCTTTTGGAGAGGGAGGTGGCCAAAATGTAGATGCCAAGTATACGGAGAGGCTGGTCCGATTGGATGAAAGGATGCCCTTGCAAAAGGAGTGCGAACCAGTTGATAAAGTCCACCCTGCTCATGGCCACACCCAATCACTCTGCCCGTAAGGATGTCTGGAAAACAAGAGACGATGGGTCAAAAATAGCTTGACCGTGCAAATCCTTTGTAAGCTGCGTCCCAGCCATATTGCCCAGAGAGCGGTAAAAGGCCTATAACAATCTTCACTAGAGTTGCCGCTGAACCTCCTGATGGAGTCTTAGAAACCATCCATCCCATCACGCTCCACCCAAGGGATTGCAATCTCCGTCCAAACCCGCGTGGACGACAAGCACTTGAAAAATAAGTGATCGGAGTCTTCGTCAGCCTCACCACACCTGTCACACCGAGTGTCACACTGAATGTAAACATATACATCTTTTTAAGCTCAAATGTGAACTTTGTGTGCTTAGATGTGATTGTTATGTGGTCAATCCAAACTCTTTGTATTATATCTGACTTTTGTATTTTAGATCATGGCCTCAAATTTTAGTGAATTTCGGTCGAATTTCTGTTGAATATCGATATCCAGTCGAAACCGAAATTCGACCGAAATGACCGAAATATGGGGGTCATAGTACAAAAAATGACTGAAATGACCGAAATTTCGGTCGAAATTCCACCGAAATTCCATCGAAATTCTGTTTTGGTCGATACCGAAATAGTGACTGAAACCGACATTTAAGGCCTTCTTTTATATTTATAGCTTAATCCAAGCCTACCACGAATTGAGCTCGTCTCTTCTAAGCCCTATCTAGTTGACTTTCACCCCTGAGAAGTTGCTACTCATCTTGCTTGCTCCTATTCTCGTGATAGCAGTCAAAGCGTGTGTTTGTGTGCATGAGTGTTTGGGTGTGTATCCTCTCGAGATCATCACCAGAATAGTGGTTGGAGTGTTTGCTTGTCATTAGTATCTTAGTGACAAGTTTAAGTTAAGATATGTTTTAATTGGACCTAATGTGAGTTTAATTGCTATAAGCAATAAATTCAATGTCAAGATCTTAGTGCTTTTATGAAAAATCCAAAGATAATGAATAATATAGTTAGTAATACCTAATTGCCAAGTTATTGCTTAACTACTTAATGAATAGTCAGTGCATAGCTGTAGTGTGTACCACTCAGGACAGGACTTTCTACTATGCTATCTGATACCTATCATGTTGTGAATGCACACACATTACACGATGTTGGTATGAATGTGCTAAAGTGTGCTCCTCCTTGCCTTGTAAGAATACTTCTATCTTATTTAATGATCTAAAAAGTAAAAACTGTGATAACTTTAATTTATTGCAAAATTGTATTATAATATTGAGCCATTTCCATGGGTTCCGGGCTGCCCATATATCCGCTATATGTCCTTGACTTCTCTATACGAGATAAAGATTCGTATTTAAAATCTTGAGAGTATGTTGGTCTGAGGATCAACTCCAGTTTCTACAGAACTTGGCTTTTGCAGTTGAAGGACCCTCTTGATCTCTCGTGCTGTGGTTTTTGGTTTGCCGGCCTTAGGTAATTGGTTCCTTTAGGTATTTGACAACAATTTTGGGAGTTATCAACACCTATTCATGTTCAGTACACTATTGAAGGTAAATTACACCTCAATAATAATTGAGTTGATGTCAAAATCTGCATGATATCCATAAAGAATCTGCTAATAAGGAAAAAAAAATTCCCCATAATCTCCAAGAACAAGCTCATGCTGGTAAGCTGAGATTTTTTGAGAAAGAACAATTGCTTTTTCTTGTTGAATCTGTCACAGCATTTGCAATGGCAAGTGCCTCCTCTGCAGGTGTAAGAAGGATATTCAAAATTTATTTTCACCAGTAGAGATGGGTCAAGGTTGTGAAATGATTCTCTTTTGTTAGATATATAATTTTAAACATGTCTCAGCTTCCACATTTTTCGAAGCGGTCTTCACATCTTCATGCTTAATTCTGATGCTTTGCTATATACTAGTCTAACTTTTTTTTGGTAAAGTGACCTTTACATTTTATTTGGCGTCATATTTCCAATGCATCTCCTTCCACAATTTAATTAAAATGAGTTGTATGTTTAAATAAACATGGTTACCCTTGTCTTGCTATTTATGCATGCACATGCTTATGGTAATTGGCTTTTTTTGCAGCTGAACAGAACTGTTAGTGAACCAAAAAACATTGGTGCCATCAGAGGGTTTTATCCAAGAGAAAGTGAGTAGTCTCATTCATTTCTTTACTTACACTAAATCCTAATTGTACTTTTTGTGTACTTATCCAAAATCCTAGTTTCCTTTTGTTATGTAAGTTTATCTGATCATCTTTTGGCCTTTGTCTGGTTATAGCTCATTATGTCTTACAATGTACTTTACATTAAAAAAAACTAAAATCTCAATCTTTTGAAATTAGTTATCATAGGTAAGAATGAAATTGTCAAAGAAACTTAAAATTAGGTCTTTTGTTTTTGTTAAGAATCTCCTGCTCATATTGAGGAGTGGGATAGAAGTGGACGGTGATTAGTTAGTTCATCATCTGATCTTTCGTGTGATAACTTTTCGACGAAATCTGAAAAAATGGCCTCTTTTCTTTCTCTTTTTTATGATGACGTAAATCTCTTTATCTTTTCCCCCAACTTTTGATATTGCCGCCTACTTATCTTGTGGTAGTTATGGTCTTGGATGAGTAATTGCATTTCATAAAAGTGGGTGGGAAAGGCTCTTGCTCGAGAAATAAGTGTTGCAACATCATCCCCCAATGGAAACTTTATTTTGAAAGCTACATTCCACACTCTATGCATCGCAGCAAATTATTTCACTTTGCGCATCCCGACAAATTATTTCTTTTTATTTTTCCTCGGAGGATGTATATCTCGAACCGCTTTATCCTTTTTCCCAACTTTACCACTTTGTGAGCATTTGGTAATTTCATGAGCTGTTTTATGGTGGTTGAACAGTCATGGATGAGAAAGTACATTTCATATAAGTAGGTGGGTAAGGTTCTTGCCAATACATTGAGACACATTCCATCATCCCTTTCTTTGGAATTTGCTTTTGGAAGCTACCGTCTACCAAATCTACACGAAGTACAAACCGTGCCAAATAATTGAACTGCATGCACATGTTTCTATTTATGGCTTCCATTATTTAATTGGCTCAATCGTAGAGTATTTTTGCAAGTAGATCTCTTTACAAGTACTCCAATAGCTGATTCTTGATGCTCAATTCGGTCTTGTTACAAAGCAATAAATTATATGACCTATACGACTATTTAGTAAAATGACCTCATGATTTCATGAGCATTGGTGTTGGTCTCTACATCGTTACCTTAGGTTCTATGTCAGATCTAAAGAGCATCTCAATGCATGGAAAGCGTTTATATCTAACTTTATGTTGATAAAAGAAGGGCTTTCATTAAAGAGCTTCTTTTCATGGTATGTGTTGAACGGGGGCGGGGAAGTATCCTAGGCGAGTTGTAGTTATCTTGCAGATAGGGGCTTGGGATCTCTATAGACTGAATGTCTGATCAAGCTGATACAAAAGGACCAGTGTAGCCGTGTTCTCTTTCCATGGTATGGAAATTCAGAGGATGTATATCTCGAACCGCTTTATCCTTTTTCCCAACTTTACCACTTTGTGAACATTTGGTAATTTCATGAGCTGTTTTATGGTGGTTGAACAGTCAAGGATGAGAAAGTACATTTCATATAAGTAGGTGGGTAAGGTTCTTGCCAATACCTTGAGACACGTTCCATCATCCCTTTCTTTGAAATTTGATTTTGGAGGCTACCGTCTACCAAAACTACACAAAGTACACACCATGCCAAATAATTGAACTGCATGCACATGTTTCTATTTATGGCTTCCATTATTTAATTGGCTCAATGGTAGAGTATTTTTGCAAGTAGATCTCTTTACAAGTACTCCAATAGATGATTCTTGATGCTCAATTCGGTCTTGTTACAAACTACAAAGCAATAAATTATATGACCTATACGACTATTTGGTAATGTTGAGAAGGGGAAGGAATGGGGAAATCCTACCACTAAAGCTGGTAGAAGAAAGGAAGATGGGAGCGAGTGGAGCGAGTGGAGCGTGTGGAGAGTCCGGGGTTCTTCTTCGTGGTGCGCGAAGCAGGAGTGTCGTAGCGGGCTGCGGTAGTGCGAACCTCTCCAAGGCGCCTTCGCCTGGGACGAGGACGGTACTTATCGCTTCCGAGGTTCACGTCAACGGCGCGAGGGTGGCGTCTTGCAGTGCTGCGGATGTGGACAACTCTCCGGCGGGAGGGATGGGCGCTTTCTCCTCCCATTCGGCTTCGGAGGCGGGCTGGACTTCGGTTTCTCATCGGAAGGCTGGGAGGCGATGCTTCAGGTGCGGGGAGCGGGGCCATATTGCTCCTGTTTGCCCTCAGCCTCCTCGTTGCTTTGCATGCGGGGATGCGGGTCATCGCCGAGCTTCTTGCGGTTGGCTTCGTCGGCGCGGTGCTCTCAGGCCTGAGAGATCTTCCTTCTCGGTGCGAGCGGTGGCGGATCCTCCTCCCCGCCCCTCCATTCGGGGACGTTCTTTCGCCCAGGTGGTGGCTCCTCCTCCGCCTCCTCTTCCTTTGGGGGCGCCGTCGGAGTCTCCCCTCCTGTTGGGTGATGCTTCTAACGATGGCGGTGTCTCGGCCGGTGGCCCCTCTTCTATCCTTATTGGGGTCGCTCGCCACCCGGTTGTTGGTTGGGGCGTGGTGCAGGACATGGTCTTCCGCGTGCTCGGCTCTTCGTTCTCGGGGGACTTCTGCCTGCTGGATGCCTCCCACTGCTGCCTCCGCGGCCTCTCGCCGCAGCAGCGGGAATTCATGCTCTCGCACGGGTCCTCCGCTGCGGTCCTTTGGCGTCCGCCGCGGGTTGCTGACGGTGCTTCGTTCTCTACCGAGGTCTGTGTTGCTTCCATCTCGGGGGTCCCTTTTCTATCAAGAACCATTCCGGTGCTCAACAAGGTCTTCCGCCGGTGGGGATCGATTCTCTCTATCTTCGATGACGGTCTCTCCCCGGGCGCCGACTGCCATTCCGTCAAGGTGCTGTTCGAATGCTCTCCGGAATTCCTCCGCGAGTCCAGCGAGCGTTCCTGCTTCGGCTCTCTCAAGGTTGGCACATGGAGCTTTCGGCCGATCCTCACTGTTCTTCCGCCTCCTTCGTCGGACACCGATGCTCAATCGCCGCCTGATGTCCCCTCTCCGCCCCCCGTGGCCGACGTCGTCTTGCCGGAGCTTGCCGTCGTTTCGTCTTCTCCAATCCACGTGGCAGGTGGCGCTTCCGCTTCTGGTGGCGCTTCGTCTTCGGCCGGCCACGTGGCGCACGTCGCTTCAACTCCTGCTGACCACGTGGATCCGAAGCAGTTTTTCTCCATAGTGGCGACGCCCTCGAATGATGGCGGCGCCTTTTCCGAGACGCCCCTTCGATTCTCTCGTCTGGCACGTCAATCTTCTGTCTCTGTAGGGAGGGAGGGCTTCGATAACGATTCGCCTTCTTTCATCATTAGATTTGGTTCGTCGCCTGTGGTTCGGGTTGGCTATTCGGACCCGCTTGCGGATCCCACTCTTATTCGGAGCGACGACGCGTTTCTTGGCGGATCGTGGCCGCGGTCATCGGGTTCGGGGCCTCGCGTGCCTCGTCGAACCCCCTTACTACTTCAGGTGGAGCCTCTTTGTCTGCAGGCTTGCCCCTTGGTTTCTCAGGTGGAGCCTCCTTTGGCGTCTTCGCCCCCAACTCGCCCCCTCTCCCTCCCCCCGCTGCCCCCTTCTCCCCTGGCTTTGGGAGCCTCTATCACAGGTGCAGGGACGGTCTCCGCTTTCAGACGCTACGGGGCCTCATACTCCAGGCGAAGCTCGTCCTCCATCTCGCCGGCGTTGATTCCTTCTTGCGCGACCCTCCGCCAGGCTGTGGCGGTCGCTGCGGGTGTGCGCGCAATCCCGGCTGTCTCGGACTCTGTGGACGAACAGGTGCAGGAGGCGGATCATGTGGACGAACAGGTGCAGGAGGGTCTTTCACAGGTGCAGGAGGCGGACCCCCAGGGATCGCCTGGTTCCGATTGATGCTGGTAGTTACTACTGTCCGCCTATCCTCTCGGGCCTTTCTTATTGTGTTCTTAATGAAGCTCCTTTCCTGGAATGTACGTGGTTTGGGTGATGTGGTTAAGCGTCGAACTTTGGGCTCCCGGCTCTTGGAATGGGAGTGTGATGTTGCATGTATCCAAGAAACTAAGCTCGCAGCTCTTGACGATTACTCATGGCGTTCCTTTGGTGCTGGCCCTTTCTCTGAATTCCGTTCGATCGATGCGGTTGGTGCTGCGGGCGGGCTGTTAATTACGTGGAAATCTCAGTTGTTCTCTTTCCGCTCAATGCTTACGGGACGCCATGTTCTCTCGGTTGTTCTGGATAACGTCCGCTCGGGCTCCCCTATCGCTGTCTCCTGCGTCTACGCTCCCTCCTGCCACACTTTGCGACGGGAGGTTTGGGAAGACCTTCGTTCCGCGGACGAATCTTTCTCCACAATCCCCTGGATCATAGGTGGGGACTTCAATGTTACTATCGACTCTGCTGATCGGCCTCGCGGTCGGGGAGGTCGTGACCCGGACTCTCAAGATTTTCGGGATTTAATTCATGATTTGGCGCTTACTAGTTTGGTCCCCAATGATATCGCATACACGTGGCGGAACAATTCCTCTAGATCCAGGATCGACCGTTTTCTCGGTAACGGCGCGGCTTTGGATTCCTTCCCCCTCTGCTCTGTTGCCTCCCGCCCGCGTGCCTTCTCGGACCACTCCCCTATCATTTGGGATGACGGATCTGGCCTCTCCCCTCGTGGCCTCTTCCGCTATGAAAAAAGCTGGCTCCTGGAACCATCATTCAAGGACATCGTTACTAATCATTGGGTTCACTTCCCGGCCTCGGGATCGGCGGCGGCTATTTTATCTCAGAAGCTCTCCTCTCTTCGCCGGGTTCTTGTCGACTTCAAGGCCTCCATTAGGCATTCACGCAAGGCTATTCGCTCCGAGGCCGAGAATATTATCATGCGCTTGGACTCCTTGGAGAGCGATCGTGATCTTTCTATGGACGAGCTTCTTCTCCGCTCAAGTGCTAGTGCTCGGGTTCAGGCTGAGGATAAGAAGAAATGTATCGAGTGGCGCCAAAGATCTAAGGTCAAATGGCTCAGGGAGGGCGACGCCAACACTTCTTTCTTTCATCGGGCGGCTAGCAACCGGCGACGTTTTAATTTTATCAGGTCTATCTCCATCAATGACCATGTCTACTCGGATGATCGTGAGCTGGGATTTGCCATTTCCGAGCAGTTCCGTCGTTCTTCTACTGCCCTCTCCCCGCGGCGTTGGCGTTGGCTTGGGGAGGGGGCCTCCCGGATCTCGGATGCGGACTCCCTCTCTCCTCACTCGCCCTTTTTCTTTGTCCGAGCTTAAATCCGCTGTGTGGAGCTTGAATGGTGACTCTTCCCCGGGGCCGGATGGCTTTCCGGTCTCATTCTACAAGGATTTTTGGGAGGTGGTGTCGGGTGACGTCCTCGCGGTGGCTTCTGACTTCTTCTTGGGCAACCTTGGCTTTGATCGTATCAACCGGGCGCACATCGTCCTTATCCAGAAGAAATCCCCCGCCCTCTGTCTCGACGACTTCCGCCCTATTGCCGTCTCCAATGCCATCTACCTTATTATCGCTAAGACCTTGGCCAACCGTCTTTCCACGGTTCTTCACGGACTCATCTCGCCGGTACAAGGCGCGTTTATCAAGGGACGCCATATTGCGGATTGCATCCTTGTTGCTTCTGAAATTGTGGACGATTGGAAACGCGAGAAAAAGAAAGGTATCCTTTGGAAGATCGACTTTTCTAAAGCCTATGATTCGCTTGATTGGAGATTCCTTTGGGCTGCTCTCCATCGGCGGGGCTTCCCAAGTACTTGGATAGCTTGGATGCGCAGATGTGTCTCCACGGCCTCCCTTTCCGTGCTTGTTAACGGACGTCCGGTTGGCGGTCTCTTCCAACCCCGTAGGGGGGTGCGGCAGGGCTGCCCATTAGCCCCTATGCTTTTTGTTCTCGCCGCGGATGTCTTGACCAGGATGGTGCACGGCGTCGTTGATGCTGGCCTCACTGCGGGATTTCAGAAAGATGGCCTAAGTGTGCCTATTATTCAGTTCGCGGACGACACCATATGCTTCATTGAGGGGAACTCCGACACTGTGGCTGGGATGGCACAGGTGATTTCCCTATTCGGTGAATTATCGGGTTTGACGATTAACTTCGACAAATGCTGCTTCGTGCCCTTTGGCCTGTCCGCGCCGGAGGTGGCCGAGTGCAGCCTTATCCTCGCTTCGCGGATTGGGGAGCTCCCGCTCACCTACCTCGGTGTCCCTATTTCCTCGGGCCGGAATCGCTTGAATGACTGGAGGATGATTCTGGACCGGGTGGACTCGCGCTTGGCCGGCTGGAAGGCCTCCTTACTTTCCCGTGGAGGTCGCCTTGTTCTTCTTAACTCGGTTATCTCCGCGATCCCCATCTACTTTCTCTCGGTTCGCAAGTTACCTGTGGGTGTTCGCCTCCGATTGGAAAAACGCATGCGAAGATTTTATGGGGTCGGGCGGATGGCAGCGGCCGCGGGATTCACTTGATTGCTTGGGATGTGGTTACTCGGCCCAAGTGTGCGGGGGCCTTGGTGTTCGGCCCTTGGAGCGGGCCAATGAGGCTTTGCTTTTAAAATGGGTGCATAAGGTTTGGGGCAAGGAGGAATCATTCTTTGGCAGCGTCCTGCGCGCGATTATGGGCGTGGACTGGTTTTCCTTCATCCGTGGGAGATGCCCGGCTCACTCTTCCCCATTTTGGCGATCCACTTTTGAAATATATCAAAGGAACCGTTCTCTTTTCTCCCCGGTGCTGGGATCGGGTGCTATCTTCAACTTCTGGATCGACGACTGGACGGGGAGTGGCCCTTTCCGGTCTCGCTTCCCGCGGCTCTTCTCCTTGGCGTCTAACCGCCAAGCCTCCGTTGCTGACTACTGGAACCTCGGCGGCTGGTGCCCCGCCTTCTCGGGGACCCTCTCTGACCAGCGCGTCAACGACCTGGCCTCTTTGTTGGAGGCTCTCTCATCTTCCTCCTCCCCTGCTGGCGGGCGGGACCACTGGGCTTGGAGGAATGGTCCGTTCTCTTCCCGCAAGGCCTATCGTGCCCTGCTCCCTCCTCCTCCACCTCTGGATGCCTCCATGGCCCGTGACTGCGCCTTCCTTTGGGGACTCCGCTTACCTGCTAGGATCAACTTCTTCTTCTGGGTTTTTCGACATCGAAGGCTGATGACTCGCGATCGTTGCACCTCCATTCTTCACTCCTCCAGCACTCTTTGTCAGCTTTGTGGGTTGTCTGAGGAATCGGCGGATCACCTCTTCTTCCTTTGCTCTTCGGTCGCTCGGATTTGGGATGAGGTCGCCTGGGCTCGTTCTGCCAGTACGGAGGACTTCTGCGACATCCTATGGGCCAACAGAAGTCGACCCCGCTCGCATCTGCTTGGCCCTCTGGCGCGCCTTTGGTCGATCTGGAGGGCTCGCAATGACTCTATCTTCTCGGGTGCGCGCTTCTACGTGGAGAACGTCAATACTGCGGCTTCCATATTAATCGCGGACTGGTCTACGTAGTTGGGCCTTGAGGGCCGGTGGCCATTTTGTTATTTTAGTCTGCCCCCTCCCTCCTCCTTCTTTCTTTCCCTCCCCAATATGTAAGTATCTCGCTCTATTCTTTATTTTTAATAATATCTTGGGGTGAACACCATCGCGTGTCTCCCCCTCTTTTGAGCCGTCAAAAAAAAAAAAAAGGGGAAGGAATGGGATGATATGTTTATTCCATAGAGCTAGGGTCTCTTATATAGAGAGAAAACCCTAGAGAGTACAAGGGTTACGGAACCCAAAGGGTCACTGGGGGTTACGGAACTTGAAGGGTCATAGAGGGTTACGGAACCTGAAGGGTGGGGGGGGTTACGAAACCGGAAAGGTTACAAACATAAATGTAAATATAATAACTCTAACAGGTAAAACAACCTCATGATTTCATGAGCATTGGTGTTGGTCTCTACATGGTTACCTTAGGTTCTATGTCAGATCTAAAGAGCATGTCTATGCGTGGAAATCGTTTATATCTAACTTTATGTTGATAAAAGAAGGGCTTTCATTTTTTTTGAAGCCAAGAAAGGGGGAGACACTCAATGGCGTTCACCCCTTGAATTTATTAAAGGAAGGAGAGGAAGAAGGAAGTACAACAAAACACGCTACGTGCTCCAGGAGCCTAACAAGCCCGACACTTGTAATTTTACATTTTCCAAATAAAATCTCTGACCCGCGAACAGTAGAGCATTCCTGGCAAGCCAGATGGCCCAAATCGTAGCCAGCGGCCGCAACAAATCCCTTCTTTCCCGCCGATCAGCCGCCACCATATCGCCGCAAAATGCCCCCACGTCCGAAGTGCTGATCCAATGCAGGGACAGGTCGTCCCAAAGGGGCGCCACCCCCCGACAAGAGAAGAAAAGGTCGTCCCAAAGAAGGGCTTTCATTAAAGAGGTTTTTTTCATGGTATGTGTTGAATGGGGACAGGGAAGTATCCTAGGCGAGTTGTAGCTATCCTGCAGACAGTGGCTTGGGATCTCTATAGACTGAATGTCTGATCAAGCTGATACAAAAGGACCAGTGTAGCCGTGTTCTCTTTCCATGGTATGGAAAGTCTGAGTTTAGTTGGTAGAGTATTCCTTCCTGGGAGACCTTGTTGTTTTGGAGAGGCTCTACAAGATTGACACCATTAGCTAAGCTGCTTTTCACATGTAGGTTGGGTATTTGCTCTACCTTCTTCCAGTTTGATGGTTGGTCTCGAGGTTTCCCAAGTTGTCTGTCCTTGCAAACTCCAACATATACTATGATCAGTTATTCCGGTCATCTCGTCCAAAAAAGGAAATATATTTACCATCTATCATTTTGTTGAATAATTAATCGGCTCAAAACCATGTGAACGTATTAACTGAAGGCCATGGAAGCAGATCTATGTCTGACACACTCTGGATGGTGGTACCAAATTAGAAAGAGAATTTGCTTTCCAATTAAAACATTCTATAAGTTGTAGAAATACTACAAAAAAACTATCTCAGTTCTGAATGCCACATGACTTCAAGCTTTCGGTGCCCTATCATATGAGAACATTTATCAGGTCTTTTTGCCATTGACATAGCAGCATTGTTGTACTATGGAACATCATTTTTTCCGATTTATTCAGGGGTCTATCTTTGAACTTCTTGTTCTATTGGTCATGATAAGAATCTTCTGATTAGTAGTTTTAGTTGGCCAGGATTGTTAACTTCATTATTATTTTTATCGAGGCCATTTGTTAAAAAGAGGCCTGAACGTGTGCATTTTATCCTGTTCATAAAACTTTTTCAAAGATTTGGTAAACCCACTTGTTTTCTGTTTGAAATCATCATCACATTTTGACGCATGTCATGTAGTTGTTGGCCCTTGGAATCGCATGTTTTTTGTTTCTGCTTGTGCAGCATAGTTTTGTCGCTCTTATTTCAATCCAAAATCTCTAATTATGTGCGCTCATTTTTTTAGGCTCTTCTACTGCAGATTGGTCCCAAGATAGTGATATTTCAAACTATCTAGATCAGCGGCTTTTAAATGTTGAAAATATCCAGGATGGCAAGAGATGGTGGTCGCAACCATACAATGCTTCTCGTGTTGTCGAATCCAAACCATTGCACAGAACTTCCTCATATCCATATCCACAGGCCCAGCAACATTATGAAAATCAGTCAAAGGAATCGATTCTTGGCCGTAAAACATCATTCCCCTCTTATCCTCCATCCAGTGCCATGCCTCATAACTTAAATCTTACACGCCATTTGAGCATTCCTTCACTTGATTCTGGACTTCATACTTCTTTTCCTGCCTTAAATGTACCCCCGTTTTCAGTCAATCAGAATACTATGGCAAGCCTCTCACAGCGGCTTAATATGATGGGAGTGGTAACCCCTTCACATTTCCGGGATATCAAATTAACAATCAGGAGCAAAATTGGCTGAGCCATTCTAAGCTTTTTCCGGTGGATCAGCCTTATCTACCTCCGAACTTGTTGCAGCAGCAGTTGCATTATAACAGTAGCCTGATGAATTCAAATATATTTCCTCCCAATCAGCTGCAGAGATTGCAATTTCCGCCATCTCACTATAATTTACTTAATTTGCAACAGCCTCAGTTCTTCAATAAACAGTCCCCCCCATCTCGGACAAGAAATACATACGATATGATTGGGAGTACCCAGACACGAGATCAGAGAGGGAAATCGCGGAAAGGAAAGCAGAACCTTCGGTTATCTCATCAGAGTTCTGATGCTTCCGATGCTGGAAGCCATAAGAGCGACAATGCTTCCAAGTTTAGGTCCAAGTATATGTCCTCCGAAGAGCTGGAAAGTGTGATGAAAATGCAGCATGCTGTGACACGCAATAATGATCCGTATATTGATGATTACTACCATCTTGCTTGCCTGGAAAAGAAGTCTATCGCAGCTGGAATGAAGCCTCATTTCTGCCCGGCGTCCATACGTGATACTCCTGGTCGAGGACATGGTAGCAGTGAATCACATGCTAACATTGTATATGATGCTGTTGGGAAGGCTGCGATATCATCGATTCGTCGGTCAGGGCATGCAGACCCTCCTGCCTCTGCTAAAGGTGTATCTGAACCGAAGTCCTCAAGGCCTCTTGAGCATGAACCTATGCTTGCTACCAGAATAATTATTGAAGAGGGTGTCCGTGTTCTTCTTGACGTGGATGATATCAATAGGTTTCTTAAATATGGCCAGTCTCAAGATGGAAGCTCCCAGTTGGTGAGGCGCCGACAATTGCTACTTGAAGGGCTTGCTGCATCACTCCAGCTTGTTGATCCTCTTGGGGCAGTAAATATGGGAAATGCCAATGGAATAACCCCTAAAGATGATCTTGTTTTCTTGCAGATCATTTCCCTCCCAAAGGGCCGCAAGCTCTTTTCTCGCATCATTAGGCTTACTACTCCAGGAAGCGAGCTTGCTCGAGTAGTTTGCATGACGGTCTTTCGTCACCTAAGGGTCTTGTTTGGGGGCTTATCTGCAGACTTCAGCGCATCTCAGACAACGACTGATCTCGCTGCGAGTGTTGCACTATCTGTACAGCACATGGACCTTAACGCTCTGGGTGCCTGCATTGCTGCTGTTGTTTGCTCCACCGAGCAGCCTCCTCTTCGTCCTCTTGGAAGTTCTGCGGGTGATGGTGCATCCGTTGTTATAAAGTCTGTTCTCGAGCAGGCAACAAAGCTCCTGACTGATCCACTCTCTGCAAGCAACTATAGCATGTCTGTCCGGGCTTTATGGCAGGCATCCTTTGACGCCTTTTTTGGGCTCCTCACAAAATATTGTGAAGGCAAATATGACAGCATTCGGCAGTCACTTCTGTTTCAAGAGATGAGTATGGCTGCAGTTGAAGACGTCATTGCTAGGGCCATTAGCAGGGAGATGCCTGTTGAGTTACTCAGGGCTAGCCTTCCGCACACAAACGAGCTTCAGCAGCAGCATTTATTAGAGTTTGTTCAGAAGACCATGCCAGTCACCAATGCTCGTGGTAGAGGTGGAAGGCAGATGGATATAGAGCGTGCGCCTGGTTAATACTCGGGAGGATAGA
>JAZKJV010007563.1:0-47697 GCA_037367405.1 Ottelia alismoides | reverse complement strand
TCGGATTTTATAAGGTGGGTTTGTGAAAAAATGGTGGGGAGATTATGTGAGGTAGGGAAGGAGTTGATGGAAGACATGGGGTCAACGAGGTAAAGGGATGTCCGAGCTGCAGGAGGGTGAGCTGCTCGAGGGAGATGGAGGCATGGAGGAGGCCTGGAAATGGGGAGAAGTCGAACCTCCTCATGATTTCTGATAGAAGTCAGAAAGAGAAAGGATTGTTGACCGGAGGTCAACAGTCGGGCTTCTCCGGTTGGTCTACATGGACCAACCATAAAATTGGGATTCAAAAATCTTATAAAATCAACTAAAAATAATAGGGTTTTTATCACTTGTGCCCTTCCGAGATATCGCAATATCAGTTATGCCCCTATCTTTTTTGTAATATCAGTTGCGCCCTCACTTCTTGTCGTTTTATCAGTTGTGCCCCTTGGGTTAGTTATCATCCATTCACAGTGCAAACCGCCGTTAACTTTGAAGACATAAGCGGAATTTAATTTTTTAAAAAAGGGTTTAATGATCATTTGACATCCTCTTCTTCATCCTCTTCTTCTTCCTCCTCTTCCCCCATCCTCTTCCTCCTCCTTAACCTCCTCCCTCCTCCTCTCTGCCCGGAACTCCTCCCCCCACCCCCGGCCTGCCCTCTTCCTCCGCCCAGTGGCTCCTCCCGACCACCCTCAGCCCATCCCTCTACCCCGAGCTCCTCCCCGACCCTCTGCGGCTCCAGCCCCCTAGGCTCCCCCTGCCCCGCGCCGCCCCGAGCTTCCCGCACCCAACCCCCCCCCCCCCCCCTTTCCCGCAACCCCGATCCCCTGCGCCGCACCCTCTGCCCCTTGGGCCTCCCCTACCCCGCACTGCCCTGAGCTTCCCGCACCCAACCCCCCCTCCCCCCCGAACCCTGCCATGTCCCGCAACCCCCGATCCCCTTGCCCCGCACCCCCGCCCCCTGGGCCTCCCCTGCGCCGCCCTGAGCTTCTCGGCCCCCACCCCCCGACGCCTGCCTTGTCCTGCAACCCTCGATCCCGACCCTTTCCCGCACCCCCCTCCTCCTGCCCCTCGACCCTGCCCCTGTCCTGCAACCCCCCCTGCCCCTTACCGCCTCGACCTAGCCCCTGTCCCGCATCCTCCTGCATGGATTGATTCGCGGTTGTCGAAGAGACGACTCACACCCGGAGCTGCTCACCGCACGGTTAGACTTGTCGTACATCGACCGCAAGCTCGGGGGTCTGGTGTCCCTTGTACGCGGTGGAGCTCGCCAGGCTGCTGAGGGCCTTGGGCTGCTCGGAAGGGCCAGGATCTACTGGGCCGGAGGGGAGCCCTTTGGTGGCAGCATGGCGCTGGAGCCACTTGTTACGGAGTTCCCAGATCTTCCACTAGAACTCCGCCCCAAGCTCCTCCCCCGAGCTCTGCCTCCATCCCTCTTCCCTGACCCAACCTCTCCATCTCCATCCATCCTCTCCAGATCGACCTCTGATTTTATTCTGACCATAATACCCTTCTTAACCACACCATGGTTTGAATAAACTATGGTTATTTCAATTTTTTAACAGTCAATCTGACGGAAGGGCACAAGTGGTAATGGAGAAAGAAGTGAGGGGCACAACTGATATTACCAAAAAGATAGGGGCATAACTGATATTGTGATATCTCGGAGGGCACAAGTGATAAAAACCCAAAATAATAATGGATTGTTTAAATTTTTGGTCAAAACATAAAATTATTTGTAATTTTATTTAATATTTTATTTGATTTTTAATTATTTATACAAACTAATTTATTATAATAATATTTACAGGTATTAGTATAGGTATTTATACATGTATTTGGTATTTTATTTTGTAATTTATATTTTATTATTTTATACATGTATTTTATATATTTATAACTTATTTAATTATTTAAATATTTTTATTCTTATTTTTTAATTTATTTATTTACTTAAATAATTATATACATGTGTAAGACCTTGAGGGCATGAGGTGAAGAAGGGGATCTGAATTGTCACCTTAATAGAATCTATAATGTATGACAGTGTAAGACCCTTAACTCAGGAGAACATTGGGCCTACCATTTGTTGTTGAGAAAGTCTAGGACCTGAATAATTAACTTACATTTTTATATTTAAAATAAATAAGAACATGAGATGGGTGTGTTATGTTCATATGTGTTTTCTCTGTATACAAGAGAATAAAAGTTTATGTATTGAAGCAAGATTAGAATTATTCTCTAGTGTTGAGGGTTGGATTCTTAGTAGAGTTTCTTGGACTAGAACATTGGGTGACATCTTGACTCTACTCTTATGAATGCAGTCAACACAATAAGTCATATTTCTTATGTGTGTGCGCGCGCGCATGCATGCATGCATGTATGTATGTGCGTGTGTGTGTATGTATGTATGTATGTATGTATGTATGTATGTATGTATGTATGTATGTATGTATACACAAGAGAGTATGACAAATAAGAGAAGTTGAATTCCTTTTGATCAAGACTTGTTCAACTTGGAGTTTTAGGATCTTTAAAATCAGTATTCTAGATTGATCAAGCCTTGTCTCTTCAAATGCACATATAAGGGAATTCACCAATTCATTAACTCTCTAATTATTATTTCATTATTGGCTCAAGGATGAAGCTTAGCTTAAGTATAGGGGGTGATAAATCTCATATTTACCTACTTTATTTAACATCACTATCTCTCTTGCTTAAGAAATTCACTAACATTAACTAAATAATTAACATTATTTAATAATCGGTGTGTTTTTCAAAATTAACCCTAATTATTATATATTAAATAACCCTAATTTTAGTCCTATTATTTTATGTATTTATCATTTATAAAAAAATCAATAAAAATTAGATTTATATTGTATATAATTAATGTAACATAATTTATTAACTAAAAATCCAAAAAAGGAAATGAAATGAAATAAGTAATTTTATTACTTGGAAATTACTTACAAAAAATTATTTTTTATGCATAGATGACATCATCTCTGTAAGCTCTACTAAAAGTTTGTAGATCTCATATAGATCTACAACTTTCATGTTGAATACTTTTTCTAATTTCACCTCTAA
This sequence comes from Ottelia alismoides, assembly GCA_037367405.1. Classification (NCBI taxonomy): domain Eukaryota; kingdom Viridiplantae; phylum Streptophyta; class Magnoliopsida; order Alismatales; family Hydrocharitaceae; genus Ottelia; species Ottelia alismoides. The sequence continues at coordinate 44,625 of JAZKJV010007563.1, read as the reverse complement.
GTATTTATTTTTGATTTTATATGTATTTATTCATTTCTCTAGATTCTGATTGGGCCACATGGCACCACCCGCTTCAGCCACTGTCCCTCTACAACTTCTCTCTCAACCGTTAGATGCATTCAATCCCAGTCGTTCTTTGGTGCCTTATTTTCATCCATAGGATTAGTTGTCGTTCTTTGGTGCCTTCTTTCAGCCACAGGATCAGCTCTGATCAACGCCTTCCTAACTGCCATATTCCGTCTAAATGGTGATCATCTCATCTTGATAAGACAGTCAATCATGTGTCCCCTACCTCTGGCTAACACCCTCCAAAAGGTGTGAACACAACAAACCGCCTAACTTCCTCCAGTTTTCTCAACCTCTTCGCAACTCCTCTTCCTTTGTTTCTACCATCGTTTGCCTCACGTATCTTCCCTCACCTACGCTCGATCTTCAACCACCATATCCTATCATTCTTCGCCAACCTAAGGGCAATTGAAACCTTCGTTGCAACCTCCGTTAAACTTTTATCGGAAATGTGATGCAATAACCTGTTGCCCAATAATCTACCAAGGGAAGAAAAGCAATAGAGTAGGAAAAACTGATTCTCGAACATAAGAAAAATATAGAGAAACAAAGAAAAAATACATAGATATATATATATATATGTATCCCAGAAAACTATCATCGTGACTTTCCATGAGCTTTAGATACTAGTTTGTTCTTACAAGTTTGAACAAAAATAAAAGTTTACAAGTTAGCCACTAACTCCACCTCTATGCTAAGGAGGTTAGAATTCAAAAATTTTGTTCATGGTGATAGGGGGTTACAAAAAATTACATCCCCCACTACAATCTCCAAAAAAACCACAAAAAGAAATCCTTTACAAAGTCAGCATCTTCATATCAATCATCATTAGGTGGAGGGTGCTGGCGACGGTAGCGAATCATCATCTCCAACCTCGATGTGAGGTTGGTCATCACTATCATAGTTTGCCAAAGCATGACCAATATCCTTTCTTCCTCCCTCTGGATCTGGTACGGGGAGGTAACACTCAGCTCGCTACTCTCTTGAGGGGTCGCTGACATGATGGTCGGTGGATGAGCTGGGTGCGCCGGCGCAAAACATGGGCGGAGTTGGCATCGTGGCGGTCGGGTAGACTTACGTGCTGTTATACATGTTTTGCCATTACCTGAGTTGGGTTGTCAACTAAGGAGATGAGCAAAGGCTCAGCGAGAATACACAAAAGATGTAATAGGATGAAAGATAGAGTTTTATAATCTACCGTTTGGTGAGAGTTTTTTTTCTCTTATTTTGTTTTCCATTTTTCCTTCTAGGGCATTTAATCAGTTGATGAATCCTCATTCATCACTCTTTATTCTTTTATTTTAGCTAAAAACCTGTGCAAAACACCATGTATATTTGTGTAAATAAAATAAATTACCAAAATGCATGCATTGTATAAATAGCAATAATTAACATGTTTTTGTTTAAAAATAAAAGAATAAAAGAAATAAAAAAAGAGAGAAATATTTAGAATAAATATTGAGTGACCTAATCCCAAGGGAGGGCCAAGCCTTGGCCTGACCACAAAAGAAACCAAGTAGAGGGAGATAGGGTCAATCATGGTGTACATAATATATGTATATAAATAATTTTATTTCCTCAAAATAAAAATAAAAAGAGTTTCTCATATCTTGTACATTTTTATAATAATAAAATAAAATAATCAGAAAAATAAAAATAATAAAATTCATGTCCCACCTTGTATTTATACCATGCATATATGTACATAGATATATTTATTTATCTAATGTAAATAAGTCATAAAAATAAAATAAAAATACCTTTTTATTCCAAATTTTATGTTATAAATAAATAAAATATAAAATTGGAATAATTGTACAAAAATAAACAATTAAAAATAAAAATAAAAAATCCTTTTGTAAATATACTTATATATAATAATATAATGTAAATACCTAATTTATTTTTCAAAAAAATAAATAAAATTACTAAAAAATCTTTGAAAATAAATAAATATTTTCCATTTTGTAAATATTTCGAAATAAGGTCATTTTCTATTTTAATTGAATTTCCAAATATTTAATAAATCCTGCATTCTGATTGGTCCACGGGGGAAGTTGACCCCCAGTCAACTCCCCCCCCCCCCCCCGGACCACTCCACCCGGATCCGTGTTCGAGCACCCGACTTCTCTAAAATTTCCCAATTCAACCCGACCTCTATTCTCCCAAACATAGGGCCCCGATCACAGCTCCCATATCCATGATTCACACCCGGGCAGGTTTTTAGGGATCTGTCTATTGATATGCGTTCCCCATTCCAACCTTCTCGGACTTGCACCATTATAAAGCCCAGCTTCGCCGCACTTTTCTCTCATCTTTGGCCTTCATCTTCCAGTCCCAGGAGCTCCATCCCTCTCCCTAGAGTGACAGCTATCGGAGGAGAGTGTCACAGCGAGGAGGGAAGGGCTGCAGCCACTGATTCGGCAACCTTCGTCGTCGTGCTCCGCCACTGAGCGAGCTGAGCCTCTGGCCTCAACGAGCCATCGAGGCAAAGACCAAAAGAGCTTCCTTAGCCCTAGCACAGTCGACTACGATCATCAGGTACCCCCGATACCCCTTAGGTTAGGCTAATTTCCATTTCGCCCAATTTGCACCGCTGGCCTTCGTCGGTCGATTCACTCCGGTCAGTTCACCCATTTGATCATCTGACCCCAGATTCACCTTCACGAGACTTAGTTCCATCTTCTCCGCACTTCCGATCACCTTGGTTTGCCCCGGAACCAAGGCTCAGGTCTCCTTCACCGTCTCTTTGCCGGAGACCCCCGCTCCGCCTCATTCCGACCACCCCTCCGCCCGCTAACGGGTCGAGGCAGTTTGCCCTCAACCCAGATTTCTTGATGTGCAGCTTGCAGGTCAAATCAACCTCATCTGGAGGTCGAGTCACTCGAGCACAGCAGCTCCAAGCCACCTTCGTCGTCGGAGCTCTCTAGAGCTCCTCAGCCTCATCGGAGCATCCCAGGAGCTGTGGACCATCGTAGGTGATCTTTTCCCCATCTCAGCAGCTCAGGAGGAGCCTTCCACCGTGTGTACTGGGCCGATGAAGTTCGCTGGTGTGCTGTTCCTGGAGGAGCTTCAGCCACCGTTCGATCGAGCCTCTCGCCCAGTTTAGATCTACGTCGTTCATTTGCGAGAGGCCCCAGCCGTTGATCCATCTGAGGATCAGATCGGGAGCATCGATCCAGCGAAGAGGCGTGCACGCTTCTCCACCGTCCGATCTTCACGTGGCGTGCCTCCAGCCGTCGATCGTTAATAATAGGGGTAATTTCACTTAGGTCCCTCTTCGTTCTGCATTTATAGAATATTCCTGTAAATATTTTAGTACGTTGTTTTTATTTTGGATAATTTGCATCTGGGACCCGATGTTTATTCTATTTGCATTTTTGTCCGTGCCTGTGTGAGACACGTGCTTCGACACGTGATATTTTGGACATTTTGCATGTATGGGCTTGGGGTTTATTTATGTTATGGAATGAAATTTAGTTTCTGATATTTGCATTTATACCCCTATGCATGGGTTTAATTGAACATGTGCGGATTGTATGTGGTTTTTGTGCTTTAAACCCTAAGGTTTTTGCACGTGTTATTATTTAGCCCTCCGAACTATCTTTTCTTACATTTAGGTCCATGTGTGCTGTAGATCTTTTATTGATTGAATAAAATATCAATTAAACTCCAAATTAGGTGAAATTTGGACACGTAGCTTCTGCCACTGTGTAAAAATTTTTCCTAAATTTTTGGGACATTTTCGAGGCTTTTTGTTATTTTTAAAAAATCAAAAACATTGATTTTTGTTACTGTTTGAATTGAAAAATTAAAGAAAAATATAAAAACTTTCTAAAAATTCTAAAAAATTAGGGGCAGTTTGTTTTGTTGTTTTCTACCTTCTTTCCAATTTTATGCTATTTGGATTTATAAAAACCAAAAAAATTAAAAATATTAAAAACCTTATAAAAATTCTAAAACATTCTATAAAAATCAAAAAATTGCAAACTCTTTTTCTGTAATTTAGTTTTTGCATTTACTTTGCGTAAAAATTACTATCAGATTTTTACAGCCAATTATATATTTTTAATTGGCCTTTCAAATCTGACTGTACATATTGTTATTGTTTTCCCCTTTCTTGATTTTTATAAAATTAAATAAAAATTGAAAGTTTCTGAAAAATTCACCAAAAACACTTAAAAATATAAAATACATAAAAATAATTTTATTTGAATTTTTTGTGCATTTTTGAATGTTTAAATAAATTGTTGAATTTGCTTATTTATCATTTTCTTATATTTTCCTTATTATTTAAAATAAAAAAATTAAAAAGAATTAAAAATCCACTAAAAAGGTTTTTGTTTATTTTTAGACTACTTCGTAGGTAGTCTCAGCCATCTCGTGCTCCCTGAGTTCGACCCTGGTCGCTATACCAGGTTAATAAAATAGCGAGGACCGCGCTCGTGTTTTCTTGATTGATTTATTATTTGGTGGTTCCTTAATTTTTCTTGATTGAGCCCGAGTCGAGAGGTTGAGGTCGCAACGACCATTGATACTTATCTCCCTTAGCTTCTCGGATCATTTCGGGCCACATCATAAGTCTATAATCATTTTCCTTCCATTACCAAAACTTCATAATATTGATTATGATAGTTGTTGTTATACATATGATTTAACTCATCTCAGGAATTTCCCTAGTGGTTAAGATAACCTGTAGCTAGCAGGTACCCTAACCTACTAGCGGTCCCTTGATTTGTTAACCCTCGAGTATATAGCACATGCCCATTACTTGGACGGAGTGAGAAGTCGTCACTTCTCGAGTGACTATCCAGAGTCACTCCTCATTTATTTTTCATGCCTATAATTTTCTTGTGACATACCACGGAATATATCCGGTGGGTCACCTCATCTTGTGCTAAATCACGAGTTTCGATACAAAGGATTTACCCTGACCAGTAGGGAGCGAAGTCCCAAGTTTCTCTTATTTCACTCTCATTTCCTTTTTCTTCATGTTTTTCGTATTTTAGCATCCCAAGACTCTATCCTAAAATCATCTACATCTCACAATGTAGGTGATTCCCATGGATTTTTTTCATATATCCTAATACTATCTTATATTTAGATATAAAAAAATTACAACAATCTAATAGACAACCAACTCAGCAAGAGGAAGGGTAAAGATATTATAAAATTTAGGGAAATCCTCACCTCGAGTGCGAGTAGCGTTCTTTTAATATCTCGAACAAACCGAATCCGACTTTGCTGCAAGTATTAATCATAACTATGTTATAATAGACCCAACCGTTGGAGAGTGGAAAATTACAGATTAAAAACTCTATGTGGTATCTTAATCCCTTATCCTAATCTTAACAATCTTCTCATTTTTTTATAATTGAGAGTCCCCCTCTTCTCCCCTACCTTTCCTAAAATATATATTCTTCCATAGACTAATGAACTATGATCTATGGTGGGAAAAATCTTCAATTTTCAGATGATCTTTTTAAAAATCCATATCAAATTTAAATCTACTTTTTCATCAATATTTACATTCATATACCTATATTTCTTATAATCGTTACCACTTCCCATCTAATATTTACCCCACCTATTTCCACAAGTATATTCCGTTGATATTTCTACAACTCTCATTATATTGTACATCACCTCAATTTTTTTCTTCTTCAAATCATCAAACTTCTAATCCTAAAAAAACTCCCACATTCACACACATATCCCCACATTTATCTCTTCCATATGGTATATTTTTATCATACAATCTCTCCCTTACATCTCCCATTCTCTCATCCAAATGGATTATTATTCACTGTTTAAACTCTTATACTCAATAATATAACATAACCTTACGACCATCATATAATCCATAAGAATGTAAGCTTATTTCACCATCATTTCCTTACAAAAATCAAGAAAAACATTCATGTAACTTAATTTCACCTTGCTGTCCACCTTCCTTTTTGAACAAAAAATTTTAATCTTCATCTCTTTCAATGAAAAACTAAATCGCATTCTACCCCTATCAATAGCATTGTCCCAACAAACAATCATTGATAACAATGGCATCAATCATACATTATCATCCATTCTTTTATCTTAACAACACAAAACCCCATATGGGTTTGTTGAATGCAAGGGTAAATTCATATGATCTTGCTCCATCATTTTACTTATACCACATATTTTCTTGAAGTTCTATTATTTTTATCACATATCTTCAAATGTAATGTGGATCATCACACCCATCTCATAATATCAAACCACAAAATTTGAAATTTATATCCCCCCCATTTTTTTGCACAACCCAAAAAAAATCATATCGCAACCCTAATATCCCACAAAACAACTCAAGACAACAAAATCAGCTAAACATGTTTACTCAAAATACAAAGGGGTGAGGTTAAGATCCTTACCTTTTCTTTCTTCTTCTTTTTTTTTCCTCCTCTTTCCTTCTCTTTTCTCCTCACAGCCTGGGCGGACTGAACGAAGGGGAAAAAAGGGAAGTCTGGAATGGGCGTCAATCCTGCCCGAGCCCTCTTTTCAATTTGGTCGGAAAATTACAAGGATGCACTTGCAACTTTCCCAAATTCATGCTATATATTTTTTTTTTCAAAAAGGATGTAACATTCTATCCCCCTTAAGAAATTTCGTCCTCGAAATTTGTCATACCTTTGATGCTAAAAAGTGCCGGATACTTTGCACGCATCTCATCTTCGAGATCCCATGTAACTTCACCGCTTTTCGATCTGTCCACAGAACCTTTTCTAGTTGCAATATCTTTTTGTGAAATTTCTTCTCCATTCTATCTATGATCTCGACCGGTTGCTCTTGATATGTAAGATTAGGCTCCAACTGTAATTCTTCATACTAAATCACATGGTCACTATCTGGTATATACTTTCTTAGGTTTGATATGTGAAAGACATTATGCACTTCAGATAGGTGTGGTGGGAGTGCCAACCTATAAGCCAATGGTCCTACCCATTCGAATATCTCAAAAGGACCAACGTATCTTGGCTTTAGCTTTCCTTTGATTCCAAATCTTTGAGTGCCTTTCATAGGAGATACCTTGAAGAACACCGAATCTCCAACATTGAATTCTATGTCTCTCCTCCGGCTGTCACAATAGCTCTTTTGACGGCTTTGGGTTGCTAATAGCTTCTTCTTGATCTTCATGATCACATCGGTGGCCTCTTGAACCATCTCAGGTCCCCACATTCTCCTTTCTCCTACTTCAGTCCAACACAAAGGAGATGTACATCTCCTACCATATAGAGCTTCGTATGGTGCCACTCCTATACTAGAATGGTGGCTATTGTTGTAAGTGAATTCAATCAATGGAATGTGTACGTCCCATACTCCTTTCCATTCTAACATACAAGAACATAACAAATTTTCTAATGTTTGGATAGTTCTCTCAGTTTGATCATCTATTTGAGGATGATAAGCAGTGTTGATATTCAATCTTGTTCCAAGAGCCTTCTGCAATTCTTTCCAGAATTTTGAGGTAAAATGGGGATCTCTATCAGATATGATCTCCTTTGGTACCCCGTGTAGGTGAACAATCTCCTTGATATACAAACTCGCAAGTTTTGGAAGTGTATAAGTAAGCTTGATAGGAAGGAAGTGTGTTGATTTGGTTAGTCGATCTACTATAACCCAAACTGCATCACATGCACCAAGAATGTACGAGGTAAACCAACTAGGAAATCCATAGATATGCTTTCCCACTTACACTCAGGAATTGGATGTGGTTGCAACAATCCTGAAGGTCTTTGGTGTTCATCCTTTACCTGTTGGCAAGTTAGACAACGCTTAACAAATTCGGTAACATCTCTCTTCATACTATCCCACCAAAAATTTTTCTTTAAGTCTTGGTACATTTTACTACTTCCAGGATGGATCATTAACCTCATGCAATGAGCTTCTGACAATAGTTCTCTCTTTAGTCCTTCATCATGGGGCACACACAATCTCCCGTGAAAGGTCAATGCTCCATCTTTCATAATGAAATCTTCGAGATGACCATCCTCCATCTTGTTTCTCATCCTTTCCAACTTGGCATCTTGCCTCTGAGCTATTATCAGACGTTCAAGCAGATCATTCTTTATTTGTCTGGAAACTGTGACAGTTTTTAATTTTCCGGTAGGAAGCATCGGTCCCCAACTACCTACTTCTTCGAGCATATCCCATTGCAAGACTTGCAATTGAGCTAATATTAAGGGTGGCTTCTGACTAAGAGCATCTGCAACGGCATTTGCTTTTCCCGATTGGTATAGGATTGTGCAATCATAGTTTTTTAATTGGTCCAACCACCTTCTTTGTCTAATATTTAACTCCTTCTGAGAGAACAAGTATTTCAAGCTTTTATGATCAGTATATATTTCAAACTTTTCACCATAGAGATAATGTCTCCAAATTTTCAATGCAAAAACTATTGCAGCTAATTCCAAATCATGGGTGGGGTAGTTTCTTTCATGATTACGCAACTGCCTCGAAGCATATGCTACTACCCGACCATTCTGCATAAGTACACATCCTAGTCCTTGATGACAGGCATCACTGTAAACAACAAATTCTCCACTTCCCGAAGGGATGGCCAGCACAGGGGCTGAAGTCAATCTCTTCTTAAGTTCTAAGAAACTTTATTCGCATTCTTTAGTCCAAATAAAAGGAATCTCCTTTCGAGTAAGCTTTGTCATGGTCAAAGCAATTTGAGAAAGTTCCTTGATAAATCTTCGGTAGTAGCCCGCTAATTCCAAGAAACTTCTGATTTCTGTTACTGTCTTCGGATGTTCCCAATTCAGAACTGCTTCAACTTTAGTCGGATCTACAGAAATTCTATTTTCTGATACTACATGCCCAAGGAATGTAACTTCTTTCAGCCAGAACTCACATTTGCTGAATTTTGCAAATAGCTGGTGTGCTCGTAAGGTTCTCAAAATAATTCGTAAATGCTCTTCATGTTGGGATTCATCCTTAGAATAGATAAGCACATCATCAATGAAAACCATGATGAATTGGTCTAAGTAAGCTCAAAAAACTCGAGTCATCAAGTCCATGAAAGCTGTCGGAGCATTAGTCAATCCGAATGGCATCACCAAAAATTCATAATGCCCATAACGTGTACGAAAAGTTGTTTTGGGTACATCTTCTGACCTAACTCTCAACTGATGATACCCAGAGCATAGTCAATCTTAGAAAAGACGCATGCACCTTGCAACTGATCGAACATATAGTCAATACGAGGTAAAGCGTACTTGTTCTTTATAGTTGCTTTGTTCAACTGATGATAATCAATGCATAATCTGAGTGATCCATCCTTCTTCTTCACAAATAGAACTGGCCGTCCCAAGGAGAAGTACTAGGTCTAATGAACCCCTTCTCCAATAATTCTTGAAGTTGACTCTTCAACTCTCGCAATTCTGTTGGAGCCATACGATAAGGAGAAATAGATATCGGATTGGTTCCAAGAATTACGTCGATCGTGAATTCGATCTCTCGATTAGGAGGAAGTCCAAGTAACTCTTTCGGAAAGATATCTTGAAACTCCCGAATGACTGGAATGGTGCTTATGTCATTTTCATCTTTAGATGAAAGAGTAACACATGCTAGATATCCCTGACAACCATTATCTAGCAGTTTCCTTGCTTGCAGTGTTGTGATTCTACGTAATAATTTGTCATCTAACTTTCCTATAAATTCAAATGCCGGTTCACCCGGAATGTTAAAGATGACTGTTTTCTCAGGACAGTCAAGGACTGCATGATGCTTTGATAACTAGTCCATTCCAAGGATCACATCAAAATCCATCATCCCAATAACCATTAGATCGACACATAGCTCCCGTCCTCCGATTTTAATTGAATACCCTTTGTAAATGGTGTCGGTTACAAATAATTGTTCTCCATGGACTGATATTAAGTAGGATTCCTTTAATATGGTTGGTTTACGTTGAACCTTAGCTGCAAATTCCGGTGATATAAAAGAATGTGTAGCTCCTGAATCAAATAAGGCATGAAATAAATTCATCAACTAGAATCATACCTCGCACCACAGAATCAGATGCATTTGATTCTATGGAGAGATTATAAGCTCGTCCAGTTATTCGATCCGCATTTGATCCAGCATAACTCCCAATTTGTTGGATTCTTGAGCAGTTTTTCTTTGGGTGCCCAGTCTGTCCACAAATATAACATGCCATGTTCCTCCAGCATGCTCCGAAATATTGTTTCCCACATGATGGACATGTCGGCTTCGCTGAACTCGTTCCTCCCACAGACTTTTCATGACCTCCTTAAGATTTGGATGATTTTGGGTTAGAATGTGATACCTCCTCAAAATGTGGCTTGCTCGATGATGTTGACAGCATGGGGTGAAAATGACGGTCTTTCCTTGACTGAAACTTGTCCTTCTTGAAGGTCTGGCCCTTATTTCTCCATTCTCTTCTACGATGCAGCTCGTTTTATTCTCGCTCGTGAATCCTTGCTCTATCAGCTACTTCTGTAACAGTTTTAAGCCGTAACCCTACAACAAGGCTACGAATGGATGGCCTCAAACCTTGCTCGAAGCGCTATTTCTTCTCCTTCTCAGTGGGTACAGATTCTTTCTCAAAACGAGCCAATTCCAAGAATCTAATTTTTTATTCATCGACCGTCAGTGATCCTTGACGTAAGTTGAAAATTTCCAACTTCTTATCTTCCCTCCAAGTCTCAGGGTAGTACTGCTCGCTGAAAATCTCAATAAATTTCTCCCAAGACATTTGATGGTCTTCTTCAGAGTAAACGGATCTCCACCATCGCTCTGCATCCGTCAAAATGAAAGGTGGCAAAAGAGACCCAATAGTGTTTAGTCAAATTCATGAATCTGAATACCTTTGTTATCTTCTGGATCCAATTCTCAGCCAATGTAGGATCACCATCCCCAGTGAAAGATGGTGGCTTCAATCTTTGAAATGCCTCAAAGCGCTTGTCATGAAATTCTTCTTCCCCATCATCCTCTTCATCATCTTTGTATGACTATATTGGTGAATCGGATATTTCCTCCTCTTCATAACTTTCGTCAGCTTCCTCTTCAGCGTCATTTAAAATATCTTGCAAATTCCGCTCCCTTCTTCTAGGTCTTTCAAGTCGACCCTGGATGGATTCTTCAGTAACTTACTCGACTTCTGCTTCTTCCTCGTCTATATTTGGTATAACACATGGAAGTCGGGACTCCAAGTCATCAAGTCTATTCATTATCGTCTCCATGAACTGTTGCATCTGGGTCCTCCATCCAGGATGACTACCATCAGAATTCGCATTTTGCATCCTCCTCCTCGGTGACATTTTCTGAAAATCCAATTACTTGATTAGGATAGTCTAAAGAATTTCCCAATATGATGAGAATAATCCTACTTTAAAGAGTATAAGATCTCCAAAGCTCTATTTATTCCAATTCTTAGGTAAATTAGGGTAACCTAGGCTCTGATACCACTTCTGTCACGCCCCGATCCCCTATGCCTGATACGACCGGGTTTTATCAGAATGTGATGCAATAACTTGTTGCCCAACAATCTACCAAGGGAAGAAAAGCAATAGAGCAGGAAAAACTGATTCTCGAACATAAAGAAAAATATAGAAAAACAAATAAAAATACATAGATATATAAATGTATCCCAGAAAACTATCATCGTGACTTTCCATGAGCTTCAGATACTAATTGTTCTTACAAGTTTGAACAAAAATAAAAGTATGCAAGTTAGCCACTAACTCCACCTCTACGCTAAGGAGGATAGAATTCAAAAATTTTATTCATGGTGGTTACAAAAAATAGATCCCCCACTACAATCTCCAAAAAAACCACAAAAGAAATTCTTTACGAAGTCAGCATCTTCATATCAATCATCATTAGGTGGAGGGTGCTGACGACGGTAGCGAATCATCATCTCCAACCTCGATGTGAGGTTGGTCATCACTGTCATAGTTTCCCAAAGCATGACCAATATCCTTTCTTCCTCCCCCTGGATGTGGTACGAGGAGGTAACACTCGGCTCGCTACTCTCTTGAGGGGCCGCTGACATGATGGTCGGTGGATGAGCTGGGTGTGCCAGCGCGGAACGTGGGTGGAGTTGGCGTCGTGACGGTCGGGTAGACTTTTGTGTCATTATGCGTGTTTTGGCCATCACCTGAGTTGGGTTGTCAACTAAGGAGGTGAGCAAAGGCTCAGTGAGAACACACAAAAGATGTAATAAGATGAAAGATAGAGTTTTATAATCTACCGTTTGGTGAGAATTTTCTTTTTCTCTTATTTTGTTTTCCTCTTTTTCCTTCTATGGTATTTAATCAGTCTATAATCACTTTCTTTCCCTTACCAAAACTTCATAATATTGATTATGATAATTGTTGTTATACATATGATGTAACTCATCTCATGAATTTTCCTAGTGGTTAAGATAGCTTGTAGCTAGCAGATACCCTAACCTACTAGCGGTCCCTTGATTTGTTAACCTCAAGTGTATAGCGCATGCCCATTACTTGGACGGAGTGAGAAGTCGTCACTTCTCGAGTGACTATCCCCAGAGTCACTCCGCATTTATTTTCCAGGCCTATAATATTCTTGTGATATACCATGGAATATATCCGGTGGGTCACCTCATCTTTCGTTATGCCACGAGTTTCGATCCAAAGGATCTACTCTGGCCAGTAGGGATCAAAGTCACAAGTTTCTCTTATTTCACTCGTATTTCCTTCTTCTTCATGTTTTTCGTATTTTAGCATCCCAAGTATCTATCATAAAATCATCTACATCTCCCAATGTAGATGATTCCCATGGGTTTTTCCCATATGTCCTAATACTGTCGTATATTTAGACATCAAAAAAAATTACAACAATCTAATAGACAACCAACTCAGCAAGAGTAAGGGTATATTATAAAATTTAGAGAAATCCTCACCTCGAGTGTGAGTAGCGTTCTTTTAATATCTCGAACAAACCGAATCCGACTTTGCTGCAAGTATTAATCATAACTATGTTATAATAGACCCAACCGTTGGAGAACGGAAAATTACAGATTAAAAACTCTATGTGGTATCTTAATCCCTTATCCTCATCCAAACAATCTTCTCATTTTTTTATAATTGAGAGTCCCCCTCTTCTCCCCTACCTTTCATAAAACATATATTCTTCCATAAACTAATGAAATATGATCTATGGTGGGAAAAATTTTCAAATTTCAGATGATCTTCTTAAAAATGCATATCAAATTTAAATCTACTTTTTCATCAATTTTGACATTCATACACCTATATTTCTTATAATCGTTATCACTTTCCATCTAATATTTTCCCCACCTATTTCCATAAGTATACTCCGTTGATATTTTTACAACTCTCATTATATTGTACATCACCTCATTTTTTTTCTTCTTCAAATCATCAAACTCCTAATCCTAAAAGAACTCCCACATTCACACACATATCCCCACATTTATCTCTTCCATGTGATATTTTTATCATACAATCTCTCCCTTACATCTCCCATTCTCTCATCCAAATGGATTACTACTCACTGTTTAAACTCTTATACTCAATAATATAATATAACCTTATGACCATCATATAATCCATAAGAATGTATGCTTATTTCACTATCATTCCCTTACAAAAATCAAGAAAAACATTATGTAACTTAATTTCACCTTGTTGTCCACCTTCCTTTTTGAACAAAAAAATTTTAATCTTCATCTCTTTCAAAGAAAAACTAAATCACATTCTACCACTATCAATAACATTGTCCCAAAAAATAATCATTGACAACAATGGCATCAATCATACATTATCATCCATTCTTTATCTTGACAACACAAAACCCCATATGGATCTGTTGAATGCAAGGGTAAACTCACATGATCTTGCTCCATCATTTTACTTGTACCACATATTTTCTTGAAGTTCTATTATTTTTGTCACCTATCTTCAAATGTAATGTAGATCATCACACCCATCTCATAATATCAAAACACAAAATCCGAAATTTATATCCCCCCATTTTTTACACAACCCAAAAAAATCATATCACAACCCTAATATCCCACAAAACAACTCAAGACAACAAAATCGGCTAGACATATTACTCAAAATACAAAGGGGTGAGGTTTAGATCCTTACCTTATCTCCTTTTCTTCCTTCTTCTCTTCTTTTCCTCCTCTTTCCTTCTCTTTTCTCCTCACAGCCTGGGCGGACTGAACGAAGGGAAAAAAAGAGAAGTCTGAAATGGACGTCAGTCCTGCCCGAGCCCTCTTTTCAATTTGGTGGGAAAATTGCAAGGATGAGCTTGCAACTTTCCCAAATTAACACTATATATATTTTTTGTCAAAAGGCTGTAACACCCATCCTTTAAATACACCTTCACCGCCCGATGAAGGAGGGGTCCACCCTTGCGTGAAGAGTTCCCTAGCTGTCTCCTCCTCTTAGTTATAGGAAGAAGGAAGGTTGATAGAGCGATCGTGGAGATTACTCTTCCGATGTCGACCCATGACGAAACGTCATGTCACATCTGTTAGCTCGGCTGTTCAAGCTTTCTCCAGCGGCTGCGAGATAAAGTGACGACCCGATCTTTATACGAAGTTCAAGTCAAGCCATTCATATGATGGCATCAATCTTCTAAGATTCAAATAGGTTAAATATTTACTCTTTGATCTTCTTTGATTTTTATGTCGGTGTACATACACTCTCAACCAGATTCAATCATGACGTGACCTCTTTCTTGCATCTGAGATGCACGCCTGAGGAACCATTTTCCTTCTCCCTCCTCCAGAACCCCAGTACATCTTGTCCCTTTTCTCCGCCAACATGGTAAAGGAATCCACCTGGAACCTCATCTTCTTCTCCCCCTTGGTTCCCCGTTTTGCCTCAAAATCAAACGCACACACTCTCGTTGCTTCCATTATGTTTTGTTAGCGAGTATAGGTTGATGCTTCCTTCAATGGTCGAAAAATCAGAGAGATCTTCGTTCGCGTGCTTTATCTGTGATGAACTCATATATCCAACCATCTTCGGAATGGCCCACGCCTTTGCCTTGTGATAAGGACTTTCTTCAGACTCTCAAGATTCTTCCCTAATATCTGAAGATGTCAGGAGGTCAAGGCAGAGCTTCAGTGACCTCACTGGAGCACAAATCTCTCCGTCGAGTAAGGAAGAGAGGGAAGAATCCTTCAGTGTACAGTTGCTATAGGATCAGATCTTCTTGATCTGATTCGATGGCTATGATCATCACCGAGCCAAGATGTCCAAGCCTGCAGCCTCGGATGACTTCAAACCAGAATCGAAGCACGGACGCTCCACACGTGGTTTGAGCCACGCATTTAAGCCCAAGCCTGGTGCCACGTGTTTCCTGCACGTGATGTTGGTAAATTTGCAGCATGTATCTGCTGGTCTTCATAAATTGCAAAAATGCCCCCGCACAGGGGGTCTTCATAAATTCAATGGTCGATATTTATTATTTACATTTTAGTCCCTCCAGAGACCTTTCAGTGATATTTTTATTTATGTTTTATCTACATTTATGCCACTGACTTCAATGTTGAATAACATGAGCTCTCTTTATCCGATTGAGATGATTTTAGTTTCATTGTGAAGCTTACTTTGTGATCTACAAGATGGCATACTTGATTCTCTGATAGAACCTTCAATTATTTACCTATTTGTTTATTAAGAATAGGATATATGCTACATTCTTCATATTTATTGATCGCCGGCTTTAAATAACTTCTCAATTGGACTTTGATCCTAGTTCTAATAATTGCTTGAGTTTAATATAAAAATTAAGGGCTTAAATTTTTTACTCAGAAGATGGGTCTACATAATTTCATTCTGTTTATTCTGTTGTTATTTAGATTAAATAAAAACCAAAGAAAAGGGCATTTCATTCATATTTGATCTACATTGCATGTTATCTGTTTGACCTAGATAATGTATTAATCACTTAACATCAAGATTATTGATTAATTAATTTGTTAATAGCTCATGTCAATATGTTTGACCCTGAACTTACTCAAGTTATAAATTAAAACTGAGACACTCTTAATAGAGATTTTTCTCGATTCTGATTGAACAATATTTTGGCCATATTACAACGAAGGATAATTATAATTGCCTTTTAGTAGTTCATCACTACCTTAAAAAATGAATAACTTGTGAACCATATATCCAAATTTAATGATCTTGGTATTATTTTGAAGGTCTTGAGATGCTTTTGAATATGATGTGATTATTCTTTGATGAACTTGGTATCGTTTTGAAGGTCTTGAGATGCTCTTTATATGATATACTTAGTTCTCTGATTCACTTGTCTAATTTAAATAAAAAATTCAGAGAACTGTATGACATTCAATTGTTGAGTTGAGAATCATTATGTCTTGTTAAAATCCATCTTTGATCGTTTAATGCCCTAGTTTGCGTGATATTTTAATAAATCGATAAAGTGATTAATTCTCTAATTAAGTAATCATTTGTTTAGAATAATCACCACTTTATTGAGTAATGAATTTCATTGTACCTTAAATTAAGTTACAAAATGAACATTAGATTTTGATCACTTTATTGCTCTAAATTAGGACCAAAAGTTAAGGTACAAAATGAACATTAGATTTTGATCACTTTATTGCTCTAAATTAGGACTAAAATATTGGGATTTTATCAGTTGTGCCCCTCCGAGATATCGCAATATCAGTTATGCCCCTATCTTTTTGGTAATATCAGTTGTGCCCCCGACTTCTTGCCAATATTTCACTTGTGCCCCTCAGAGGGGCATAACTGATAAAAGATTTTTATCAGTTATGCCCCTATGAGGGGCACAAGTGAAATATTGGCAAGAAGTCGGGGGCACAACTGATATTACCAAAAAGATAGGGGCATAACTGATATTGTGATATCTCGGAGGGGCACAACTGATAAAATCCCAAACATTAATCCTAATTTGAATTGATCATTAATTGGATATTTAATTGATTAATCAGAAGTTAACTAGTATGTTATTGTATTCTAATTTATTGTGTATTATAATTTTATGTACATTTTCATTATTTTGTAATCTTCTTATAATTGAATATGTGCTTGCATTTTGTTTTGCATTCTTGATCTAGATAGCATCTAAAATCATTTGAATTAAATATTTAACACTAGATTAAATTAGCTAATTTTTATTGTTCCTAAGTTCGACCCTGGACTTATCCAGGATAATTTAAATCGAGTCTGCTTCGCAGAGATCTTTTGACTCGATTCTGATAAATTATTGTTTGATCATACTACTATTCGACATAATTAATATAGCCAAATAACGGTTCATCAACTTGTTGTACTTCGAACGTGGAATTGCATAAGTGGATTGGAATGCCGAGTATTTGGGTCCCGGAGGAATCACATCAAATGATGTCCTCCAGCTCCAATTCTAGCACCTTCCATCTGTGGATCAAATCCGATATGTCTCTACTGTGAGATCCGGTGCTTAGTGCACGTAGTTCAAACCCATCAAGCACTGAAGTTGAGCTTATACGATTGAAACTTCAGGATACTGATGATATTTTCTTTTTTTGTTCCTCATCTCCATCGGCTTGTTCCCTGAGATAGTGCTCTCGAGGTTTTTTTTGCACTGTTGGCCGAGGTGTTTAGTTCATGTCACTACAAGAAATTGGACCTAAGGTAACGCATAATTTGAATATTCATTGACATATCTTTCTATGTTAAAGATTAAACAACGAATATTATTCATTGTCAAATCATATTTTATACTTGTAATTAACAATGAATGTTATATTCGTTGTTAAAGATCCATATAACAACGATTTTTCCGTTGAAGTATTCGTTAAAATTCACACTAATTGTTGCCAAATTTAGCAACGATTAGAAGAAAAATTCAACGAATAATTGTTGCTATATAATTCGTTGCGAGAAATATAACAACGAATACCATGACAATTTAAAGAAGCAAACAACGAATAATATTCATTGTTATATATTTAACTACGGAAGATATGTCAACGAATATTAAATTATTCGTTGCCTTAGGTCAATTTTCTTGTAGTGTGTGGCGGACGATGTCGATTTCTTCTCTATCTTTGCATGTTCTTTACTTCTTGTTTCCTCCTCTCTTATCATTTAGTTGTACTTCTCTACTCTTCGAAACAGTTTATTTCAACAGAAAATATTGCTGCTAACACAAAGTAAACTTTACGTTGTCCACTTTTCCCTTTTGCCATTTTGTTTTGTTTATATTAAGACGATTCTAACCATATGCGTCCGTTTGAAAAAGAAATGTAGCTGGAGGATATTCTCGTAAAATACCCCGGGATCCGCCGTGGAAAAGTGTAAGATACCATTTAGCGAGATAACCTTCAAATATCCTCAAGTTGACACCATCTACCACATACCGATGGAACGAAAAAGGCAACCGTCCCCCGGAAATGCGAAGATCGCAAAAATAAAGCAGAAAGGGACCGTCCGAAGAACACCATCAAAGACCCCCAGCACGCCAGTCGATATTATGCCTCCCAGAACTTGTCCTTCTTCTTCTATAAATATTGAAAGATTACGGAACATCATTGCAAATTCTCCTTCTTCTACCATTGTCTTCAGATAATTATTTTGACGAGAGAGAGAGATAACAATTATATAGCCCCCGACGAGAGAGATATATAATTTTGCGGGAAAGACCCCCGGCGAGCAATCCGATTCCAAAGCTTGGCTCCTCGCCCGCACGAACAGGCATCCAAGCCCCTCTCCAATCTTCCCGAATCCAAATCCAGAAGCCTTCATCTCACCCGCCATTTCCCTCCCTCGATAATGCTCACCGCCTTTTCCCAATGCCTTCTCTTGTTCTTATTCTCGAATCCAAATCCAGAATCCAGAAGCCTTCATCTCATCCAATGCCTTCTCTTGTTCTTATTCTCGTTCCCTTCTCACCGTAATGCTCACCGCAACCCCTTCCCTTTGTTTTTTTTCTGATGGCTCTTCCTCCTCCCCTCCACATTAACCCACCACCACTCTCCCACCTCCACCACCATCACCATGTCCAGGAAGAGATCCGCCTCCGACTTCAAACTCCAACGGGATCGTCTTCCACGTCGCACCACATTCCCCTCCGACGCCGACGCCTACGTCGACACCTTCCTCCGCGACCTCATCGCCACCTCCACTCCGGACGTCTCCATTCCGCAGCTCATCCACACCGTCCGTGAGATCATCCACTCCTGCAACCCCAACCTCGCTGCCGTCCTCGAGCTCCGCCTTCGCTCCTTCTCCTCTGCCGACCCTCCCAGCGCGGAGGAAGCCGCCGCGGCGGCGAGATGGAGGAAGGCGGAACTCGCAAGGAGGAAGAGAGACGAGGAAGGGCTCCATCTGCTCACGCTGCTCCTCCGCTGCGCGGAGGCCGTCTCCACCGATGACCTCGAGCAGGCCACACGGATGCTCCTCGAGATCTCGGAGCCGTCCACCCCCTACGGCACCTCCGCCCAGCGTGTCGCCGCTTACTTCTCCGAAGCCATGTCGTCGCGCCTCATAGTTCTTGCGTCAGCATCTACGCGCCGTTTCCTCCGACCACCGCGCACCGGCAAAAGCTCGCGTCCGCCTTCCAGGTGTGTATATAATCAATACGTACTATAATTTTGACATCTGCAAATACAACAAATTCGTATGGTTCTCAATTAATTACTTGAGGTATTCAACGGCATCAGTCCGCTGGTGAAGTTCTCGCACTTCACGTCGAACCAGGCGATCCAGGAGCGTTTGGAGAGGGAGGAGAGAGTGCACATAATCGACCTGGACATAATGCAGGGGCTGCAGTGGCCCGGACTGTTCCACATACTGGCGTCGAGGCCTGGTGGCCCGCCGCGGGTGAGGCTAACGGGACTTGGGTCGTCGGTGGATGCGCTGGAGGCTACGGGGAAGAGGCTGTCGGACTTCGCGGAGACGCTGGGATTGCCCTTCGAGTTCACAGCGGTGGCGGAGAAGGTGGAGAGGTTGGAGCCGGAGAAGCTCGGTGTGCGGGAGAGGGAGGCCGTGGCGGTGCACTGGTTGCACCATTCCCTGTATGATGTCACCGGATCCGATGCCAACACGCTCTGCCTGCTGCAGAGGTTTCTACTATACTGTTTTCGTGTTATTTTACTTCTTACTTACTATAAAAATATATTGCTTAGTCTAAGTAATATCCTCGCGGTCAACGAATATGTAGTGTTATATGCAATGCAATCTCAGCCGCTACTTTATCGAGGTCCATCACTGACTATTTGTGTTGGAACTTCTGGTGTAAGTAAAGACGTCAGCAGTCGCTTAGATTCTGAGAGGATTTTTTTAGGGTTGGCCGGAACTAGCTCACCTCCTCCCTCCATTACTAACCTCGGACTGAGCCCCAGAAAGCTTTATAAGCTCAAATCAATATAATCAAAGATATAATAATTGTCGAGAGAAAGCTTGACTACGAGTTGACGAAGGAGAACGATCTTGGATAGGCTTGGCCGTCAACATCTAGTGTCTTCTAGATTCTTATCCACGTATCATTTGATGATGCCATGTAAATCGCTAGAAGGATATTCAGTGTATGGCTAACCCAAGTATTCTTGCCTGAGAAATTGTAATATGATTTCTAAATGACAAGAAAAACCATTTAAGGTAAACAAAGAGATGTTGAATTGGATTAGATAACATAGGAAGAGACTGGAAGAGAAGGCAATCCTTATGCCATCATTCTTATCAAATATTCTGAGGCATGTCGTCGAGCAGCAGCTCCTCTCCCACGAGGTCAGCAATGTCCTCGCTGTAGGCGGCCCCTCTCGCACTGGTGATATCAAATTCCAGAACTGGAGGGAGAAGCTCAATCAATCAGGTTTCCACCCCATCTCGCTCTCCGGCAATGCTGCCACGCAGGCCAGCCTCCTGCTCGGCATGTTCCCCTCGGACGGGTACACGCTCATCGAGGAATGCAGCACCTTGAAGCTCGGCTGGATGGACCTCTGCCTCCTCATGGCATCGGCATGGAGGCCTATCGGAGTCAGCTCGTCGAGGTATTGTACTATTACTAGTATTAGCTAGTGATAGCAATATTGATTAGTGTTGTTAATAAGATTACCAATGCATATATTAAACAGTAAATCAACGGATCCAAATGAATTAACAGAGAAACAACACCGAATAAGATTATATTAATCGTATATTTCCCAATCATTATCCGATTATAATATACAGACATGAACCGATTAAATGAACGGAAACATGAATAAGGGCATGATCCAGAAAGGGTAAAGCAATAAACATATTGCGACAACTAAAATGAAATAAAGATTAGTTTAGAAGTCACCGAAGCGTCCATAAAATGGACTGTCCTTAGAGAAGATATCGCCCCCACAATACCGGTGCGTAGGGTACTGGCGATCCGCTCCCAGGATACGATGGTTCACGAACTTCGTCGGCGCACACCAACGAGATCGTCCTCGATTAAACCTCAGAGAACTGCAGACGAGAGAAGAAGAGGGAGACGTTCGTCCGTGGGTGGAAGAACCAGAGAGAGAGACGGCGTGAGTGGTTTTTCTTGCGAGTGAAGAAAGACGGCGTCGGGTGAGGGATATAAAAAGAGGGGCTCGCGTGCCCTAGCACGCGGTGACCTTTGGTTTCCGAAAACGCCCCTCAACCGGCGTGTCCATTCGAATTCCAAACCCACGGCTAAATCGAGTCGTTTGGATCAAGTCCGATTCCCAATGTGATCGCGATTAAATTAATTTGTCTAATTAATTTAATCAATCAGCCAAATGAAACCTGCAGCAAAAGTATCGAGATCCGAATTGACTCTCCCGAGCCCGAGCCCGAGCCGGTGCCAGTGCCGGAGCGGAGCGCGCGCGCGCGTGTGTGGTCCTCCATTCCTCCTCTCTACTATTTCTACAAGAGCTTGGGGTGTGAACTCATATATAAGTCCACCAAAAGTTTAGATCTCTAAGGTATGGTACTAAACTTCCATCCAAACTCAACCATGTTTCAAATTTGGGAATTCCTAACTTTCCCTCCAAACCATTTGGTTTCCCAATTGAAACCAAATTAATGTCAATTGTAATTAATAGGTTTTCCAATTAAAACGTAAACACAATTTTTAATACAACAATCTCCCACGAATTCACCAATTTGAAAAAGAGATTCAAAAGGAATTAAGAGACTTCTTTCGGCTGCCCACACTTTGCTTTCAGTAAAGGTACCTTCCGGTTTGAACCTCTACCTGAGTTTACTACTTTCACTTTAACAGGAACGAAGTGAACTACGTCTTGAACTTCAGACCTTGGTGTTAAAGTATACAGTAGAAACAACAAAACGTTGTTCTTGGTGCAATCTTCAGGGTTGGTGCTCTTAAAGGCCATGCACCCTTATCCTGTTTCATGAGTGTGTTCAAGAAAGACTATCTTCCTTTAACTGCAGCCCACAGTAACACTCACATAGGTGGCGTTCTCCAAGGATGCACTGCTAACATCCTGCCCAAAGGCTTGAACCCATTCAGAGCCTACGCTCTTCCTAAACTTGCAGCTTAAATGGCACTCAGGCTTTCAGGGATAAGACACTCATGCTTACGTATTAAGATTAGAGTGCCAACCAGTTCTCCAAACAGCTTGTTATTACCACATTGAACCTACTTTGTGGGATCTCCACTCAGATAGGTTGGGTTGCTACTGTAGAGGAACTCCCAATGGGCCTCAGTCTCATCCCAAGCCTAGACTTTAGGACTAAAGATCTATCAAGTCCCTTAGTCAACGGATCTGCCGTGTTGTCTTTGGATCCAACAAAATCCACAGCCAACACTTCTCGAGATACCAAATCTCTTAACGTCTTAAGTCTGATTTGTATGTGTCTCCTTGTTTTCTGATTGAACTTTGAACTCTTGATCTTGGCAATTGTGATCATTTTATCACAATGTACCGAGATCGCAGGAACAGGCTGACCTACCATGGGAATTTCATACAGAAGTTCCCTTAGCCATTCAGCCTCAATTCCAGTGGTGTCCAAAGCACACAGCTCGGCCTCAAAAGTGGATCGAGCTAGAATGGTCTGTTTCACAGACCTCCAGGAGACTGCACCTCCTCCAAGGGTAAATACATACCCTGTGACACCATTACTCCCAGACTCCTCTATTTTCCCTATCCAGCTTGCATCATTGTATCCTTCTAGTACAGATGGATGTCTACCATAATGCAAACTAAGGGAAATAGTTCCCGTCAAGTACTTCAGTACCCGATCTAGAGCCTCCCAGTGAGTACGGTCAGGACAGATAGTGTATCTACTCAGCTTTGCAACTGAGAATGAAATATCAGGTCTCGTGCAATTTGTAAGATACATTAAACTTCCTATCACTTGTGAATACCTTAGCAGGGCTACAGGTACTCCACTTTTATTCTTGAACAACGTTTTGGATGAATCAAAAGGAGTGCTTACAGCTTTGCAATCTTGATATCCAAATTTCTCAAGTACCTTCTCAACATAGTGAGATTGAGAAATTACAATCCCATCAACTGACCTTGTCAGTTTGAGACCCAAGATCACATCAGAAACACCCATGTCCTTCATCTCAAACTTGCTACTCAAGAAAACCTTAGTCTCATTAATAATCCTCATATGTGATCCGAACAACAATATGTCATCAACATATAGGCACAAGACAATACACTCATCACCTTTCACTTTGGAATAGACACACTTGTCGGATTCATGAACCTTAAAGCCACATGACAAAATAGTCTTGTCAAATTTTTCATGCCACTGCTTTGGTGCTTGTTTCAATCCGTAAAGGGATTTGACAAACTTGCAAACCTTTCCCTCATTCCCAGAAGTCACAAGCCCATCCGGTTGATCCATATAGATCTCTTCCTCAAGATCACCATGCAAGAAGGCGGTCTTCACATCCATTTGGTGGATAGAGAGATCATATACAGATGCCAATGCTATGAGCATCCAGATTGTGGTCATCCTAGTCACAGGGGAATAGGTATCAAAATAATCGATACCTTCCTTTTGCCTAAAACCCTTGGCAACTAATCTGGCTTTGTATTTTTCAATTGATCCGTCAGGTCTAAGCTTTCTCTTAAACACCCACTTGCACCCAATAGTAGAGCACCCTTTGGGTAAATCAACCAACTCCCAAGTTCCATTAGCCATAATGGAATCCATCTCAGATTTGATAGCTTCCTTCCATTGTTTTGCTTCAGATGAAGCCATGGCTTCCTTGTAACTTGGTGGATCACCCTCGATCTGGTAGACAACGAAGTCGCTATCCAGATCCTTAGCTATCCGAGGTCTTTTACTCCTCCTTGGCTCAATCTCTTTAGAAAGATCATTGGGTTCAGGTTGAGTCTCAGCCCCCACATTCGTTATCCTTTCCATTTAATCTGGAATAGATCCTGATGTAGAGGCGCCCTCAATGGTCAGATTTTGAGGAATCCCAGTCTTCAACGGAAAGACATCCTCAAAGAAGGTAGCATCACAGAGTTCAACAATAGTGTTGACATCTATGCCTGGTATCTCGGACCGAATTACCAAGAACCTATATGCATAGCTATTTTCCAGGTAACCTAAGAAGACCGCATCAATAGTTTTAGGACCAAGTTTCTTTCTCTTGTGTTCTGGGACTAAAACCTTAGCAAGACAACCCCACACTTTGAGATATCTTAAACTTCGTTTCATATTTCTCCAAAGTTCAAAGGGACATTTTTCCATATGTCTCGGAGGGACCCTATTCAGAATATGGCAAGCCGTATTCAAGTCTTCTCCCCACATATAGGTTGGAAGTCCAGAACTCTGTAGGAGAGCATTGATCATATCAGTTAAGGTTCTATTTTTCCGTTCTGCTATCCCATTTGATTGCGGTGAATATGGGGCCGTAACTTCATGAACTATGCCAAAAGATTTGCATTATTCATCAAATAAGTTAGAGGTATATTCACCTCCTTTATCTGACCTAAGGCATTTAAGCACTTTTCCTGTTTGTGTTTCAGCCTCATTCTTAAATATAAGAAATTTCTCTAAGGCTTCATCCTTCGTTTTCATTAGATATACACAGCAGTATCTACTGCCATCATCTATAAAGGTGATAAAGTATTTTTTATTGTCTTGGGTAAACACACCATTAAACTCACAAATATCCGTGTGTACTAGATCCAAGATCTCACTATCTATAGAGACAGACCGAAAAGACTTCCTAGGTGTCTTAGCTTGCACACATATTTCACATTTTTGAGTTTTATCAATAGTGTGTTTAGGGATCAACTCTAAATTCATCATTCTTTTAATTGAATTTAGGTTTACATGTCCCAATCTATCATGCCACCGATCACAAGATTCTAGATTATTCACAACATGAGACACAGAACTAGAACATTCAGAATTCAAAACATTCAATTCATTAATGTTTACTGAATCACATCTAATTCTAAATAACAAATCAAAATCAGCCAAATAGCCTTTTCCATAAAAAATACCATGTCTCATAATAACAACTTTATTACATTTAAAGTTTAATTCAAAACCATTTCTAACTAAGATAGAGCCAGATAACACATTCTTCTTGATGTCAGGAACATGCAGCACCCTGTGTAACGTCCAGACACGTCCAGAGGAGAACCTCAAGTTGACTTGTCCCGACCCTAGCACCCTGATTGCAGAATCGTTCCCCATCTTTACAGTCCCACCGCTGCAGGTTTGATAAGAAGAGAACAACGTTCTATCAGAACATATATTTACATTGGCTCCCGTATCCACAAGACACTCATTTGGATCATGTAAATTGTATAGTTCAGGTTTTACAGAGACATACCCCTCGCTAGCCCCGAGTCCCATAGTGATCATGTTCACTTGTGCACTCCCGTCTGTAGCCTTAGGTTGAGCCTTCAAGGACGGACAGTCCTTCTTCCAATGGCCAACCTGATTACAGTGCCAGCAGGGTTTATTCTTTGCCTTTTTCTGGATCTTGCCCTTTGGTTTCATTTTATTGTTATTAGGACCCTTTCCCTTCTTATCCTTGCCCTTCGAGGTCATGAAATTGACCTTAGCCTGAATATCAATAGGAAGCACATGTTTTTGTTTCATGTGTTCCTCCTTTATGGCAATTGTCACCATCATGTCATCCATAGAAATTTTCCCCTTTCTGTGTTTTAGGGTCATACCAAAGTCTTCCCACGACTTGGGGATTTTTCTATGATGCACATGACCTGAAACTTCTCTGAAAGTTTCATTTCGGCATCCTCTAAACCATGGAGCAGGAGTAAAAACTCGTGTGCCTGTTCAGAAACTGACTTTCCCTCGACCATTGAAAACTTCAAAAACTTAGCTACGGAGTATTTCTCAATACCGAGGTCTTCGGTATTATACTTCCGATCCAAGTCTTCCCATAGCCCCTTCGCAGTCTGCGTGGACGAACAGTATACGTCAAACAACGTGTTGGACAGAGCCAACAAGATGCAACCATGACATATACGGTCGCGTTCCTTCCATGCAGATTACGCCTTATGGCTATCGGGTGAGGGGTTTTCTATCTCCACCGTAGGACAGTCGGTTTCAAGCATCGAGATTAACCCTATGGTGGTTAACCAGATCTTCATGCGTTGTTGCCAATGCTTAAAGTTCTGTCCACTGAATTTTTCAGGCATACCCGTCATATCTACCCTCGATTTAAACATTGTTTCCGACATTCTAGAATCGGTTTGGGTTATCTTCTCTAAGATTATTGTTAATAAGATTACCAATGCATATATTAAACAGTAAATCAATGGATCCAAATGAATTAACAGGGAAACAACACCGAATAAGATTATATTAATCATATGTTTCCCAATCATTATCCGATTATAATATGCAGACAGGAACCGATTAAATGAACGGAAACATGAATAAGGGCATGATCCATAAAGGGTAAAGAAATAAATATATTGCGACAACCAAAATGAAATAAAGATTAGTTTAGAAGTCACCGAAGCGTCCATGAAATGGATTGTCCTTAGAGAAGATATCGCCCCCACAATACCGGTGCGTAGGGTACTGGCGATCTGCTCCCAGGATACGACGGCTCACGATCTTCGTCGGCGCACACCAACGGGATCGTCCTCGATTGTACCTCAGAGAACTGCAGCCGAGAGAAGAAGAGGGAGACGTTCGTCCGTGAGAGGAAGAACCAGAGAGAGAGACGACGTGAGTGATTTTTCTTGCGAGTGAAGAAAGACGGCATCGGGTGAGGGATATAAAAAGAGGGGCTCGCGTGCCCTAGCGCGCGGTGACCTTTGGTTTCCGAAAACGCCCCTCAACGGACGTGTCCATTCGAATTCCAAACCCGCGGCTAAATCGAGCCGTTTGGATCAAGTCCGAATCCCAATGTGATCGTGATTAAATTAATTTGTCTAATTAATTTAATCAATCAGCCAAATGAAACCCGTAGCAAAAGTATCGAGATCCGAATTGACTCTCCCGAGCCCGAGCCCGAGCCCGAGCCGGTGCCGGAGCCGGAGCGGAGCGCGCGTGCGCGTGTGTGGTCCTCTATTCCTCCTCTCTACTATTGCTACAAGAGCTTGGGGTGTGAACTCATTTATAAGTCCACCAAAAGTTTAGATCTCTAAGGTATAGTACTAAACTTTCATCCAAACTCAACCATGTTTCAAATTTGGAAATTCCCAACTTCCCTCCAAACCATTTGGTTTCCCAATTAAAACCAAATTAATGTCAATTGTAATTAATAGGTTTGCCAATTAAAACGTAAACACAATTTTTAATACAACAATTAGTTCATTATTTCAACAGTCTCCTCTTTTGTTTGTGGGTCTATAATAGAGAGGACTGGAATAATATTGGCATGGTATTTTCCAACTTTCTGTTTAGGGTTAAGTTCAAAAAATCTTGTATATTTTTCAATCTTCCATATGAAAGTATTGTATACATTTAGAACACAAGGGTATTAAGCCATCTTCGTGTCTATTCGAAAAAGTTTCACTAATTCGGAGATTTTTGTAACGGTATTCAAAGTCATGTTACCACGGCCGGTACATATTCTTACGCAGTGACTTGCTAGCATCTAAAGTTGAAACAAGAGAACTCGCCCTAATCTAATGGCATGTAAAGCATGCCCAGTAGTATATAAGCGTCTAACTTTCATTCCGTTTTGTTTCTGATCACTCTCCATCAAATGTAATTAAAGGAGAGGGGGAGAAGATGGAGAGAGCGAGAGGGCAAGGGGGCGTCAGGAAAGAAGGCGGCATATCCGAAGTCCGAGAGGGCGAGAAGGCGAGAAGGCGCAGGGCAAGAGGTCACCGTCTTTGGGGGACAAGAGGGAGAGAGGGAGGTGGGCGAGGGACATCATGCGCAACACGCCTCTGGGCGTGACAAGGAGAAGATCAACAAGATTGGAGGGGGAAGCAAGAGCGTCGAAGCACCGGCAAAAAGGAGTGCGGAGGATGTTTGGATGGAGGATTTGGTTGAAGATGGTCCTTGGAGCGAGCCAAGGAGGAGGAATCGGAGTCCGAGGACTCGTAACTCGTTGAAGGTGTGGTGATTCCGCTGCGGGTCTGCAAGCCATCTATCAAAGACATGCTCTGCGATGGAACAATTGTGTTTCCGATGTGGTCGTCCGGGTCATCGAAGGCATGACTATGCAGAGAAGGGCTCGTGGGTGAAGAAGAGGAACCCGGAAGCGATCCTATCAGATTCAGAACTGGTGGCTCTTCTGCTACGACTATCTAGAGGTGCTGTGGACGTCGAGCCATTGGAAGGGGTGCTCGTAGGGAAAGGGGACATGGAGGCTCTAAGGAGGTTCCGCGAAAGGATACTTCTCATGAAGGAGGACGACACTCGTGTTGATGCGATCTGGTTGCCTGAGAATCTAATTTGCTTGAGGGGCCTTTCCATGGAAGGCGTGAAGATGGTCATGAAGGGAGCTCTGGCAAACTGCATCCCCTCAGAGGCGGGAAGCGGCATCAGCTGGAGAAGGCCTCGATATCTTCATGGTTGTTCAGCCAGTAAGCTTCCTATTTGGAGGCTGCACGTGGCCAGCGTGCCATTGCGATGCCGAAGGCTAGACACTCTTCATGGCGCACTGTCGCGATTCGGCATGGTAACAAATTTGTGTTGCTCTGGATTGCGCTTTGGAGACAGGTCCGAGGTCGAAGTTTTATTGCAAGGGAACAAGCCTCAGTCGCCGATGAGAGTGGAGATATCAATCGGTCGTAGATCGATTCCTCTGTGGGTTGTGGTGCTGGGGGAACACAAGAACGTTGGAGGTGAAGACGATGAAGGTGGTGCGGCGGCGGCTCGCTCGTCCGGAGATGATGGGAGGTCGGCAACGAAATCAACGGCAGAAAATCAGAGTGCATTGATGGCGTCCTTGGAATCCGGGATGGCGAGGTGCGTAACAGACGTTCTCAAAAAAGGAAGTGGAAGCGTCGATACACAGCTGGTGGGTGCGCAAAAAATATCCGAAGCCAAAAAGGTAGGTGCGACCTCGAATCCTACATTCACAAATTTTGGGAAGACCCACGTATTGAATGAAATGGGTGGTCCCCACACATTTGCATGCATGGGGGAATCGAGTGAGATGCTACAACCAAGGATTCACGTGATGGGAAAAATGGATCCCCCATTCCTGAGGGCTCCTGTGCTCAATAATGCTCCCAGAAATGAGCAACAGTTCATGGCTGTTGACGGACTTGCTCGGGTGGGCGATGGTGTTGCACCCACTGTATTTGGAGAACTCATTTCCTTGGTGGTGGACCTGATCAGAGCAGGTCGTGAAGTTGGGGGATCCCAGGTGGAGAATGTGTTTAGGGAAGAAGGGACCAAGACAATCGAGGGAACACTCTCGTTGAGATGGGATTCTGGTGAGTCACGACGTGTGAAGGGGAAAGGGATGCTAAAACGTAGAGGCATGGTGAAGGGTCCGAAAGTGAACGGGAGTCCAAGGAACCAAGTGAGTAGCCCGGAGGCTATTCCAAGGAAGCGTCGTTGTCAGACAGAGGCTCAAGTTTGGGACGTAGTGGTGATAGAACAAGGGGGAAGTAGATCATCGGAAGGTGCTAGAGAGAGTTTGGAGAAGGAAGGAGTTGAAGTGTTGGAGGAGGTGGAGAGAAGGGAGGGGAGGCAACAGAGGGTGGATGTGCGGATCGATAGTCAGCGTGAGCACGGTGAGGGGATCCCAGAATTCACTCCTTTCGAACGTGCAGTAGCGCAGAGAGTGGGAGTATTGGTGGCGGGGGATTCGCCATTGGTTAACCAATGAAGTGCTTAACTTGGAACGTAAGGGGACTAGGCCAACCGGAGAAGAGGTTGGCGGTCGCGTGCCTACTCACAAATTGGCGGCTGGATGTGGTTTGTCTACAGGAGATGAAGATTAATTCATGGGATTCGATAAGATGGGGTTCGGTATCTGGTACCCATCTCACCGAGTTCAGATCGGTACTAGCAAATGGGAGTTCTGGAGGAATTGTGGTGGCGTAGAACAGTGAGTTGTTTGAACTTTTTGGATGATGTCATCTTGGTGAACTCGGTCACGGTGAGGTTAATCAGCCAGAGAGATCGCTCACGGATAATGGTGACCCCAGTCTATGGTACCGCAGGGTCAACTCCTAACACAGGCTTGTGGACGGAGTTGTGTACAGTGAGGGCCCGTTTTTCGGAAGAGGCATGGATCGTGGGGGGAGACTTCAACGTCACACTATACTCGGAGGATAGACCGGGTGGTAGGGGAGGTCAGGATCCTGGATCAAGCAACTTTAAGGAGGGTGTCGAGGACCTTGCGTTGGAGGTTCTTGATGCGTCAAACTGCAAGTATACGTGGCGGGGCTCCTTATCGAGATCGCGTATCGACAGGTTCCTTATGTCTACAGAGGCTCTGGAAAGGTTTGGTTTGGCCAGTGTGACATCTCGCCCTAGATCAAGGTCTGATCATACTCCTCTCTGCTTGGACACGTGTAGCGGCAGAGGATATTCTTCCTATTTCAGGTTTGAGAGGTGCTGGATGATGGAGGATGGTTTCAAGAATATGGTGACATCCTTTTGGAGAAACTTGGCAGTGGAGGGTTCTGCCACTGCGAAACTCTCCTTAAAGCTAGGTGCTTTACGTCACAGATTGCTTGCTTTCAGGAGAGAATCTCGTACGGCTAGGGAATAGAGAAGGAGCCAGGCGCAGGAGGAATTGGAGCGGCTTGACTTGATGGAAGACGACAGGGAGCTGGATGAGGAGGAACTCATTAGCCGAGGGTTGGTATAGAAGATTCCAGAAGAGGAGGACAGAAAGAGGGAGATCGAATGGAGACAAAGGTCTCGCCAGAAGTGGTTAAAGGAGGAGGAGGCAAACACTAGATTCTTTCACGCGATGGTAAATGGTAGAAGAAGGAGAAACATGATCCACTCGGTGAAGATTGGGGATGAGGAGTTTGCTGGCGAGGAGGAGGTTAGTAGGGTTGTAACAGGATATTTCAAGAGCATGAGCAGACGTGCACCTAGTTGTGGCTCTAGATGGCTGGGCTTAGGCGTGAAGCGCATATCTAACCTTGATGCGGAGCGGCTGACGAGGTCATTTGGGAGGGAGGAGATGAGGAAGGCAATCTTTGATCTAAACCCAAACGGTTGCCCTGGACCGGATGGTTTCCCTGTGTTCTTTTACAGAGAATTCTGGGATTTGGTATCTTCAGAGGTGATGGATGTTATGTTGGAATTTGCAGAAGGGAACTATGGTTTTGAACGGCTCAATAAATCATTCATTTTTCTACAGACTAAGAAGGAGTCTGTAACAAGGGTGGAAGACTATCGTCCTATTGCGTTGTCTAACGCGATCTACCTAATTGTGGCAAAGGTATTGGCAAATAGATTGAGGGCAATTTTGAATAAGATCATCTCCCCGGTCCAGAGCGCTTTTCTTCCAGGTAGATAGTTATTAGATAGTGTGGTGATGGCCACGGAGATTGTGGCGGACTGGAGGAGGAACAAAACGAAGGGGGTATTGTGGAAGGTAGACTTTTCCAAAGCTTATGACAATGTCGATTGGAGATTCCTTTGGGCATCTCTACATCGGAGGGGTTTCCCAGACAAATGGATCTCGTGGATGAAAAGATGTGTTACGACAGCTTCATGTGATGTTCTAGTGAATGGGCAGTCTAGAGGAGGCTACTTCCAACCGCAACGTGGGGTTCGCCAAGGGTGCCCACTTGCACCTTTACTCTTTGTGCTTGTAGCAGGTGCACTGACGATAATGGTTGATCAGGCAACTACTGGAGGATTTTGCAAGGGATACTCTAGAGGTGAGATATCAGTGCCCATTCTACAGTACGCAGATGAAACCATTTTATTGGCGGAGGGCGGTCTGAATAGCTGTAAAGGACTATCTGTTGTGTTGGATATTTTTGCATCAGTATATGGGTTGCAGCTCGACAAAGGAAAATTAGACTTTGTGCCGTTTGGTTTGATGGAGGAAGAGATTCATCTGTATGCAGGATGGCTGAGGTCGCAGCGGAGAGAGCTGCCTTTGCGCTATATTGGTGTGCCTTTAATGGTAGGAAGGATGCTTAAGAGTGATTAGTTACCTATGGTGGAGAAGATGGAGTAGAAGCTGGCGTTTTGGAAATCGGCATGCTTGTCTAGAGGCGGTAGACTGGTACTGGTACGATCGGTCTTGTCTGTGATCCCTATCTTTTTCTTATCAGCTAGGATATTGCCAGTGGGGGTGAGAAAGAGAATAGAGAGCATTATGAGACGGTTCTTCTGGTCATTTTCTGGTATCTCTAATGGGTGGCCTCTGGTTGAGTGGAATACGATTTCTCAAGCCAAGGAGGATGTTGGCCTTGGTGTCCGAAGTTTAGAAGAGATGAATAAGGCACTACTCAGTAAGTGGATTGCACGAATCTGGGGAGACTGTGACAGTTTGGTTTATAGTCTAATTCGTGAAATCTATGGCACCAGCGCCTCCTTACCGGGACCTGGAGAGGTAGGGAATGCTCCGTCACACTTTTAGAGAGGAATTTGTTCGGTGGTGCAGGATATTCGGCCTTTTCTGAGACCAGTGATTGGAAATGGTGCTGGCTTCAAATTTTGGATCGATGACTGGAGTGAAAGCGGTGCTCTGGGCATGAAGTTCCCACATCTATGGGCTTTGGCTGTCGACCAGAACTGTTCCATGGTGAGTGTTTGGGAAGGTCAATCCTATCTACCGTAGTTCAGATGCGAGCTCTCTGACAAACGCTTGGACAAGCTATTAATAATGCTTGAGGAGTTGGATAGTGTTGAAGGTCCCATGGTGGGGCGGGATTGTTGGTGTTGGTGTGATGGAACTTTCTCGGTGGGGAAGGCGTACAGATATCTAAAGGTCCCACGACTTTTGACCCGGGAGGTTGTGTGGCGGACTGTAGAAGGCTGTGGAAATGGAAAATCCCCGTTTGTGTGAAGGTATTCCTGTGGTTGCTTAGAAGGGGGGACTATTAACATGGGTTAGATTAGCACGCTTCATGCAGACGGTGGATCCTACTTTTCACCGATGCCAAATGAATAGCGAGGATGCAGATCACTTGTTTTTCAAATGCAGAAGTTCGATGGATGCTTGACATCTATTCGGAGACCCAACAGTGACGGTTGATGGGGTCATTGGTTTCCGGGAATCCATTGGCGAGAATTGGAATGGAACTGAGAAGGAGCGGGTGAGCCGAATTGCAATGATCTGGGCCATATGGGTGCCTAGAAATGGGATGATATTTAGGCGGGAACGGTGTTATAGTGAGAGCATTGTGGCACACGCAAAGGCGCTAGCTGAGTATTAGTCCCTGTAGCATATCTGTGTGGATTCTGACACTAAATTTGTACTATATTTTGGTAAATAAAAGGCGAAGTTTTTGGGCACACACCTACACAGTGGATGTCCTTTTTTCTTTCAAAAAAAAGTAATTAAAGGAGAGGGTGAACACGGTTGTTGATGTGGTCGTCGGAAGGGCAGCTTTGTGAGGGGGATGGGTTTGTCATGTTATGGGCATGCAATATGAGCTGCTTTCTTCCTGCAGTCGGAAGGGATGGGTTTGGTTTGTTCTCTAGGCGTGGGCAGATCGGAGGCAAGGGGAGATGGGTCACAACTCGCTCAACTGGTAAGTAAAGTCTACCTTCGTCGGGATCATCTGACATGCATAGTAGAAGCCTTGCATGGTTGCACACACCCCATGTGTCCTTCTACTTTCTTTTTTTTTTTGAAAGAAAAAGGGTGACATCCCGAGCTAGGACTCACCACACTTCAGCTTTATATATTAAAATGAATAAGTGAGATACATTACCTTGTGGACCAGAAGTGATAGAGGGAAAGACAAGATGCGACAATATTTTCTGAACAGAACCTTTGATTTCTAAGAATTAAGTCATTTCTCCCCCCCCCCCCCCATATGGACCATAGAGCTGCAAATGGTAGAGCACAATCGTCCGTCGAGTTACCTCCAGCAGTCCTCGGAGATCTCCAGAAATCCACCGATCCACCATGTCTGACCCATGATGCTCCTAATGCCTTCCAAACCTGTTCAGATAAAGGGCACGTGAAGAACAAATGTTCCGCATCCTCCATCTGCACGCCACATATGTCACATCTGGTGTCCGAAATACCAAAAAGCTTGCCCCTTCTGGCCATGTCACATATCCTACCCTTTCTAAGGCACCAAAGGAATACTTTCACTCTACATGGGATCTTGCTTGCCCGAATAATCTTCATATCTGTCTTCATGTCTTGGTCTGACTCATCTGTTGTCCCTCTGAATATCTTGTACGCTTTCTTTACGGAAAACCTACCCTCCCTCCAAATAAAATGATCCCTCCCCATGGATATACATGTAGGAGCCGTCAATTCAGACTGCAATCTAGTCATCTCTTCTAACCTTCGGTTTGAAAGGGTAGATAGGAACAGTGGGGCCCATGAACCAGACCCACCAGCATCCGCAACAGTACACTCCTTGCTTGCCACTGATGCAAATAATCTTGGGAACCTATCACATAGTTCTCCCTCACCCGTCCAGTTGTCCAACCAAAAATGAAAATTCGTCCCATTGCCCATCTTTGGTGTCATTGCCGGCCTGAGCTGTGGCAGAATTTCACGAACCCCACACCAAAGAGAAGATTCAAACCGCATTCTTCTTGTCTCCAGGGAAGCCTTGACATCGTAGATGGACCGCAAAAGCTTGATAGCCAATCTATCCGTGTTACCCCAAATATGCACCATCCACTTAGCCAACAATGCTTTGTTCATGCAGCTCACATCTCGAATACCCAGGCCTCCTTCATCTTTCTGCTGTGTTAGCTCCTCCCATCGAATCAGATGTATCCCCAATCTTTGTTGTTTCCCATCTGACCAGAAAAAATTCCTCGTCATTACCTCTATCTTCTTTCT
This sequence comes from Ottelia alismoides, assembly GCA_037367405.1. Lineage (NCBI taxonomy): Eukaryota > Viridiplantae > Streptophyta > Magnoliopsida > Alismatales > Hydrocharitaceae > Ottelia > Ottelia alismoides. The sequence continues at coordinate 9,180 of JAZKJV010007563.1, read as the reverse complement.
AACCCCTGTTGGCATTAGTCTTGTTGAGAAGAAGAATATAGGAATTGCCGAAAGCACATGCTTCAGTAGAATCAGCTTCCCACCCTTAGAAAGGGTAACCTCCTTCCAGCCCGCGAGTCTCTGCTCGAATCTCCTAAGGACGATGTCCCAATCCTTATTCTTGAGTCTACCAGCCACAAGAGGCAACCCCAGATAAGAGATTGAGAGTTCACCTAGTGGGCACCCTAAAACCGCAGATCTTCTTCTACTCTCATCCGCTTCCAAACCAAACTGGACTACCACTGACTTATTACTGTTGATCTTGAGTCCTGAAATGCTGCTGAAGATCTCCACTAGTTGCCTCACCCTTCTGTCCATCTCTTCTGTTCCGCCTAGAAAAATCACGGTGTCATCTGCATATTGAAGTAATGGAATGGAGATATCTCCCATACTGAAGCCATGACACCATCCCTGGTCGACCGCTCTTTTGAACATCACCGCTAAGGCGTCGGCCGCCAACACATATAGCATCGGAGCTAACGGGCACCCTTGTCTCACACCTCTTTGAGGTTGAAAAAATCCCCCTTCCGGCCTTCCATTCACCAGAACAGCATAAGACGAGGTCGTTACGCACCTCTTCATCCAGGCTATCCAAAGATCAGAGAAGCCACGTCGACGAAGTGACACCCATAAGAAATTCCAGTATACACAGTCATAAGCCTTTTCAAAATCGATCTTCCACATCATCTGCCTCTAAAAAGGTAAAAATATCTTGTCAGTAAAGATGAACAGCACGATCTGGACCAATGCTTCAGCAGCTGCAGCTCCTATATCGAATAATGGAGCTGGTTGCTTAATGATTTTCGAGGAGGAGGTAGGAATTGAACGGATCAAAGACACCAAATAGAGATATATTTGATGGCTAAAAGCTATATCTAGAACGAGTGGGTGGGCTGCAAACTTTCAATGAGATCTTCGAGGGTCACTCCCATGTGCTGCTTGCTGTAGTGGCATATCAGGGTTTCGAAGTTGAGCAATTTGAGGCAGAAACAACTTTTTATTAGTCTTTCTTGTTTGATTGGTTTGAGGAAGTTAGAAATCCATGAATATAATAGACGGAGACATAATAGATGTATAAATTATGATGTGATCACTTTACGTGCAAACAATTTATCTGCAGATAAAGTCCTATCTATCTCGGGATAAGAACATAACCTACAACCATGCAAGAATGACGTGTTTGGCTTCACGGATTACAATTTGCACAAACGGGCAATATATGTGATCTGCAATTTCCATGACATCTGCGTATAGTTAGCATCTGTTTGCATGACATATATCGAAATTAAGCAACCAGTTTTGGATAAGAAGCTTATTATGGTTCCACGTCTATAGGAAGAGATCTACTCTTGGACGGAACAAAGGGAGACCAAAACATCTTTTGAGTATTCCTTGATATATATGCTTTAGAGGTTTAAAGACATGCCTTAGAAACTATAGGATTTCGTATAAGTAGTGCTAAGATTGAATATATGTTGTGCACATTTGATGGAAACAACGATGAAGAACTTATGGTGAAGATTGGAGACAATAGCATTTAGAAGAAAGATTCTTTTAGATACTTGGGATCTATTTCGCAACAAATTGAGAAATCGATGGAGATGTTACTAATAGAATAAATGCAAGCTGGCTAAAGTGGAGAGGAGCCTCTATTGTTCTTTGTGATAAGAACTTCTCTTTGAAAGTCAAAGTAAAGTATTATAAAGCAGTTGTGAGACTTGATGTGCTTTATGGATCAGAATGTTGGTATGTGAATCATAGACATGTGTAGAGAATGACAATAGAAGAAATGAAAATACTAAGGTAGATGTCTGATCATATACGAAAAGAGGATTCACAATGACACAGTCATAAGAAAAATTTATGTAGCTCCGATAGAAGATAAGATGAGAGAAAACCGCTTAAGACGGTTTATCCACTTGCAAAGGAGGTCGATTGATGCACCTGTTAGAAAATGCGAGATTTGGGATGTTGAGCTGGTTAAGAGAGGGAGAGGAAGGTCCTACAAGTTTTGCAATGAGACTATCGAAAGGGATCTTAGTTATTTGGATATAAGTTCAAGAATTGTTGAAAATAGATCTGAATGAAGGAAAAGGCTTTGTTATTGTTGTAGGGCTAGCTGATCATTTGATCAATCACTTTGACTATATCTCAATAATCTTAAACAGCGGTGCCTCTTGAAGATTGATCAATCACTTCAATCCAAAACATTATTATGGTCAGCCAAATTTCATAATATAGTCGATCTCGTTATCCCAGCATGTATGGCATGGAAATCAATTATTTTAACAATCCACATACAACAAAATTGATCTAAGGCAACAAATAATTCGATATATGTTGCCATAGCATCCGTAGTTAAATATATAACAACGAATGATATTTGTGACTTGTTTCTTTAAATTTGCTACAATTATTGTATTCGTTGTTATATTTCTAGCAAACGTATCCATACAACAATGACCATTCGTTGATACTTTCTTCTGATCATTAATAAATTTAGCAATGATTCGTACATTTTTTAACGAATAAGTCAACATATAAATCGTTGTTATATGAACTTTTACCAAAGAATATGAAGTTCATTGTTAATTACAAGAACAAAAGCTACAACAAATAATATTTATTATTATGCATTTTCTAATTATTCATTGTCACAGGTCAAATTTTTGATAGTGCCGACTGGTCATGCATACTTTCTAATGATGTGATTTTGTGCTCTGAGAACTCCCCGAAGTTCTTCTTTCAAATATCCATGTAGGGATGTAAACAATTCGGATACGAGTTGGGATATATGTGCTACCACATCCCTATATGTTTTTTTAATATGAATATGAATGGTGGATACAAATACAAAAATTATGTTCACATATCCTCAAAAAACAGATATGGATGTAAAATAGATATAATCGGATACCGATAAATATCGAAAATAGTCTATATTATAGCTTAAATGTACATGTATTTGACGGCTTATAATGATATAATACACCAAGTTTGTTTATTTCATAATAATCATATCAAATGTGGTGAAAGAACATATAGAGTTATGTTACATATATAGTTAAAAATAAATCTATAAGTTTATTTATGTACATATACGGATACATATATTTTGCAGATATCAAAGTGACATCCATATTTATATCCATTTTAAAATGAATATGAATGTCAAAATCTATAAAACAAATAGATGGTAGACAGCATATGGATATATCGATATACGTCCGCATCCTTAGGTGCATGTGTTCCCCATGCGCCCTTAGGACCCTAGGTGTTATGAAGACCAAGAAAAATACCCAAAAAGTCTACCAGCGACGATGGGCTGTGGCCAGGGATCATCCCCACAGCCAGCCTAGCTTGTCCATGGACCGTGTTCGGGCCACAAAATCTACTATGTAGCTCAACCTGACCTACTCGTCGGCCCACCTATTAAGTGAAGGGGTCAAGGACATGTGCCATATAGTCCGACCCCGTATGGTGTGACCCATGAAAAAGGAATCCATAAATACATACACAAGTAGACTAAACATATGTTTCATATAATGCACATTTTTTCTCTGATAGCAGCTGTTTACGTTATATTAGATAGTGTACATTTCAAATGGCACATGCTGTAGTTGCATTAAATTTAGAAAGTTTCAGATACGTTGAAAAAGTTTGTTACAGCTTACAGATATGTTAAATAATAGGGATATTTACACTCAATAACTTTTAGTAATTTCATAATTACCCCAAAAACTCTCTATAATCACGAATTACACCTAGTACCTTGTGTAGTCATTAACTCTTACACTCATAACCCCGTGTTAACTTCCATCCAATTTCCCGTTAACTATAACGGTATCCATCAAGTATTTTACATTTTATACCCTCTAAGTTTCTATTATTTACGTATGACAACTCCCTTCCTCCTCCAACTACGCAACCCCCCCGGTCGACGTCCTCCGCCTACGTCCCCTTCCTCCTGACCACCTCCTCCTCCCTTCCTCCCCTCACCGACACCTCCTCCTCCCCTCATCGACACCTCCTTCTCCCCTTCGTCCCGGAAGCCCCTCTCCTTTCCCTGCCCCCACCCCCACCAGCACTGTCATCCAAGCCCTCGGCCTCCAACCCCCCTGCAAGCCTCGCCCCCTCCCCCAGCGCCCCCGCACCAGCAAGCCCGTCCCCTCCCTCGTGCCCATGCACCTGCAAGCCCCCCCCCCCCCCCCCCCCCCCCCCCGCACCGTCCCTCCCCCCCCCCTCGCGCCGCACCGTCTTCGAAGCCTCCCAGCGCCCTGCACCTGCAAGCCCGGCCCCCTCCCCCCGCGTTGCACCGTCTTCGAATCCTCCAAGCTCACCTAGACGAACACCCCCCCCCCCCCCCCCCCCCCCCCCCCCGCACGTGCCTGCAATCCCCACCCCTCCCTGCGACCCACCGCCTCCTACTTGGAAGCCCCTCCTCCCCTGTAATGGCACCTTCGTCGAAGCCTCCAATCTCACCTCGAAAACCCACCCCTGTCGGCAACCTCACCGTCATCAGCCCCTCCCTGCAAGAGCCCCCCTCCCCAATCCGTCCTGGAAGCCCCGCAACTTGCACGTTTTTTTTTCTTCTTCTTTTTCTTGTTAACTTTTGATTAATCTTAGCTGTTAGATTGTGTATCCGTTAGATTAACTCACTCATATGGTTGAGTTAAGAGAACTAACGAAAGGTTATGGGTGTAAAACGGATTATGTATTCAAGTTTTTTGGGTGCAATTCGTGATTATAGAGGAATTCTAAGGTAATTACGAAATTACTCAGAGTTATAGGTGTAAATATCCCTAAATAATATTACAAAACAAGAATTAAAAAACGGCCTTCAGGTCTGCCCACGGGAATGGAGCCTAAAAAAGGCACGAAGGCTTACAGGTCTTGGTGGAGGTATTTTTGGAAGCGATTTCGATTCTAAAATCCAACTTTGTAGATTGAATCTTATATTAATACTCTACATATCCTCCAAATTTCTCTCAAATAGTAGATTATTTGCTATTGTATCTTAATATTTAAAGATCCGGATCCTTTTAAAATGGATTTTTAAGTTACTTTAAATATTGTCCGAATCTTTAAATATTAAGATAAAATAACAAATAATCTCGGATTTGAGTGAAATTAGAGTATTAATTTAAAATTTAATTTAGATTTTGAAATCTATTTTTTTTAAAAAAAGTTACAGCAGATCTGCTGTAAGTCTCATTACAGCAGATGATGTGCTTTCTGACGTTGGATGATTCATGGCCACGTGAATGAAGGTGACACAGCTGGGATGATGAGTAGTAAGAGACAATACATCCTCTTGTAGAGTACACTCTACAGCTATAGTATTCAAATGATTGTCCCCTGCACTGCACGTGCGTATGCACATCTTAGTCTGGAAAGTAGGACACTTTAATAATCTACGCTTATATTGATACCCGAATGTAAAGTGCATGGGCACATCTCAATACTACACTGGTTTATTCATCAAATACCTCCGGCGGGGGGCTGAATTTGAGGACCTTGCGCAGGCAGATTACTTTCAAAGATGTTTTCGATTTGGTTAGGCACAAGGCTGACAGTGTGTTCTGGGCCTCTCTCCTTTGGAATACAGTGGTGGTTCCGAAACAAGCTTGTGTGCTATATCGGACACTGCTGCATCGTCTCCCCACTCTTGATCTTCTCTCTAGACATGGGCTGCATGCGGGTGGTGACTGCTACTTATGTGGTCTGCAGTGTGAAACTTCTAATCATATTTTCTACAGTTGTTCATACTCCTCGACAGTATGGTTTGGGGTCGTCTAATCTCTGAAGCTGCATCTGATTTCGGTTTCCAATTTTCTCTCGATGCTGAACTGGTGTTCAAAGATCGGCTGCAGCAAAATGAGGCTCAAAAACGGGTTGCTCTTGACGCGACCACCTGGGCCTATCTAGGCTGAGAGAAATTCTAGATGGACAACAAAGCGCCGTTCTCCGATAGCAGATACGATTATAAGAATACACAGCACTGTCGTAGCTGCATTACACTGACTGCTGTCTTCATTTTTTTGGTTTTTGGAGCACGTTGTCTTCATTTTTTTGGTTTTTGGAGCACGTTGTATTGCAGCTAAATTTACCTGTTGGCTGTAGCTTGTTGACTGTAACCTCTGCTTAGATTGTTGTACCTAGGGGTTTTGTTTTTAGAATTAAATACTGAAACTTATACCGAGCAAAAAAAGAAATAAGAAGCAAGTATATGTCTTTCGATAATAACTGTAAGGGGAGGCAGAAGACATCGGCAAGGACTAGCAAAATTTTTTTACTTAAATGTTTTTTATAATTCGCATTATGTTAAAAGAATTGATATTTCTACACAGTCTATATTCTAAAATTATGTTTACTAAAAATTCCAGTAAAAAAATGTTAATCTTTGAGCCTCTAATAATTAGAACATTTAAAAACTTGTAAAATCATATAAAAAATCAGAAAAATCATAACTAAATTCCTACATGTATTAGAATCTATTTTACAAGAAAGAAACTCAATCTACCATCTACAACATTATAACAATATACTTACATTATTACCCTTAGAATATAGTGGAGCATAAGTTTGTCCTAAGTTTAAGATCAAATACAAATTTTTTGAAAATGAAAAAATAATTGAATATTATGTAAATCGCAAAAAAAAATTGTCATAATTTTTAACCTTATTACAATAGTTTTAGAGTAAAAAATCCATAAAAAGATTAGAATAAATCAAATTCATTAAAAAATTCTTAAAAAAATAAACATCATTATATATTTGAATTAAATTCATCATAAATTTAAAAAATACATTTTCACAAAAATATAGAAATATGTAGAACACATGTAAAATAGAAAACGCATAAAATTCAAATAGACTCACAAAACCCTTAACATTAAAAGGTATACCTTTGAAAACTAACTACAAAATACGAAACTAAAATCCAACAAGATATTACATGTACTCAATGTATATTACGTAAAATAAAGTTTGTCTTGTTGAGTTTTACACTTGTAATCAACTACCACGTCTAAGTAAAGTTTTGATGATTGTTTAACTAGTTTTTAGTGTTGTGATGACAATTCAAGGAGTTGTGTTGATCGTTCCTCCAGAGAAGAACCATAGTTAAAGTCACTATGTAGTTAATGAATAATTTAATTTTCATTTTCATATCTTACATAGTTAAATATATAACAACGAATATTATTCGGCGCTTACTTCTTTTAATTTTTTAATGAATAATCATATGTGTTTTTATATTGCTCGCAATGAATAATATAACAATGGTTATTTGTAGACTTTTTTCTTCTAATCAACTAAATTTCGCAATGATTAATATGAATTTTGATGTAAAGTTAATAGAAAAGTCGGCGTTATATGCAGGGGCGGAGCCAGAAAATTGCATAGGTGGGGCCGATGTTTAGTCAAGCATATAAATAATTGAAACTACTAATGTTAAGGTACATAGATTTAAAAGTGATGGATAAACTTACATAATTTATCGAAGCTATGCTTGACGATTTTTCATTACATAGAAATCATCAATGACTTCTTTCACAGTGATATTTTCTGCTATTTCCTTTTCGATGTAAACAATCATACAACTACTTAAAAATCCATCTTCCATCTTATTTCGAAGTCGTGTCTTCACGAGATTCATAGCTGAAAATGCGCGTTCAGTTGTAACAATTGAAACGGGAGGAGTCAAGATAAGTCAGATCAATCTGTCAATTAAATAATAAACTCGTGACTTTCCAGTTTCTGGTAATGCTTGACATAGTTCAGATATTCTACTCAAATGCTTCATCTTTGAATGATTAGGAACATCAAATTGATATTGCATCAAATGAAAATGTAGCAAGTCACTTTCACTATCAGAGAAATCTTATGGATAATATTTTGTTGCAAGAAAGCAAATATCATTTATATTCGATTTTTGATAGCCATCTTTGGGTCTAGTGCAGAACTGAGACGTAAGAGATCCATAGCTGTATCGTTAAATCTGTGATCCAACTCTTGAAGTTGTGAATCCAATGTAGCCATAAAAATATCCACTCGATAATAATGTTCAAGTGTAATGTTGCTTTTCTCATGACGAGATCGAGCTCTGCTAGAAATAAGGAAGACTCATATCTGGAATATCAATATTTTGCTTTGAGCAAAATGATTGTAAATTATCAAAGAATTTATTCCATCCATTTCCACGCATGTCTTGAATAAGTGATCTAGTAGTTGAAACCAAAGTCATCGCATTCAGAACATCTTGATCGATATTTTGCAATGCACGACATAAGACATCCGTATATCCCAAAATATCCTTCATCAAATGCAAAATAAATATAAATTCAAAGGACGTTATTGAATCATAAGCAACATCAGCATCCCCACGTTGAGAATAAGTAGAACCATTTTTCACAATATGATTTAGTACAAGGCATGTCGAATCAAACGACCTTATCATGCTAGAAATTGAATGAAAATGAGATCCCCATCTAGTATCTCCTGCACGTTGTAGTGTCTCAATCTGATTAATACCTCTTCCTGTTTCAACTCATTAGCTGAAATTTTTTCAGCCAATTTAGATGCTTGAACATCTTGTAATTCATCATTCCTCTTACTAGAAGAACTAACAATATTAATGATAAATGTTAACTTTGAGAAAAATTGATGAACAAGAATAACCTCTCTTGATGTTGCAACTAATGCTAATTGGAGTCTGTGAGCAAAACAATGCACATAATATGCATACTTGTAATCAGTACTAAAGAGTGCTTATAGTCCCCTCCATTCTCCATGCATGTTACTTGCACCATCATAACCTTGTCCACGCATATCTTGAATACTGAGATTAAGGTGAGAAAGGACAACTGAAATCTTCTTTTTTAATGTAGCAGTACTTGTATCTTTGACATGAACAATATCAAAAAATCTTTCTCTAATAAAGCCATTAATATCAACAAAGCGGATGATGATAGCCATTTGTTCTCTCTTAGATTCATCACGAGCTTCATCAACAATAATACAATATTTTGCATTTCCAATCTCATCGCGAATAGCCTTTTGTACTCTAATTGAAATAATATCCAATATCTCCTTCTGAATTGTCGGAGATGTATATTTGCATTTTTAGGGGGCATTATA